>CM060960.1:10464045-10817945 GCA_030765055.1 Mantis religiosa | reverse complement strand
AGAGAGAGAGAGAGAGAGGAGAGAGGAGAGAGAGAGAGAGAGAGAGAGAGAGAGACAGGAGAGAGAGAGAGAGAGAGAGAGAGAGAGAGAGAGAGAGAGAGAGAGAGAGAGAGAGAGAGAGAGAGAGAGAGAGAGAGAGAGAGAGAGAGAGAGAGAGAGAGAGAGAGAGAGAGAGAGAGAGAGAGAGAGAGAGAGAGAGAGAGAGAGAGAGAGAGAGAGAGAGAGAGAGAGAGAGAGACCCATGACTGCTTAATCCCACATCGCATTACTTCCATGCAATATTCCAATTGATTCCGCGTGATTATATTGTAGCTATCCCTTTAATACTTTCAAGCGAAGCGAAGCGCTTCAAGACTTGGTAGATGGCGGCAGTATAGATATACCGTCCATTAGGAGCCTTTTGGAGAGTCACTTTCTTCTAAATGTATGATGAAATTGTCCAACATATCAACTAATCCCTCTTTTCCCCAGTACATCTTCTCTGCTTCCTTCATTAATTTGTGTCCATATTAGCTTGATATCATTCTAATCACAATGACACGGAGGTAAGGTATGTCCATTTAATTCAGCTGTAGAGTTGATTGTGTACAGTTTGGACTTATCATTTCACTGTCAATATAAAGCGCAGTTTGTAAATAAGTAAGCCCTGCACTGGTTGCAGCACCTGACGGAGACTAGGAAGTCGCGGACAATTGACGACTTGCAGACATGTTACATATTTCCCATGGCAGTGAGTTTCTGTTCTGCATACTCATTTTAACATGAGACGTGTTTATGCTAGGTGAGTACAAAGATTATTCACTCCTGAACAACATCTGACTGAGATGCTTGGGGATGCATACCTGAAAAACAACTGAATGGGAAGCGTGTTGCTACTTCGGAGGCTGTAGTGAAGAGGCCGAGGCGGTTATAAAGAACATGTCAACAGTTGATTACCAGCACGTGTTCCAGGACTGGCAGAAGCGTTGGGCAAAGTGCATTCAACTCAATGGAGAATACTTTGAAAAAAAAAAACCACACCAATCTGGACCAAGACTAATAATGTATTTTATGTGTAAAAAACCATTTCCATTCACCCTCGTATATTTCATCTTTTTATGAAAATCAAATAAAATATATTTATATCTGGGGATATTTGGGTATTCTCTTGAAGATGTTTGAACCTTTTGCAGTGACAGTGTGAAGGTACATATGGCAGCCATCACTTTGTGTACGTGAGAACATATGTATGAAACAAGCTTTCGACATGTGCAACGTGCATCAACCGAGAATAAACCACATCCTGTTTTTATCACAGATGTTTTTTCAACAAAAGTCGCAAGTCGGAAACAGCTGAAATCAGAACTTCCTCCGACGGTGCAATGCACTCTAGTGCCTAGGATCGGATTCGAATCTCTTGTCAGGGTGATAAGGTTTTTTCTTTCCCTGGATTCTTCCTTATTCTGAAAAATGAATGTCTGTTAAGCCCAAACGACTCCTTGCATGGTGTTTTATAAATTTAGTTTTTTTTTATATTCTCAAAAGTATGATTAATAATTTCCGTTACAGTACATCTTTAAGATTTTACATGAAGAAAAGTAAAAACATACTCTCTTTTTCAAGTGAAAAGTGGTTATACGTTCATTCAAAGCGCTATTGATTATCTTTTCGAAAACCTGACTTGATCGTCGCTTGTTACGCCTACAAGGAAACGCGTAATATGTATCGAAAGCTTTCGTAGACAGAAGAACTACGATTGTGTAAGAATAGTGTAGGTGAATGCTGTGTAAAAGATTTTTCTGTACTTTATGCAAACAAGAAATATACTGTCTGAAATATTTATAGTGTTATAGTGCGTTCACAAATTAATTTTGTGTCTAATCTTCGAAATTCAGTCTTGATAACAAACGATAAACGTTTGGCAAGGAGTGGAATATCTTTCTACCTCGTAATGCTTTTGTTTGTCGAAAATAAAAGAAGGTGTAGGTATATGTTTCGTAACGTTTGCGTGTGTACTTTTATATTTAGTTAATAACCCGATCCATGATCACTTCCGGTTTTCTTTCTCACCTTTTCAAAGCTTCCTTAGACTTATACAAATATTTAACAAACCCAAAATTAGGCAAATCGGCTCAGCCGTTCTCAAGATTTTACCTCCAAATTGCTGTTGTTTACGTAATGAAATCGTGTTCCAGCGCATTTGAACGGAATGGTATTTGTTGCCAACCAAAGAATTCTAAATCTAGCTAAATTTAGAACAAAATTCCGCTAAATATACAAATATAATTATAAAATTATTTATATATTTCTAAGAACTACCAAAATCACCATAAGGCGGTATGCTGGTGATAATGATGATGCTAATGCTGTAATTGAGTTGCGTAATGAAATGTTTAACACACATGTAATAAAAGTAAGTTAATAGATGTCACTGTACGCAGGTTTTTAGTGCATTTTGACAATGCCACTGTTAAAAGGTTCTGTTGTCACTGCGGCAATTCTTGAACTAGTTACAGGATATCAAATACAACAATTGCTTTTGTTTTATAAACAAAATGTTAATCTCGAGAAGTTGAGATTTCAGTTTCTTCCCTTTTCTCTTTATGGTGTTTAATTAGATACACAACGCCAGGGGACCACTTGTTGCGTACTTAAAAACATAATTCGGGAGCCACTTAATCAATTTCTAAATTCAAAGACAACGTTTAAATGGGTGGAGTGCACTAACATCGATGAATCACTTTACATAACATTAGGTTCGCAGTTTGGTTAATTTAGCCGTGAATTAAGCGAGCTAGCAAAGAAATTATAACCAAATCAAGATAAATACTACAACTATTACTTTCTTAATTACAAAAGATTCGAAATGAAATCAGAGAACACGGTTATTTATCACAATCGATTTGTCGAACAATTAAATAAAGGATTCTTGGATCTATTTATAATGTGAAACTCCGCTGGTTAGGAGCTTCTAATCCAAGCACCATTTAGAGTGTTGCAGAAGTGAGGCAGTGTCACTGGAGTCCATCAGTTCGAGACAAGTGACTGTGGGAAGATAACGATAACAAACATAGATTCAATGTTTAAAAGAAATCCAGCATAACCTATATTTTAAATATATACTGTTCTGATAACACTGTAAGGGCTGGCTGATAGGTGACACTTCAAAGTATTGTGACAAAAGACTAACGTTCGATTACTTTCACACTAATGCGCAACTGGGCATTTATGTAACTTTGTATTTTATTAAATATGCACAAGATTTCATTTACAAGTGACCATGCATCGTAATGCATGAGCAATGAACACCCACTGCATGCAGTTATAACAAGGTCTGCAACTCCAGCCATCTCCAAATATGGGAACACAGTCCAATAGCAAATCAGAATACAGCAGTCAGAAGACCTAAAAAAAACGGAAAACATGCAGTTTACAGACTGCTTTGAAATTATTACGTCTAAATAAATGCAATTAATAATTTAAATACATTAAAATCAATGCATAATAAGAAAATTTTTAAATTGTGTCAGTGGAGGTAACTTTTTAGGCAAGTTGACTTTCGGCGAACTGCAACAATAAGAAACCGTTTTCTGAAAATTAGAAAGGGAAATCATTCTTAGAATTTATAAAATCAAAGAATAAAAGTTGTAATTAAGATCTTTTTTAATCTGAGTCCTCCAACGAGTGACCAGACATTCATCTTTCAGGATAAGAGAAAACCTCCAAAGTTGTCATATCGGACGATGAATGAAATGATGTTAAAATGAGTACAGGGTACATAGAGCTTAGAGTTACCAGACACCCATCTTTTAGAATAAGAGGAAACCTCCAACGTTAAGTCATATCGGACGATGAATGAAATGATGTACAAAAGAGTACAGGGTACATAGAGCTTAGAGTTACCAGACATTCATCTTTCAGGATAAGAGAAAACCTCCAACGTTAAGTCATATCGAACGATGAATGAAATGATGTTCAAATAAGTACAGGGTACATAGAGCTTAGAGTTACCAGACATTCATCTTTCAGGATAAGAGAAAACCTCCAACGTTAAGTCATATCGGACGATGAATAAATTGATGTTCAAATAAGTACAGGGTACATAGAGCTTAGAGTTACCAGACATTCATCTTTCAGGATAAGAGAAAACCTCCAACGTTAAGTCATATCGGACGATGAATGAAATGATGTACAAAAGAGTACAGGGTACATAGAGCTTAGAGTTACCAGACATTCATCTTTCAGGATAAGAGAAAACCTCCAACGTTAAGTCATATCGGACGATGAATGAATTGATGTTCAAATAAGTACAGGGTACATAGAGCTTAGAGTTACCAGACATTCATCTTTCAGGATAAGGGAAAACCTCCAACGTTAAGTCATATCGGACGATGAATGAAATGATGTATAAAAGAGTACAGGGTACATAGAGCTTAGAGTTACCAGACATTCATCTTTCAGGATAAGAGAAAACCTCCAACGTTAAGTCATATCGGACGATGAATGAAATGATGTTCAAAGAGTACAGGGTACATAGAGCTTAGAGTTACCAGACATTCATCTTTCAGGATAAGAGAAAACCTCCAACGTTAAGTCATATCGGACGATGAATGAAATGATGTACAAAAGAGTACAGGGTACATAGAGCTTAAAGTTACCAGACATTCATCTTTCAGGATAACAGAAAACCTCCAACGTTAAGTCATATCGGACGATGAATGAAATGATGTACAAAAGAGTACAGGGTACATAGAGCTTAGAGTTACCAGACATTCATCTTTCAGGATAAGGGAAAACCTCCAACGTTAAGTCATATCGGACGATGAATGAAATGATGTTCAAATGAGTACAGGGTACATAGAGTTTAGAGTTACCAGACATTCATCTTTCAGTATAAGAGAAAACCTCCAACGTTAAGTCATATCGGACGATGAATGAAATGATGTTCAAATGAGTACAGAGTACATAGAGCTTAGAGTTACCAGACATTCATCTTTCAGGATAAGGGAAAACCTCCAGCGTTGAGTCATATCGGACGATGAATGAAATGATGTTCAAATGAGTACAGGGTACATAGAGCTTAGAGTTACCAGACATTCATCTTTCAGGATAAGAGAAAACCTCCAACGTTAAGTCATATCGGACGATGAATGAAATGATGTTCAAATGAGTACAGGGTACATAGAGCTTAGAGCTATCAGACATTCATCTTTCAGGATAAGAGAAAACCTCCAACGTTAAGTCATATCGGACGATGAATGAAATGATGTTCAAATGAGTACAGGGTACATAGAGCTTAGAGTTACCAGACATTCATCTTTCAGGATAAGAGAAAACCTCCAACGTTAAGTCATATCGCACGATGAATGAAATGATGTTCAAATGAGTACAGGGTACATAGAGCTTAGAGTTATCAGAAATTCATCTTTCAGGATAAGAGAAAACCTCCAACGTTGTCATATCGGGCGATGAATGAAATGATGTACAAATGAGTACAGGGTACATAGAGCTTAGAGTTATCAGACATTCATCTTTCAGGATAAGAGAAAACCTCCAACGGTAAGTCATATCGGACGATGAATGAAATGATGTTCAAATGAGTACAGGGTACATAGAGCTTAGAATTATCAGAAATTCATCTTTCACGATAAGAGAAAACCTCCAACGTTGTCATATCGGACGATGAATGAAATGATGTTCAAATGAGTACAGGGTACATAGAGCTTAGAGTTACCAGACATTCATCTTTCTGGATAAGAGAAAATCTGCAACGTTAACTCTTATCGGACGATGAATGAAATGATGTTCAAATGAGTACAGGGTACATAGAGCTTAGTGTTACCAGACATTCATCTTCCAGTATAAGAGAAAACCTCCAACGTTAACTCATATCGGACGATGAATGAAATGATGTTCAAATGAGTACAGGGTACATAGAGCTTAGAGTTACCAGACATTCATCTTCCAGGATAAGAGAAAACCTCCAACGTTGTCATATCGGACGATGAATGAAATGATGTTCAAATGAGTACAGGGTACATAGAGCTTAGAGTTACCAGACATTCATCTTTCAGGATAAGAGAAAATCTGCAACGTTAACTTATATCGGACGATGAATGAAATGATGTTCAAATGAGTACAGGGTACATAGAGCTTAGAGTTACCAGACATTCATCTTCCAGGTTAAGAGAAAACCTCCAACGTTAAGTCATATCGGACGATGAATGAAATGATGTTCAAATGAGTACAGGGTACATAGAGCTTAGAGTTACCAGACATTCATCTTTCAGGATAAGAGAAAACCTCCAACGTTAAGTCATATCGGACGATGAATGAAATGATGTTCAAATGAGTACAGGTACATAGAGCTTAGTGTTATCAGACAACCATCTTTCAGGATAAGAGAAAACCTCCGTTGTCATATCGGACGATGAATGAAATGATGTTCAAATGAGTACAGGGTACACAGAGCTTAGGGCTATCAGACATTTATTTATAGTAAGGAAAAACCCTGAAGAATATCTTATCGCCCTGACCGAAATTAAAACTCGGTACCTCTAGACACGCTACCACCACGCTACAGAGACGGGCTTTAGTTTTTGTAGAAGTTAATAAACCTTAAGATTAGTAATACGATACTTAAATAAAGTTCAAAAGGTCTTGCATTTTATTTAACGAACTCAGCAGTGTCAGCTTCTGAGAAATTCACGCTGCATCTGCAGAAGTCATTAATATTACGTCACAACAAACTACTAAAAATATTGAATGACGTGCACATCCTTGCTTCATTTATTATATCTGGGTAACAAATTAGTGCACTGAAATGCTGATGTTCTTGGTCTAAATTTTCAGATATATCGCAAATGATAGTCAACATGTCTGTGAACTATTTAACGCCATGTTTTCTTCAATATGACAAATGTAAATGTCTCCTTCAATATGTCTACGTTTGTTAGCATCTTTAGATTAAAGTGGCTTTCTTTTGTTTCAGGTAATGTGATTATTTGATTTCTAAAAACCGTAAGTAGCACGTATTTTTAATATGTAAGTATTTATTTGGAACATACTTCTATTATTTACATAACCTTTAAGCCTTCACCACCAAGAAAACATTAATTGCTTCAACGATTTGAAGGAAAGCGAATTGTAAGTTTATTTTCTCTCGTCACTGGTGCTCACTCTTGTTTTCCACAGAGGTTTCTTCTCTATAAAACAGTTTAAAGTTGATTTGAAGCTTCTAGAAGCCTGTTGAACACAGAGGTTATAAGACAACTCTAAAACCGCATCGGCCACCATGTTTTGTTTTAATTTGAGAATGCATTTTTATTGAAGCCGTACGTCAACTGTTTCTTGTGACTAGTATCAAGGTTCGCTTGTTTCTCAGATTCTAGAATCTGTGAATACCAGAATGGTTGTATACGAAAATTTCCGCGTTAAATACTACACATTTTACGAAAATTTCCGTGTTCCTTTAGAAGTTCAAAAGTTGGCAGCCAAGAGAAACAGAATCTCATACATTTTCTACTGCAGTAAATTCAAATTAAATGAAGAACACTGTAATGGGATATGTTTATTCTACAACAAGTTTAGAAAATAAACAAATATTACAAGCAATCCTGTACGACTTGCATGCATTCACTGGAGTTATCGACACGCAACAAATGGTACAAATTATGAACGAATTTCCCGATGAGGACACTTTTAATCTAGGTCGATTTAAAGTACTGTGGCAAAATTCCTACAAGGAGAAATTCTCACTACACATCGCAATTATATAAGACATTACAAACATTATTGGATACTTCTGTGTGTAGTTGGTTCGCGGCTCTCATTCTTAGGGTTGATGGTTTGATTCCTGCTGGTAACTGGTGCTCCATTTCAAGCTATCTCCGTCATATAAAGCATTCCCAACGGCCAATGTAGGTCCCCTTGTATCATCCCTAGCATCACGGATAGTGCTACACTACCCGAAGAATGCTCCAGTCATTCTTGGTGGAACGAGGTTCTTCTCAATGTCCGAGACCATCTAGAGCGTGTATTACCAAGTTGCTTATATAAAAGGCGCTGTGAGTACACAATCTGAGGGTTCAGTCAGGGCTATTTTCTTCATCTTAATTTTACGTCCTCCGACATTAAGTCATATCGGACGACAATGGAATGGATGAAATGATGCTCAAATGAGCCCAGGGTCCATAGAGCTTAGTCACCCGACATTCGTCTTTCAGGATAAGGGAAAACCCGGAAAAACCTTATCCTGGTAACTCACCCTGACCGAGATTCGAACTCGGGACCTCTTGAACGTGAGGCAGACATGCTACCATCCACGCTACCGAGGCGGGCAGTCAGGCGTAGCGCACTCAATAACAACAATGTAGCTGTCAGGTACCAAGTGGAACTGTTAAATTTACAATGTGATGATTAATTGAAGGACAAATATACACACAAGAAAGACTTGGCTGATTTTTACAAGAATGTTCCCCAAACCAGATTTCCGTGGTTGTATTCACTTGCCGCATGGACACGGTGTATGTCTGGCTCGAAATATCCCTGTGAAGTTTTTTTTTTTTTTTTTTTTTTTTCTGTTGGTACAAAATGTTTATGGGTGTCACACAAGTTCAGGTTGGGACGCCAATTTGATGCAAATAATTTAATGGCGAGCAATGAGGTTTCTCTTAGGGTATGCGTGGATGTGTGTGAGAAGGAGATTTTAATAACACTGGAATGCCCGTTTCCAAGTTATTTATTTACTGCTTCTTCTTTTAAAACATCGAAATGAAAGTTGCCGACCAAGGGTTACCAATCTCTGTTTAGAGTTACTGATGGCAGAATGTTTGTTACACGATAAACTTTATTCGTTCCTCATATATATATGAACCGACAAATATTCAAGACAGAACCAGAGGACTGCCCTAATAGGCTTCACGCCTCAGACTGCTCTCATTGACCTCACGCCGAAGACTGTTCTCATCGGCCGGACGCCGAAGACTCTTCTAATGGCTTCCTAGCCACGAACTGCCCTGATCGGCTTCACGCCGAAGACTGCTCTCAATGACCACAGACGCGCGTGGGTGTATTACTTTCACTCTGAAAACTCCTTTTCAACCAAAGTCCCTTTGTGGCTGTTTTGTCGCCATTGTAAGTGATCCAAAGAATTCCCTATTCATACAAGTGAGCCCCTTTAGAAAACTGCTAAGGACACTGTTTATTACATTGCTTTTGTTATAACAACTTTCCCCACAACTCAACTGGCCTTGCCCTTGTCGTAACAAAGAACTAACATTCCTTTGACATCCATCATGATTCTTTACTTCTGGCAAACCTTAATTTCGGTATCACTGTTATGAAATTAGTTAAGTCCAAACCCCGAAGTACCTTGTTGTATCACAATCTAACATGCAGTCTTCGATCACAACTTTCCCAGGCATTACCTCCTGACATTGGTACACTAGTTGAAGAAAAACGAAACAGAAAGTGTCGGAAAATGTCCACGGGTCCATGGGTCTCCTCTAATTTGCAGAGAAAATTACTTTTATGTTTTATTTTATATACTTTATAACATGCCTGACCTTCAGATAAACTACGAGTTGAAGTATTATATATTTTCTCATAGCTCAGAGCCAAAAATGTAATGGAAATTGTTCTTTCACACTAGCCGTGTGTAGGACGCACTATGAAAGTGTAGGTCCAGACTGAAAAATTCAATGCCATAGCCGGGATTTGAACCACGGATCTTCTGTTTTCCGTCCAGCCGCTCTAAACCATTGAGCTACTATGGCCAACGTGCCAACATGACATTAAATTCTCCAAATGACTCGTGTTTTTTCCGGTAAACCACTAGGAGTTCTCATAAACACATGAGACAACTACCTTAATGGCGACCTACTATTGCTATACTTACAGCATAAACACACGAGACAACTACCTTAATGGCGACTTACTATTGCTATACTTACAGCATAAACACACGAGACAACTACCTTAATGGCGACTTACTATTGCTATACTTACAGCATAAACACACGAGACAACTACCTTAATGGTGACTTACTATTGCTATACTTACAGCATAAACACACGAGACAACTACCTTAATGGCGACTTACTATTGCTATACTTACAGCATAAAAACACGAGACAACTACCTTAATGGCGACTTACTATTGCTATACTTACAGCATAAACACATGAGACAACTACCTTAATGGCGACTTACTATTGCTATACTTACAGCATAAACACACGAGACAACTACCTTAATGGCGACTTACTATTGCTATACTTACAGCATAAACACACGAGACAACTACCTTAATGGCGACTTACTATTCCTATACTTACAGCATAAACACATGAGACAACTACCTTAATGGCGACTTACTATTGCTATACTTACAGCATAAACACACGAGACAACTACCTTAATGGCGACTTACTATTGCTATACTTACAGCATAAACACGAGACCACTACCTTAATGGCGACTTACTATTCCTATACTTACAGCATAAACACACGAGACAACTACCTTAATGGCGACTTACTATTGCTATACTTACAGCATAAACACACGAGACAACTACCTTAATGGCGACTTACTATTCCTATACTTACAGCATAAACACATGAGACAACTACCTTAATGGCGACTTACTATTGCTATACTTACAGCATAAACACACGAGACAACTACCTTAATGGCGACTTACTATTGCTATACTTACAGCATAAACACACGAGACAACTACCTTAATGGCGACTTACTATTGCTATACTTACAGCATAAACACGAGACCACTACCTTAATGGCGACTTACTATTGCTATACTTACAGCATAAACACGAGACCACTACCTTAATGGCGACTTACTATTGCTATACTTACAGCATAAACACGAGACCACTACCTTAATGGCGACTTACTATTGCTATACTTACAGCATAAACACATGAGACAACTACCTTAATGGCGACTTACTATTGCTATACTTACAGCATAAACACACGAGACCACTACCTTAATAGCGACTTACTATTGCTATACTTACAGCATAAACACACGAGACAACTACCTTAATGGCGACTTACTATTGCTATACTTACAGCATAAACACACGAGACCACTACCTTAATGGCGACTTACTATTGCTATACTTACAGCATAAACACACGAGACAACTACCTTAATGGCGACTTACTATTGCTATACTTACAGCATAAACACACGAGACCACTACCTTAATGGCGACTTACTATTGCTATACTTACAGCATAAACACATGAGACAACTACCTTAATGGCGACTTACTATTGCTATACTTACAGCATAAACGCGAGACCACTACCTTAATGGCGACTTACTATTGCTATACTTACAGCATAAACACGAGACCACTACCTTAATGGCGACTTACTATTGCTATACTTACAGCATAAACACGAGACCACTACCTTAATGGCGACTTACTATTGCTATACTTACAGCATAAACACATGAGACAACTACCTTAATGGCGACTTACTATTGCTATACTTACAGCATAAACACATGAGACAACTACCTTAATGGCGACTTACTATTCCTATACTTACAGCATAAACACACGAGACAACTACCTTAATGGCGACTTACTATTGCTATACTTACAGCATAAACACGAGACCACTACCTTAATGGCGACTTACTATTGCTATACTTACAGCATAAACACATGAGACAACTACCTTAATGGCGACTTACTATTGCTATACTTACAGCATAAACACGAGACCACTACCTTAATGGCGACTTACTATTGCTATACTTACAGCATAAACACACGCGACAACTACCTTAATGGCCACTTACTATTGCTATACTTACAGCATAAACACGAGACCACTACCTTAATGGCGACTTACTATTGCTATACTTACAGCATAAACACATGAGACAACTACCTTAATGGCGACTTACTATTCCTATACTTACAGCATAAACACACGAGACAACTACCTTAATGGCGACTTACTATTGCTATACTTACAGCATAAACACGAGACCACTACCTTAATGGCGACTTACTATTGCTATACTTACAGCATAAACACGAGACAACTACCTTAATGGCGACTTACTATTGCTATACTTACAGCATAAACACACGAGACAACTACCTTAATGGCGACTTACTATTGCTATACTTACAGCATAAACACATGAGACAACTACCTTAATGGCGACTTACTATTCCTATACTTACAGCATAAACACACGAGACAACTACCTTAATGGCGACTTACTATTCCTATACTTACAGCATAAACACACGAGACAACTACCTTAATGGCGACTTACTATTGCTATACTTACAGCATAAACACGAGACAACTACCTTAATGGCGACTTACTATTGCTATACTTACAGCATAAACACGAGACAACTACCTTAATGGCGACTTACTATTGCTATACTTACAGCATAAACACACGAGACAACTACCTTAATGGCGACTTACTATTGCTATACTTACAGCATAAACACACGAGACAACTACCTTAATGGCGACTTACTATTGCTATACTTACAGCATAAACACATGAGACAACTACCTTAATGGCGACTTACTATTCCTATACTTACAGCATAAACACATGAGACCACTACCTTAATGGTGACTTACTATTGCTATACTTACAGCATAAACACGAGACCACTACCTTAATGGCGACTTACTATTGCTATACTTACAGCATAAACACACGAGACAACTACCTTAATGGCGACTTACTATTCCTATACTTACAGCATAAACACATGAGACAACTACCTTAATGGCGACTTACTATTGCTATACTTACAGCATAAACACGTGAGACAACTACCTTAATGGCGACTTACCATTGCTATACTTACAGCATAAACACGAGACCACTACCTTAATGGCGACTTACTATTGCTATACTTACAGCATAAACACACGAGACAACTACCTTAATGGTGACTTACTATTGCTATACTTACAGCATAAACACACGAGACAACTACCTTAATGGCGACTTACTATTCCTATACTTACAGCATAAACACATGAGACAACTACCTTAATGGCGACTTACTATTGCTATACTTACAGCATAAACACGTGAGACAACTACCTTAATGGCGACTTACTATTGCTATACTTACAGCATAAACACACGAGACAACTACCTTAATGGTGACTTACTATTGCTATACTTACAGCATAAACACGAGACCACTACCTTAATGGCGACTTACTATTGCTATACTTACAGCATAAACACACGAGACAACTACCTTAATGGCGACTTACTATTCCTATACTTACAGCATAAACACATGAGACAACTACCTTAATGGCGACTTACTATTGCTATACTTACAGCATAAACACATGAGACAACTACCTTAATGGCGACTTACTATTGCTATACTTACAGCATAAACACGAGACCACTACCTTAATGGCGACTTACTATTGCTATACTTACAGCATAAACACACGAGACCACTACCTTAATGGCGACTTACTATTCCTATACTTACAGCATAAACACATGAGACAACTACCTTAATGGCGACTTACTATTGCTATACTTACAGCATAAACACACGAGACAACTACCTTAATGGCGACTTACTATTGCTATACTTACAGCATAAACACGAGACCACTACCTTAATGGCGACTTACTATTGCTATACTTGCAGCATAAACACACGAGACAACTACCTTAATGGCGACTTACTATTCCTATACTTACAGCATAAACACATGAGACAACTACCTTAATGGCGACTTACTATTGCTATACTTACAGCATAAACACACGAGACAACTACCTTAATGGCGACTTACTATTGCTATACTTACAGCATAAACACACGAGACCACTACCTTAATGGCGACTTACTATTGCTATACTTACAGCATAAACACACGAGACAACTACCTTAATGGCGACTTACTATTGCTATACTTACAGCATAAACACACGAGACCACTACCTTAATGGCGACTTACTATTGCTATACTTACAGCATAAACACACGAGACAACTACCTTAATGGCGACTTACTATTGCTATACTTACAGCATAAACACATGAGACAACTACCTTAATGGCGACTTACTATTGCTATACTTACAGCATAAACACGAGACCACTACCTTAATGGCGACTTACTATTGGTATACTTACAGCATAAACACATGAGACAACTACCTTAATGGCGACTTACTATTGCTATACTTACAGCATAAACACGAGACCACTACCTTAATGGCGACTTACTATTCCTATACTTACAGCATAAACACACGAGACAACTACCTTAATGGCGACTTACTATTGCTATACTTACAGCATAAACACACGAGACAACTACCTTAATGGCGACTTACTATTCCTATACTTACAGCATAAACACATGAGACAACTACCTTAATGGCGACTTACTATTGCTATACTTACAGCATAAACACACGAGACAACTACCTTAATGGCGACTTACTATTCCTATACTTACAGCATAAACACACGAGACAACTACCTTAATGGCGACTTACTATTGCTATACTTACAGCATAAACACGAGACCACTACCTTAATGGCGACTTACTATTGCTATACTTACAGCATAAACACGAGACCACTACCTTAATGGCGACTTACTATTGCTATACTTACAGCATAAACACACTAGACAACTACCTTAATGGCGACTTACTATTCCTATACTTACAGCATAAACACATGAGACAACTACCTTAATGGCGACTTACTATTGCTATACTTACAGCATAAACACACGAGACAACTACCTTAATGGCGACTTACTATTGCTATACTTACAGCATAAACACACGAGACAACTACCTTAATGGCGACTTACTATTGCTATACTTACAGCATAAACACACGAGACAACTACCTTAATGGCGACTTACTATTCCTATACTTACAGCATAAACACATGAGACAACTACCTTAATGGCGACTTACTATTGCTATACTTACAGCATAAACACATGAGACAACTACCTTAATGGTGACTTACTATTGCTATACTTACAGCATAAACACGAGACCACTACCTTAATGGCGACTTACTATTGCTATACTTACAGCATAAACACATGAGACAACTACCTTAATGGCGACTTACTATTGCTATACTTACAGCATAAACACGAGACCACTACCTTAATGGCGACTTACTATTGCTATACTTACAGCATAAACACGAGACAACTACCTTAATGGCGACTTACTATTGCTATACTTACAGCATAAACACATGAGACAACTACCTTAATGGCGACTTACTATTGCTATACTTACAGCATAAACACGAGACCACTACCTTAATGGCGACTTACTATTGCTATACTTACAGCATAAACACGAGACCACTACCTTAATGGCGACTTACTATTGCTATACTTACAGCATAAACACGAGACCACTACCTTAATGGCGACTTACTATTGCTATACTTACAGCATAAACACGAGACCACTACCTTAATGGCGACTTACTATTGCTATACTTACAGCATAAACGCATGAGACAACTACCTTAATGGCGACTTACTATTGCTATACTTACAGCATAAACACATGAGACAACTACCTTAATTGCGACTTACTATTGCTATACTTACAGCATAAACACATGAGACAACTACCTTAATGGTGACTTACTATTGCTATACTTACAGCATAAACACATGAGACAACTACCTTAATGGCGACTTACTATTGCTATACTTACAGCATAAACACGAGACCACTACCTTAATGGCGACTTACTATTCCTATACTTACAGCATAAACACACGAGACAACTACCTTAATGGCGACTTACTATTGCTATACTTACAGCATAAACACACGAGACAACTACCTTAATGGCGACTTACTATTCCTATACTTACAGCATAAACACATGAGACAACTACCTTAATGGCGACTTACTATTGCTATACTTACAGCATAAACACACGAGACAACTACCTTAATGGCGACTTACTATTGCTATACTTACAGCATAAACACACGAGACAACTACCTTAATGGCGACTTACTATTGCTATACTTACAGCATAAACACGAGACCACTACCTTAATGGCGACTTACTATTGCTATACTTACAGCATAAACACATGAGACAACTACCTTAATGGCGACTTACTATTGCTATACTTACAGCATAAACACATGAGACAACTACCTTAATGGCGACTTACTATTCCTATACTTACAGCATAAACACACGAGACAACTACCTTAATGGCGACTTACTATTGCTATACTTACAGCATAAACACGAGACCACTACCTTAATGGCGACTTACTATTGCTATACTTACAGCATAAACACATGAGACAACTACCTTAATGGCGACTTACTATTGCTATACTTACAGCATAAACACGAGACCACTACCTTAATGGCGACTTACTATTGCTATACTTACAGCATAAACACACGAGACAACTACCTTAATGGCGACTTACTATTGCTATACTTACAGCATAAACACATGAGACAACTACCTTAATGGCGACTTACTATTGCTATACTTACAGCATAAACACGAGACCACTACCTTAATGGCGACTTACTATTCCTATACTTACAGCATAAACACATGAGACAACTACCTTAATGGCGACTTACTATTGCTATACTTACAGCATAAACACACGAGACAACTACCTTAATGGCGACTTACTATTGCTATACTTACAGCATAAACACGAGACCACTACCTTAATGGCGACTTACTATTGCTATACTTGCAGCATAAACACACGAGACAACTACCTTAATGGCGACTTACTATTGCTATACTTACAGCATAAACACACAAGACAACTACCTTAATGGCGACTTACTATTGCTATACTTACAGCATAAACACACGAGACAACTACCTTAATGGCGACTTACTATTGCTATACTTACAGCATAAACACACGAGACAACTACCTTAATGGCGACTTACTATTGCTATACTTACAGCATAAACACACAAGACAACTACCTTAATGGCGACTTACTATTGCTATACTTACAGCATAAACACACAAGACAACTACCTTAATGGCGACTTACTATTGCTATACTTACAGCATAAACACACAAGACCACTACCTTAATGGCGACTTACTATTGCTATACTTACAGCATAAACACACGAGACAACTACCTTAATGGCGACTTACTATTGCTATACTTACAGCATAAACACACGAGACAACTACCTTAATGGCGACTTACTATTGCTATACTTACAGCATAAACACACGAGACAACTACCTTAATGGCGACTTACTATTGCTATACTTATATAAATATAACCCATGGCGCGACAGCGTTTCGTGACCAGGGCCGCTTACCTATCGTAAGCTCCTCACTTTCCTCACGATGCTGAGTGGGCACCGGTCCTAAACCCGGGACCTAAAATCTCCACCACATGGGTGGGATCGAACCCGGGCCGCTTTCCGTGGCCAGGGACCAAGGCAAGCTGCCTTAGCCCTCTACGCCACGGCGCAAGACTATTGCTATACTTACGGCATAGTAAGTCGCCATTAAGGTAGTTGTCTCATGTGTTTATGAGAACTCCTAAGTGGTTTACCGGGAGATACACGAGTCAGTTGGAGAATTTAATGTCATATCGGCACGTTGGCCATAGTAGCTCAATGGTTAGAGCGGCTGGAAGGTAATCAGAAGACCCGTGGTTCAAATCCCGGCTAGGCATTGAATTTTTCAGTGTGGCTCTACCCTTTCAAAATGTAATTGTTTATAAACTGTGACCAATTGTGTAATTAAAGCAGTCAGCATTAGTAGTTCTACAGCCAAGACTTAAGTTGTACATATTACTAATACCCGATAAGTTTCCTGTCTTTCCTACGCTGTCGGAACCCCAACATATCAAACAATTTCCTTTCTTTTGGCCAGCAAAAATCAGGGCGGTGTCGTCGCAATCTAACCTGCCTTTCGTTCGGGGGCATGTTTGGGGGATAGAGCTGACGGTGCAGACGTCACACCGCCACTACCTGTCTTTCCCTGACCTAGAGAGCGTTGTAAACAATAACAGGAACTGTTTTCTGGGCGGATATGAGCTGACGTTACCAGTCAGTTAGTACGCAAAGGATCGTTCGAGAGAAATTCGAGAGGGATCTACTGATAGAAGTTTCTTGCCGCCCGAAAGGCTATGCGAAGCCTAACAGAATAGTAGCAGTGTTTGGTGTTCAGAGTTTGTGAGTTTCGGGCATCGATAAGTGCAGTTCCGGGGTGAGGGGTTGGCGTAGTGAAGTAGTAAGTTAAGCTGAGTGTGAGAATGTTCATGATCCTTGTAATTTCTGTATCGAATTTTGATATGGAATACAACATTTCATGTATTTAGTGTAAGCACGTCTCCACTACTTGCTACTTTAGAGTACTTCGTAACGTGGGGTAACCATGGTAACCAAACCGTACAAGTGTCGGCTGTAACAAGACAGTGAGTGATTCAGTAGCGACCCGGAACTGTGATTTCTCCACAACGCCTCTATACCCACCCCACGCGTCTGACATAATGATCCAGGAAATCATCAGTAGCGCCAAGGTCACGACCGCCTGCGGATTGCTTCCTGCGTTCCTCACATGTTTACAGAGCCCCCAAAACTGTTTATTCAACTTTATTTGTACGACATTGGACCATACATAACCTTGCAGACACGACGAATAGAAATATACATGCCCGTCAGTCGAAGTTATTGAGCTTTTTAATTTACGTCCTCCAACGTTAATTTATTTCGGAAGATTCAATGCAATGATGTTCAAATGAGTACAGGGTACATAGAGCTTAGAGTTACTAGACATTCATCTTTCAGGATAAGAGAAAACCTCCAACGTTAAGTCATATCGGACGATGAATGAAATGATGTACAAATGAGTACAGGGTACATAGAACTTAGAGTTACCAGACATTCATCTTTCAGGATAAGAAAAAACCTCCAACGTTAAGTCATATCGGACGATGAATGAAATGATGTTCAAATGAGTACAGGGTACATAGAGCTTAGAACTACCGGACATTCATCTTTCAGGATAAGAGAAAACCTCCAACGTTAAGTCATATCGGACGATGAATGAAATGATGTACAAATGAGTACAGGGTACATAGAGCTTAGAACTACCGGACATTCATCTTTCAGGATAAGAGAAAACCTCCAACGTTAAGTCATATCGGACGATGAATGAAATGATGTTCAAATGAGTACAGGGTACATAGAACTTAGAGTTACCAGACATTCATCTCTCAGGATAAGAGAAAACCTCCAACGTTAAGTCATATCGGACAATGAATGAAACGATGTTCAAACGAGTACAGGGTACATAGAGCTTAGAGTTACCAGACATTCATCTTTCAGGATAAGAGAAAACCTCCAACGTTAAGTCATATCGGACGATGAATGAAATGATGTTCAAATGAGTACAGGGTACATAGAGCTTAGAGTTACCAGACATTCATCTTTCAGAATAAGAAAAAACCTCCAACGTTAAGTCATATCGGACGATGAATGAAATGATGTTCAAATGAGTACAGGGTACATAGAGCTTAGAGTTACCAGACATTCATCTTTCAGAATAAGAAAAAACCTCCAACGTTAAGTCATATCGGACGATGAATGAAATGATGTTCAAATGAGTACAGGGTACATAGAGCTTAGAACTACCAGACATTCATCTTTCAGGATAAGAGAAAACCTCCAACGTTAAGTCATATCGGACGATGAATGAAATGATGTTCAAATGAGTACAGGGTACATAGAGCTTAGAGTTACCAGACATTCATCTTTCAGGATAAGAGAAAACCTCCAACGTTAAGTCATATCGGACGATGAATGAAATGATGTTCAAATGAGTACAGGGTACATAGAGCTTAGAGTTACCAGACATTCATCTTTCAGGATAAGAGAAAACCTCCAACGTTAAGTCATATCGGACGATGAATGAAATGATGTTCAAATGAGTACAGGGTACATAGAGCTTAGAACTACCAGACATTCATCTTTCAGGATAAGAGAAAACCTCCAACGTTAAGTCATATCGGACGATGAATGAAATGATGTTCAAATGAGTACAGGGTACATAGAGCTTAGAGTTACCAGACATTCATCTTTCAGAATAAGAAAAAACCTCCAACGTTAAGTCATATCGGACGATGAATGAAATGATGTTCAAATGAGTACAGGGTACATAGAGCTTAGAGTTACCAGACATTCATCTTTCAGGATAAGAGAAAACCTCCAACGTTAAGTCATATCGAACGATGAATGAAATGATGTTCAAATAAGCACAGGATACATAGAGCTTAGAGTTACCAGTCATTCATCTTTCAGGATAAGAGATTCGAGCTCAGGATCTCTTGGGCGTAACGCTACCACCTGTGCTACAGAAGAAGGCCCCAATGCCCTTGATTAAATATTTGTGTATGTGCTGAAGCATCACTCCGTGCAGATGTCACGGAATCGCTCCGTCTCTTTCCAGAAGGGGGCCTGATCGTATGATAACCTCTCGGCCTCTTGAGTGGGACTGGACTGTAAGAGATCAAATGATGTGATAAGTTAATAGAGCTAAATGGATTACTCTGAACAGCCACTCAGTGCATTTAAATGCCATTCTCAAGAATATGAGATCGTAAACCTTTGATGGTAAGAACAAGACAGAAATGGATTTGGAACTATAAAGTCCAGGATTTTATTATAATCAGCATTAGGTTATGATATCTTAAAATGCCTCTGAGAACGCCTTCAAACCAGAAAACTTTTCGTGTTCGCCTGTGTAGCGTCACGTGCACGAGGTGGATTCGGAAATTCGAATGGAATTTTCATCTGGAATACAATGGGTTCGTCTATGACTTACTGTAAGTACCTATTTTAGTACAGAAATAATAAACAACATTGGCTACAGCAAAGCATCTGATTTGTGAGAAGAACAGAGGTTTCATTGATTCATCAAAGAAGTCTTTAGGTTAAGAAGGAAGCTGGAGTGGGATTGGCTATAAATAGCTCTCAATAAATTTATTAACAACATGGATGTCTCTAGACACTGTTGTCGTACATAACCATAACAGCTTGTTTATAACGGCTGGGCCCCATAATATTGCGTCTCGAAGTTCTTATGAACGAATAGAATGACGGCGCTTTGGTTGCCAACCCTACACTTTTTTTTCGGAACATTATGTTACTGTAGTAAATTGAGGAATCACAAATTTCTTGATCATATCAAGAAGTGACGACCAGTTTCTTTTGTTTTCTTTACAGGATAGCGTTGTTGTGCCACTGGAAACATCTTCATTTGTTAACTCCCAAACTTTCCGCTTTACAAAGAAAACTCCTCACAGATATGTGCATTAACTTCATAAATATAAGTTTTACTTTTCTGACATCTCAAAAGAGCCACCCTGTATAACTCCCTTGTATTAATATTGACAACTAAGTTTATAAAGTCGACTTTCCTTCTTATCTACAGATATTTTTACTACTACAAAAATTCTATAGTGACATGTCAGCGTAAATGCACGCATCTAAGACATTACTTTTACAAAAATGTTAGTTCGGTAGCTTGCAAAGCTACGACAGTAAAGGCCGCAAGCCAAACCAGGGCAAGAAGTTGACCGTGGTAAGGCATACATCCCGGTGCACCACTGTTAACTGCTATATGGGTGTGAAAGAGCTCGCTGCGGTAGAGAGGTGCAACCTGGAAGTTCACCGCCTCATGTTCGTCATTTGTTGTTTGTTTTTCGCTTAGCATTTGTCGTAGCAGAAACACACGGGTAACCACATAATGGAAAATAAAGGACCGCTAACTTATTAGACTTGGCATCTCACTTCCATAAATAATCGGACAAAGCAGAGTACTGAGTTTTGAAAGTGAAAATCAACATTTGATGTGCTATTTTATTGAAATTAATGATACTCGACAGTTACATGGTTCGTTCTTGTAAGAAAATAAATGTTATTTCACATAAAAATTGTATAATGCGGGATTTTTTAAGAATTAAAAAGAAATATGGCATTTTTGGCCCTCAAAAGTAATCGGACATAGCAACTTGAGTGCGATATAAAATATGGCTTAGTACTTTGTGACTCTCCCTCTTCTTTTCACTACTTCTCGCAAACTATTTGGCCTGCTGTGAGCCAGGTTTTTCAGGTAGGCTGTAAAAAGTTTGCTCCATTCCTCTTGCAGTTTTTCCTTGAAGTGCTGCTTGGAGATGATGGGGTCTTCCACACGGTCTTCTCCAGTTTATCCCATACTGCTTCTATGGGATTAAGATCCGGGGACTGAGGGACTGGATGTAGTACATGAGGACAGCTGTAAAATAACAATAGCTGCACAATGTGGGAAGTACGCTTCGGATCATTAGCCTGATAAAATGAGAAGCTGCCCATTATTTCTGCACTATGTTTTAAATTTTGCTGTAATACTCTAAGATAGACTTCCTTGTTCATGGTTGTGTCTATGAACACCAGCTTTCCCACTCCCGTAGAGGAAATACAGCCCCATACCATTACACTCCCTCCGCCGTGTTTGACTGCGCGTTGTAAATTGTGCTCTTCCAGCTCCGTGTTTGGTTTCCTCCACACAACCACCCTGCCATCGGAACCAGCAAGGCTGTATTTGCTTTCATCACAAAAAATAACTAGATAGTACCAATCGGTTGTCTTGTTAAAGTCTTTGGCAAATTGTAATCGCTTCCTTTTATTCTTGCTGGAAATATATGGCCTTTTTCTGGCTACGCGACCATTAAAATCTTATTCTAGCATGGAACTTCTGATCGTTTCAGGCTTAACTGTCAGTCCCAGTTCTTCCTAAATCTCAGCACAAACCACCGGAGCACTTATACACGGATTACGTTTTACCTTCCGCAGAATATAAGACTCCTGCCTATCGGTAAGAAGTTTTGGTCGCCCTGGCTTTGCTCGAGATTCAATTGTCTTCATACTTATACCGGTGAATTATGTCACTAACTGTACTTTTGCTAAGATTCACAATCTCTGCTATTTCCCGGTATGTTTTGTTCTTTCCATAGTGAGAGATGTCTGTTCAAAGATACTCTGCTTACCTCTGGGCTCTTGTCTTCTTCTTGGTGCACAGTTGAAGTACTTTTACGATGTTGTTTTGTCTACTGACAGACTACTCGTTTGTATTGCATTTCATTTGTGCTATCCGATTCTTTTTGTGTTGTTAACTTAAGATGTAAACAAGGTTGAATGGGGAAACTCTTAGTTTAGCCACATTTTCAGTCTCTAAAATGGATATTTATAGCAAATGATCTATGCTTAACATAAGGAGTATCTTGAGATTGATACACATAATCTATCCTGCTTTATAGAGCATTCCATAGAGAAATGCAAAGTCTGTCCGATTATTTATGGGAGTCAGTATATATATCGATACCGTCATTTCTACTTCTAGTTTCAATACAACATAAATGTTGGTAGAACTGCATAATACCAATAAAATTAAATAGTTGTTCATATTTAATGAAACAAAACTTAAAACCATCAGTGTTCTTATTTTTAAACTCTACATTAGACATTTAAAAGCAAAACAGTCCACTTTTATAAGATTTTTGTTCAACAATACTAGCATTTTCACTGTTTCGTGGTCAAGTCTACTTCTTTTTCTGTCACATATGAGTCCTGCTGTACTAAATAGTCTTTCAGAGAAAACTGTTGCAGATGGAATACAAAAATAGATTAGTTCTGGAAATGTTAAATTTGTTTTGCAGTAATGCAGTGTACTAGAAAGAGGTGGTGAGATATGTAGTGATTTCTTCTTGGGAACTGTTAACTGACAGTTGACACACGATTATTTGCTTGTATAATGTTACTGTACAGATACCACATTCCTGACAATTTCTCGGGATTTGTAATGTTCTACTTGCGGCAATAATATCTTGTGATTTTAAAATAAATGAAAATTGTAGAATGGCCACTGAAGAATTGAAAAAGTACCGAGCGAATATTTTGTAGTATCGTTACCTAATAACAACTCATCCTGGAAATTGTCCCGTACCGAAACACAGTCCGCCATTCTTCGAGTAGGAGCCTAGATAATCGACGATAACGGGTCGTTCACGGTCATTCAGAGTTAAACGGCGGGGATGGGAACCTCGGTGAACGTTTACCGTCGCCGATGCACCACAAATGACCGTTCATCGCAGCATTTTATCACTAAAATGTTAATCGAGAATGGTGCATACGACCATATTTTCAATTCTTTCTCAATCAACTTCAAAACAAACGTTCTCAGACATAAATAGACTTAGAAGTACTTAGAGTTTAGCAAATCGAATGTATTAAGCTCGCCTAATTAAAAACATTCCGTCATTTTTTTTATCACACCTCGTAAGATCTCACACGGCTACCGTGCTGCAGAACCAGTGCAATGCCCTTACGTTATCCTACAGGACATCGTTCCTATTGTTCGAATGTCTGAACGTTTTGAATAACTAGTAGGTGTCTGCTGACCCCGCAATGACATTCATTTCACTTTAAAATATAAATAGTTCCTTTGTCCAGAAAGCTGTTTTAACCCATAGCGGAGAAACAAAATTTGACTTCTCCATTTTCCCATTTTTTGTCTTACCACGTACATTGAGTTATACCAGATATTACTGGAAATACGCTCATATGACTTTCTCTACTCTTGTACGGAAACTTACTGCTCTATCTACTTCAATATAAACATTATTTTATTGTAGTTACAAGGGAATACAGTGACCCGCCTCGGTAGCGTAGATGGTATCATGTCTGCCTCACGTTCAAGAGGTCCCGAGTTCGAATCTCGGTCAGGGTGAGTTACCTGGATAAGGTTTTTTCCGGGGTTTCCCTTATCCTTCAAGACGAATGTCGGGTAACTCTAAGCTCCATGAACCCTGGACTCATTTGAGCACCATTTCACCCAATTCATTCACCGTCCGATATAACTTAACGTTGGGGCGGACGTAAATTTTAAAAAAAAGGGAATAATAAAGGGAATGAAAAAAGGGAATACAGTAGACTTTAAGTGATAGTCCATTGTTTTAAAACTGGTTGTCTAAATGAAATGTGTAGTGTTTGACGCCCGCTTTTACTACATACGGCACTGCAGGCGGTGACACTGATGATACATGAGATGAAGATGGAGCACCGGTGGAATGAGATGGCGGGGGAAACCGGAGGTCCCGGAGAAAGCCCGCCCCAGCGCCGTGTTGTCCACCACAAATCTCACTTTGCGGTCGCCTGGGATCGAACCCGGGCCGCCTTGGTGAGAGCCAAGCGGTCTAACCACTGAGCCACGGCGCGGCCACTGGTTATCTAGGTGCCGGTCTTTGAAATTCCGTTCTCTTTGTATGTCCAAGAGATAAAAACTGAAGGTATAAGGGAATATGGGAATACAGTAGACTTTAAGTGATAGTCAAATGTTTTAAAACTGGTTGTCTAGGTGATGTCTTTGTAATTCCGTTCTCTTTGTATGTCCAAGAGATAAAAACTGAAGGTACAAGGGAATATGGGAATACAGTAGACTTTAAGTGATAGTCAAATGTTTTAAAACTGGTTGTCTAGGTGACGTCTTTGTAATTCCGTTCTCTTTGTATGTCCAAGAGATAAAAACTGAAGGTACAAGGGAATATGGGAATACAGTAGACTTAAAGTGACAGTCAAATGTTTTAAAACTGGTTGTCTAGATGGCATCTTTGAAATTCCGTTCCCTTTGTATGTCCATTTGAGAAGTAGAAGTTTTGGAAAGTTCAGATAAAGAACAAAGAATATCTCGGAACTGGTTCATTGCACAAAAGATGTGTTTGAGATAAATTGTGAGTTCTAATGACGTCTAATTTTCTGCGTAGTAATATTTTATCTATCTCTTAGGTGTACCCGTTAGGCAAAAGTCATTCAGAATGAGGAGCACTTGAGAGAAACACTCCCCAAAAATTCAATATATACATGTGGTATTTTAATAAAAAATCCTTAAAACTATTATCGAGAAAATCAAAAGGAGGGTGGTTTGGAGTGGAGGAAAGGTTCATGTCGGACGCATTCTTGGAAATTGACAAGTTTTTATTTTTTATTTATTCTGTTCACATACAGACCATACACAATTCTTCGAAAAACTTTTTTTATTCGGAAAAGCCCAAAAGGTGTAAGAGAGGGTAAACATTTAGAAGAACGCTAAATGATTTGGTAGAGTCAATATTTATATGTGTGCCAAGTTACACAAGCGTCATCTCTTACGAGTATTTCACATATTTGATAATCATTCTATAAGTGCGAAGCAAAATAGCTGAATATTTACTGTATCCCAGCTAGAAAACACTGTGACAGTGGATGCCCCCTTAATTCAAAGCCTCTGTGTCTGAAATATTTGTACGTAAGGCATAAAGTTTATGTAATACAGTTTTAGTTAAGTTTAATAAATTCTCAGACAAAGCAAGCACAATGTAATGCACTATATATGTCAGAAGGGAAGTAGTGGTTGCTTGGATACAAAATAACAAAACACTGAAGCATTTGCTCGTGATTTTATAACAAATCAAAAGTAAAGATATTTTAACTAATACCACAAATGCCCTCATTTTGGGGTGATTTAATTGAGGTTATAGAAAGCTTGTTGTCATGACAACAGTTGGACACGAAATAATTATCCAACAAGCGTGATTTCAAAACTTACTGATGTGGGTTATCTTTGACACTGCTGCTGCAGTGGTGTAGTCGTGAATTATGAGATCTTTCTCTTATGATGTACGTGCGTGGATCGAGAAATAGAATATGCATCCATTTAAAATGTTTACCAATGAGTCACGTACAATAATGGTTCAAGTTAGATTTTTTTCTAAACTTTTTCCGTTCAAAATATTAAATTTAACCTATATGGGCAATTACTAACAGAAATAAGTTAATTTAAGGTTTATTTGCATTGTCTCTTATGTACGTAAATGTAACCAAGAGTGATCGGTGTTGTTAAACAGGTATGGTTGGTACAAAAGCAGTAACCCCTTGTGTTTTAGCCGATCTTCTACCCTCCACGTGTTACTTCCTGTCTGCCAATTTAGCGCAGAATGAATGTCAATGCCAGGCTCAGGGTCACCAGCTGGAACATTCCCAATTCGCTACAGGGTCACTAACCAACAATCATATTCGGGACCCCTGCACAAACTTACTGCCTACGTTGCTCTTTTGTTAAATAAACATCTGAACATCGAGGATGTATCTTGTTACACTGAAGAGTACTTCGACAGTTATGCACGTAATGGTGACTTGTAAAAGTATCTCGGTGACAAATAAACATCGTAAACACAGTCATGTTTCATGAATATCGTTTACAAATTACATAGCGAAATAAATTTAGTCGTTGGTAGCTAGATCATGTCTTCGCTCACTGTGCCGTTGTGGAGGCATTACATGCTTTGAGACCAGAAGAAAGTGGTTCATATAGAAACCAGAGATTACAGTCGGGACGTAGATAGGTCTAATTAGGATGCACTTAACATAAGAAAAATGACTAATTGGTTTTTGTTTTTATTTCTCCATGAACTAAGAGACAAAACCATGAATTGTGTTCCAAAGAATTATTAAACTGAACAGCCGAAGGCGAGCTTGTGCGAGTTTAGTTCTTCTGTGCCATTGCGATTAAATGACATTATTTTATCTAAGAGTTACTTGTACAGTTGTTAATTTAATAATATAAAGTAACTCTTTAATATTAAGGATGGACTTAAACCACTGTATACCATCACTAGGCCTACATTTCAAGTATAATAGTTACTGTACCTATAGTTTTAACATTTAGATGTAAATCTACAGCTACAAATTGTGTTCATTTTACTATGAAAGCTGCTACGAAAGCTGCGTTTCTCTAATTTCCGGACAGGAATTTCTAAGCAGTAAAGCCTAGACGAAAATTAAAGTAGAGTTGTTACTATAATATAGATAGAGATATCGCTACCTCCTTGATGTTTGCAGACAGCAGGTTGAATGGCTGCGGTGGTAGTGTCGGGCTCGCATACCGGAGGTCGTGGTCCGACCTTCCTCTCCCATGGCTTTTTCGGGGTTTAACCGGTCGAGTTGTTGCCATAGTCATAGCCTGGTTTTTATATACCTTGTTGTAGTGCTTATGCTTTGAGTGTTAACAACTAGAAGCCAACTGCTTAAGAATTCCTATATCTGATCATCACTGAGAAAAAATTCTCTCCAGGACTTTATTTGGTGCTTTTCACTCCACGGTAATTTTACTGCAGAACGGAAAAATATTTCTGTTGCTACTGCTAGAAATCTACAATTATATATGTAACAAAACAGCAGGAAAACAATTACAAACCGGCAATGTAAGTTTTTTTAACATCCTTTCAAAACCGCTGTTCTGTATTACGATTAAAAAGGAATAATATATACCGCTACATTTCAAACAAAAAATATATTTAACAAGTAAATATTGCCCAAGGCTGTCAGATTTGCGCCGGGAAGTCGAGACGTAAACAGATAAGCAGCGCCCTCGTCTGGGTAAACATCAGAAAAAGGATCAACATCTATTTGGAACGTTTTGGAACTGTATGGAAATTTCCAACAGCAAGCTTGCTAAGTCGGTATGTGAGTGAGACATATTTTTCACATGAGAAATGCTTAATTAAATATTTTCAACATTTGGGGAAAAAAAAAAAAAAAAAAAAAAAAACTTCTGAACGCACGAAAGATTTTACTGAAAAAATTAACGATTTTTCCGGATTCTGCTTAACCAGAGCAATTTGATAGGTTTTTAATACAAGATCCCTACATGAATGACAAGATCAACGTCGCAAAGAATTCCTTCTGCTCTTTCGTGTTACAAAGATTAATGTATTCCATAATTATATTAATAAAATATATTTTGGATGGGCATAAAATGTTCGTAAACAAACGTAAAACATAAGCAATTATAGTTTCTGTCCTGGCCAGAAACGAGCTATTTCAAGAAGACAAAGAAGGAAAGAAAGAATTACATTGGTATTTAACATTAGACCTTCAAATGTTTATAGACATGACACAGAGACCTCCGATTGTACAAAATACGACAAAAGCATTCGTGACCCGCGAAAAGTGAGGTGCTTCTGACAATGCTCAAGACAGCTTTTGATATTAAACAAAACACTAGCTAAATCAAAGAGTTCTGCTGTTTCATTTATGAATCGTGCATATCATTGCATCTCATTGGTGATTCATATAGCTGTCAGTCTGTGCATCATTGCAGCCAGACATATTTATTGGAGATCAACAAACTCCGCGGTAAAAAAGCTGTACAAGTGCGCCTACTTCTAGCGTACTCTAGCGCTTAACGTCGAAATTGTTTCGTGAGGAGCCGTATGCTGTGTCGGTAAACTAGCTTTCTGCAGAGCGCGTTCAGAATGATTTCCAAAATACAGCACGCTTCCATTAAAGGATATTTAATTTTAATACCAATTAGCATTACTTATATCTGAAATGTTAATTCCAAAAGCAGAGCTGAAACTGAAGTCTCACCTAAGAGTTATTAATTAAATTGAATGGCATTAAACGGCAAATACATTGCAAACGTTTTTTTTTTTCATAATAAAACTGAAACCACAATGTGTTTAATCTTGGAATTTAGACAACGTTATAAAATGGACTGCCAGAAGCCAGAAACAACATTTGTAAATTTCCGTTTATGTGTGGGCATAATCTCTGTGTGGGTAAGATTTTCATGTAAGAATTGCCAACTTAATTACTATAAACTTGGTATATAATTTTATACCCCAGTTGTAACGATAAGCTAGTCCATTACAATCCCAAAGCAACTGTAATGGAAGAGGCAAAAGTTTGTATAATGGTAAGCCTTTCGCTTGTGTTAAATTTCTTTTAACATTTCAAGAAAGTAGTTTTATGACATTTAAAAAGGCAAGAAGAGATGATAAAGATAAGAAGATAGAATAGTGGGAGAATATTACAGTACATCTTAGCACCTAACCTGTACATCATTCTAATTTAGGGAATAAGAGCTCAGAACTGAGGTATAAAAGATGTATCGTATGTTTTTAACATAATAAAGTGTCTGGAATATGATATATGATGAAGAATGGATAGAAAAATTTGCTTGAGTGTAACACATCAGCGCAATTTGTTAAAAAATCAAATCAAATCTGACTAAATTTAGTGTCCTATGGAACAAGCCTGTCATCTAGCGACAGAACGTCGCATAAAAACATCCACAACAACGACTACCGCGACATCTAAAAACCAATATGCAAACTTTACGCTACGCAAACGTTCTAATATGTGGCTCTTTTATTGAACGATTCCAGAATTGTATTACACCAATAAGCTTAATGACAGTATACGAAAGGCTTCGTTGCTGTATTCTCGAAAACACATCAATATCGCTATAAAATACCTATATTTATCTAGAAACACAACGGGTTCATAAAATGGTTTCGGCTGCGGTATAGCACACTTAATTTGTCAGTGGACTATCGAGACGGAATACATTTTGAATGTCACAGAGATGTAATGTATATAAATAGTTATCTACATGAAGTATATCACAATGACAAGTCGTTTCAAGATTAATCAGAAGATTGTACGGCCTGTATCAAGCATTATGAAGAGTTTATCACTACAGTAATCCAGATAACCTTCGGGATCAAATGCACTACATATGTTCGTTTGCAGTTTAAATTTACGCCTCGTCATTTAGACAACAGTGCAGCCTCTCAGGAGCCGCCCAGATGATCGTCAGACTTTCTCCTGACGTCACCATGACGTGTTGGTCACGTGATCGCTGAAACAGCTGGAGATACGGAGATACAGATCACCTGCCTGTAAGCTTTCGCTCGTTCGCACGTGGTTCAAGTGTCACGTCAACCTCAAGGGCAACAACAATGGGTCCGTTCAAACGCTTTTCCATCGGTAAGTGCCATCCGATATACTGCATTCATACGATATTCCCTACTCACAAATTGTTTTTACAAACGCTTTTGTTAATGGAGATACACTTTCGTTACACATATAAGAATACATTAGGCCATGATATTCCGATTTCTAAAAGTGTGTTATGTGATGGCTTTGAAAATGCAAGAAAAAAGAATAGTGACTCGCCACTTAAAATAACAAAGGAACCTTTTATTAAAATTGTACGTTTTAACTACATTTTTGTGAAGTAAGATTTTGTCTATCCCTTACGTTTTACCAGTTAGTTCTCCATGAGTTGTTCTCAGAAAATTCAATACATATAATATTAAAAATGTCCTGATATCGAGATTTCCCCGAAAATTAATGTTTTAGCTCCGTTGAGCCGAACTAAAGTTCCTTTTTCGAAAAATGTCTTTTTAAAAAATTTCATATTGCATAAATACCAAATTTACTGCACCGTCTAAAACTCATTTTTCCAGGGATAAACTGTCGTTATTGCTTGTGTGTTACAAATAACTCAAAAGGTTTTAATTATAATTGCATTTGTTTAAAATGTTAACTTTGAATTCTTTCCACATTTGTTTTGTTTCGTATCTTTTCTTGTCTTTTTCTGGCTCTGAGCACTTATGGACGGTGTATTAGCCTGTAATTGAATGATAGATACATTGGACATGAATTAACGCATTAGAATATTTAATTTGCGCTGAACGTCGAAGTGTTATTGTAATACGCAAACTAAGGTAGGTAATTTCATTTCAGAAAATTCGGTTTGAAAATAACAGTAAATTGGTTCCTATTAAATTCACTGCACGGCACAGTCCACTTTCAGTTACGTGATAGAATTGCATAAGACATTTATATTTTATTGTATGCTTTTTTGAGCTAACAAAGACCTTTGAGCACAGGATTTTATTGTAACGGCGGCAGCGAATGTCTACCACAAAAGGATTAAGTGAGTCAACCGCTCCACCGATTTTGTTTGCGCTGATGTCCAAGAACATTTGATTTCGGGAAAGCTAGAAGAACCGATTTCCAAAATGTTCGTTTTTTATAACAATAATTGATCCCACTTCTGACACCATGTGACGAAATGGCAACCGAATTTGTACTAAACTCACTTCGTCAATTAGTCCAGTGCTAACGTACTAAAAACTTTCAGTTTCTACAAATACACAAAGCAAAGAATTCTCTTTCTGGAGCACTGTCTTTTTACATGTCTGTTGCAATATCAGCTCGCGCATCTTGTAGCTTCTCGGCGCTCACTGAACTCTATTTAGACTGACACTGATACTGCAATTATACGAGGGCTGTTCAACAAAGAATGATCATAAATATTTTACGGTCATAATTTTTCGCACTAAAATTCAATCGTATTATATTCTGTTAGCTTAATGTGAAACAAACACGTCGTAGTAGTTTCACTGTTGGTACTCCTGGTTCCCACCTGTGAGAACCAGGCAAGTTCGGACATGTTCAGTATCGTCTACCGCTGCAATGGAGGTAACATGCAGTTAAAGTTGATGTTAGAGGAAGATCCGGAGTTTCTTTCAAACGTAATCACTGCTGATGAAACTTGACTACATCATTTTGATCCTGAGAGCAAACAACAAAGCTCAGTGTGGAAATCTCCTTCATCACCAACCCCCCCCCCCCCCCAAAAAAAAAGTAAAAGTGATTGTTTCTGCTGGGGAAGTTATGGTCATCTCGTTCTTTGATATTCATGGAATGGTTTTTCAGCATGTTGTACCTGCACACACATCAGTAACTGGACAATACTACAGGGATGTCCTGAAAACATTGCAAGTCCATATCAGGCGCAAAAGACCACATTTCCGCGAAGCAGGCCGGATGCTGCACCACGATAATGCGCGGCCGCATATTGCCAATGGTGCTGCTGAATATCTTGCAAAAATCAACGTGAAGTGCATCCCTCTCCCTCCTTATAGTCCGGATTTAGCCCCATGCGACATTTTTCTATTCCTTAACTTGAAGAAACGCCTTCGTAGGAGGCATTATCTATCAACAGAAGCAGTGGTGAAGACTGCGGAGGCGATTTTGAAGGATCTCTCAAAAAATGGTTTCCAACATGTCTTTGAAGACTGGCAGAAGTGCTGGGACAAGTGCATCGCATTCAGGGGAGACTATTTTGAGAAGAACCATCAAAATTATGAGGATGAGTAAAGGTACCTTGTCAAAAAACATTGTGATCATTATTTATTGAACAGCCCTCGTACAACTGCAGTGAAGTGAATTCCTAGGCTACCTCCTGCGCTCTTTTTGAAATGTTCTAGAAAGCGAAGTCTCTCGAACTGTCTGGATGGGAACGTTTCAAACCAAAAAAAACTAAAAAGAACTTTTGTACCGATTCACCTGGAAGTCAACTATATGTTATCTGAAATCACGATATGCTCGCAATGTAACAACAAATTCTTTTCAACATCTCACAGCTTCTTGGAAAATAAGTTGTTTCTTATTTACTTTATTACATTCAATAAGTAGCAGAAATATTGTACTCCACCCAAAATAGGGCGTCCAGAAAGTGAGTTCTTTTTCAATTTATCTTCGCTGCAGATCTGCGATCGCAGTTCCGCACTTGCGCGGTAGACGCTCTGTATCAAGGAGAAGAAACGTGCGCCATTGTGAGATTGCTGTCAGCCACGTACGCTTTGTTGTGCTTGTTTACAATGTCGGTGTTGATTGAAAATCCCGCCGCTTGTGAAATCAGATCTGTGATTCGTTTTCTGAATGCTAAGAAAGTGAAACCAATTGAAATTTATCGGCAAATTTGCGATGTCAAAAGGTGTTGTGTTTCTTCACGACAACGCACGACCACACACTGCAAATGCGACGAAAAACATCCTACAAGGATTTGGCTGGGACGTGTTTGACCCCCCCCCCCGTACACCCCTGACCTCGCTCCTAGCGACTTTCATCTGTTTTTGCATCTCGAATCTTTCCTTGGCGGTCAACACTTCAACAATGACGAAGAGCTGAATGAAAATGTTACCAACTGGTTGAAGACACAGGCGGCAAACTTCTATGAAGAAGGTATACAAAAACTTGTGCCTCGCTATGACAAATGCCTGCAAAATTTCGGCAGTTATGTGGAAAAGTAGCTTAAGGGTTGTAGAATTTTGTGCAATAAATAAATTTTCTCTATCTGTACACAATTTAATTGTATTACCAAACAGAACTTACTTTCTTACTTGGGAAATACACGTTAATCATTTTTGGAAAGAAGTCTGTGCATTTTCTCAAAAGTGGCTCCAAAGATTTAGACGTAATATTAAATACACACAAATTAGATCTTGTTAAAACACGCAATTTATGTTAAATACATTATTTTCGTCGATTCCTCGTTATTTGTTTGAATTTTTCAATGCTTATCCTTTCCTCAAATGGAAAGTCAAAGGTGTTTTATGTCCTGGTCATAAACAGGGAATGTTATCTTAAAACCATCACGACCAGCTGTTAAAGATTTGACTAATGCTTTAAACTTTCTAATTCCCATTGTACCTACCAGCAAGTGTTTTTATAAATTCTCGAGTACACAGAGACTTTTGTTCTTGTTTTAGTAATTCTGGACCGTTTTAAAACTGTTTAAATTAGATATTTCAACCTGATCACGTATTTATCAAAATGCGTTCACTATTTTACCTCGAATTTTTCTGCATCACAATCGGAAACAGAAATGCCAGTTATCTTTTACCACTGAGTCAACACAGAAGAGAAGGCGTGCTTTATCTGATTCATGAATCACAGCTTCCGCTGGAATTATCTTCTCGTAGCTCACTTCAGCTTTAAAAAAATCTTTTTCATTTTGTAACTGAGTACTATAACAGGGAAATACCTGGTTTCTTATTTGCAGATGATTTAATAGCAGGAGCTATTTCCGAAGTGTGAATAGATAGAGCAATTGGAGCAGTAGATACATTTTGTAAGGAATGAAGCCTTAGAATTAATGTAAACAAAACCAAAATTATGGTATTTAAGAAAGGCAACAAGTTAGGAAAAGAGGAGAAATGGTTCTGGCAAGGAAGATAAATTGAAGTGGTCAATACATTTAATTATCTAAGAGTACAACTAAGCAGTAAGGGGAGCTGGAAAGAGCAGAAGAGAATGGCAATGGCAATGGCAATGGCAAAAGGTAAAATTGCATTAAAAGCTATTAAAGCATGCCTAGATAAATTACCAGGAATGCAAATAAAACAACTGGAGAGAATTTACACAGCCGTGGTAGAAGCAAAAATGCTATATGAGGTAGAGATATGGGGTTTGGAGGAGAGGGGGGGGGGTGCAAATATGAATGTGATACATAGAAACTTTTGCAAACAAGTTTTGGGCTTACCACGAGCTTCACAAATGGAGTAGCACAAGCAGAATTTGGAAGACTGGGAACCAGAGGGATAATGATGGAAATGGGCGAGAAATAGGAGTTCAGATGAGCAGAATATTCTGTGCCAATGCTTTACAGTACAGGAAAGACTAAATCAGAAAGATACATGGCTAAATAATATAAAGTAAATGTTGTTAAAAATAGAGTTTGTCATGTGGGAAAACTGGGAATTATTGCAAAGTGGATTTTGGAAAGAACTTAGGTTAGAACGGAAGATATTGAAAGGCAAGAAATGTTAGGAAGCTTCAACTTGAAAAGCTCACTGGAAATTTATAGAGAGATGGAAGTGATGTGGAAAGGAAAAATTACATTGATATTTGGGATAAAGCAGCAAGAGAAGGCGTTGCATGGGCCAGAACGGGGAGGGTGGGAAGAGGGAGAGATCTGGAGAAATGCCCATTGTGTCACCAAAGGGATAAAGAATGGCACTTACTTTTACTGTCCGGCCGCTCTATGTCCGGCTCTGACAGTTCTCGAGAGGGGGAAGCGCGTTGTTGCCAGTTCTTTAGCGGGATTTTCAAGCAGAGGAACATCTCACGCATTTGCAGATCGTAACTTCGTAAATATATACGTGTATATACATGATCCCAGAATAGTTGCATATGGAGTCAATATACCATTTACTGGAAAAGAAATAATAAAAAGCTACTTCGCACGAGTGGGAAATTCCTTTCTCATATAATATTGATATACATGTCGCCTTATAACATCCTTTTGAAAAGCATCAAGTGAAGATTTAAGGCTGCCTCGTTGACTTTGCTTTCCCGGTGTACGCAGAACTGCAGACGGCGAACTTAAATCAGCTGGCACTTTTCCTTGGTCACATTCTTCCCACCTTCAAGGCATCACAAACTCTCTCCAGCACCTTGGTAACAGGTAGTAGAGGTCCGCCATTGTCCCGCTCCTTCTCGAAGTACTCACGTAGCCTGAATATAAATTCATGGCTTTGGCTCTTATAAGAGCCGATTTTTTCTTGAATGCTGACGAATCAGTAGCCATATTACTAAAATAGCGATAGTAATAAGACTTACAGACGCTACAAATCGGAATTCACGCACACAAAAAATTAAACAAACCACCAGCGCGGGATCCAAAAGCAACTAAGAGCCACGTGGTCCACACAAAATTGCAGCGGCAACACGGTGCTGGATTTGCAAGCCACGCCTAGCAGCGACAACGCTGATTGGCGATAGCAGACAGTTTTAACTTCCTAACCACGACACCGGATGTACAGACTCCCAGTACTACCAACAGAAGCAGTTGGTGTGCGTGAAAGGTGTGAACGAAATATTCGAATAGAGTGATGTTCTAAAGAATATCTTGCATGATAATGAAATTACAAGTTGGATTTCAATGTTTTGAAGCTAATATAATCCTATACTCTCATTATAAAGATAATTCTGACGATATGTTTTCAATTACTCATTATTATATGTTGCTACTATTAACCTTCCCCCTCCACCTCCTGCAGCTACTAAATGTCAGAGCCGGAGATAGAGCGGCCGGACAATAGAATGTGAAGAAACGAGGTTGCTTAGGGGGAAGATAGGTAAAAAGCAATGGGCAAGGCTACCAAAAGAAATTCAAGCAATGAAGTTAATAAGTGTAAAAACTAGGAAAAATTTAATTGAAATTGGGAACTTTTTGTGGCAAAGTAATAGTCAAATGGTTGAGGAAGATAAGTAAATATGACGAAAATGAAGATGAAGTTGTTTTAGATAAGTTACCAATAGGGACCCATTAGCTCAACAACCTCAGAATTTGAGTCTATTGGGCCAAGGGTAACCAGCAACTCAGTGAAGTAATAAGTAAATGTATAATAATTTGTAATTGAAATGGAAATAAATATCACTTACTCACTCACTTACTTAGTAGTAGCATTTCTGCGCCATTCTCCTTCACTACATTTACCTTCTCATGTTTGGCTTTCGTAAATACTAAAATATGACTGAAGGAAATCAGACACGAAAATAAATTTCAAGTAAATTTACGTAGAGAAATAATACTTATTTAATGGACTACTTAGTTACTAAACCTAATTTTGTAATGTGTCGTCTACAATATTTGATTTACATTCAGAGTCTTTTTTTTTCCCCTTGTAATTTACGTCCATATCGGACGATGGATGACATTGGTGAAATGATGCTCAAATGAGTCCGGGCTCCAGAGCTTAGAGTTACCCGACATTCGTCTATAAGGATAAGGGAAAACCCCGGAAAAAACCTTACCCAGGTAACTCACCCTGACCGAGATTCGAAGTCTTGAACGTGAGGCAGACACCACGCTACTGAGGCGGGCTCAGAGTCTTTTAGTATATGTTACATATTTAATGAAATTTCTTTATTGCTGAAACGATATGATTAGATAAACAGTAAACTTTGGAAACAAAAGACGCGATAAGTCAAACGCTGTTGTTTTAGTGTGAGAAAGTACAATTACAGCCAAAGGTGTGAAAAATAATACTTCAGTATACTTCCAAGAAGTATTACAAACTGTAGTATTACAAAAACTATAAATTAGGGGAGAAAGCGTTCGTTTTAATGCATATTATGAAGAAAATTAAGGATTAGATTAGCATTAATAAGTGTGTTTCACGTGTTGTTAAACCGTTAGATGTTAGATTAGAATATGCGTAACTCGTATAACATACAATATGTACAGACAGTTCTGAATATTTATAAATGTATTATAAATTATATATAAATATGTATGTGTTATTGTTTCACCTTTGTCATGGTCATGGCATTCATTTGTCTTGCGTGTTGACAACATGACTTTTAGATAACCAAAACATTGTACACAAGAGAGGCAAGGCAAATAATAAAACGATGAAAATAACGTAACAAAAATTTAATTAATAGATTAAAACTCTTTCTAAAGTTACTCATGATTTTGAGAAAACTAAAATGCTGATTGTACAATTATTACAATTTGAACCGGTTATTCCTTGGGCGAGGGTCTACAATAGGCTATTGTTTGGTTGTGAAGTAGTTGACAATATAGAAAGAATTTCTGCTGCAATCTTTTTGTTCTCTATGGAATTTTCGATATAGCTTCATTTTATACAAGTATTAGATATGTAATTCAGATTCACAGCCTTCTTCAATGGGGCAGTTGTCACAAGACAACTGACATTACACAACTGACAAAGTGACATTACCGGCACATTAAAAGGTTTCCAGAGCTGAGCACAGATTAATGGAGCTGAGCAAAAGAATTTTCTAGTTTTAACACAGTCTTGAAATAGTAAAGGGCGCACCTTTGTTATCAATTGTCTAAGAGAATGCTCAAACATCTGAAAGCCTTGGAGTAACCATATGAATCAAAGAGAATGTATGAAAATGGACATTTGCAATCGGTCATATCTATCTCGTCTATAATAACAACGGAGATAACCTATACTTTATAGAGTTGTGTCTGTGACTGCTTTGTTCACTTACCGGTGTCAGGAGGTGCATCATAATGCGTAATGTGGTTAGTATCCGAAGGAAACGGAATGTTAATGATATTGAGTTATTATTCACAGACGCTTTTTAATTGCTGTGGTTCTCACCGTCCCAATGTACATAAATATTAAATCAAAAATAATTTATGCGATATTATTTAAAAAGATGTGTATGTAACATATTTTACATTGATATGGACAGTTGCAGTTATACAAATAATAATAATAATAATAATAATAATAATAATAATAATAATAATAATAATAATAATAATAATAATAATAATAATAATAATAATAATAATAATAATAATAATAATAATAATAATAATAATAATAATAATAATAATAATAATAATAATAATAATAATAATAATAATAATAATAATAATAATAATAATAATAATAATAATAATAATTATTATTATTATTATTATTATTTTTGCGAATGAGCCCGTGTAGGACTACCCAAATTACTTAGGGACGTTTCTAAAAAATCCAAAGTTGTCTCATTCTTTAACTTTAGGCTTTCTCTCTCTCGTCTGTCCACGTTGTTGCAGTCTTTTTCTTCGGTTTGTCCTCCTGCCACTTAGGCACCTTCTTTCTAAAGACGTCCCTGTCTAGGATATCGTCTTGAGTGATTCCTGCCAATTTTAATCATTTTTTACTTTACCAATCCATTTCATAGTGTCTACTTATGCTTTACTTTTACGAGGGTAGTCTGAAAAGTTTCCGACCAGAACATGAAGATGGTGGCACTCGTAAACAAAAGCTAGTGTATTTTGTTGCTCATCTGTTGATAGTTATTCACCAAAGTTTCAGCCATTTTGTACGCTCAGTTGTTATGTAACAGTAATTTGAGTGAGTTTATAAGAGTGCTTTTACGAAATTGGACAAAATCGACTATCGAGCTGTCATTAAATATTTGTTTTTGAAAGGCAATACGCCTACGCAAATCAAAGATGAGTTGGATTCTGTGTATGGGGACTCTGCACCATCATTTACCACAGTGAAATTTTGGGCAGCTGAATTTAAACGTGGCCGTAAGAGCTTGGGAGACGATGAACGTTCGGCACGTCCAAAACTGCAACTACCGACGAAAATATCGCCAGTTCACCAAATGGTACTAGACGACCGTCAAATTAAAGTGAGGGAGATAGCAGAGGTTGTGAACATGTCAAAACAAGGTGTTTGTCACATATTAAATCGAAATTTAGACATGAGAAAGTTGTCCGCGCGTTGGGTGCGACGTTTGCTCACGTTAGACCAAAAACGTGTTCGAACTGACATTTCCAACGCTCTGTTGGCGCAGTTTAGATGAAACTTGGATACACCATTATACGCGCGAAACAAAAATACAGTCCAAACAGTGAACTGCAAAGGGGCAACCGGCTCAAAAAAAAACAACTGTTATTTTTTTCGGCTGGGAAAGTGATGGTAACTATTTTTTGGGATAGTCATGGAGTTATTTTAGTTGATTATCTTCAAAAAGGAAAAACCATTACAGGAGTATACTACGCATCATTACTTGACAAGCTGAAGGCAGAACTTGCGCAAAAACTGCTACATTTGCAGAAAAATAAAATCCTGTTTCACCAAGACAACGCACCGTCTCACACCTCAGCGGTTGCAATGGCGAAAATCCACGAATTACGGTTTGAACTGTTTGACTCACCAGATCTAGCCCCAAGCGCCTTCTTTCTGTTCCCTCATCTGAAAATTGCGCTCAGAGGACAGAGATTTTCTTCAAATGAAGAGGCAGTCACCTTCGTGAACAATTATTTTACAGAGAAAAACGCCGAGTACTATTTGGACGGGTTACTGAGATGGGAGCATCGCTGCGAGAAGTGTGTAGAGTTACAAGGAGACTATGTTGAAAAACGCCGAGTACTATTTGGACGGGTTACTGAGATGGGAGCATCGCTGCGAGAAGTGTGTAGAGTTACAAGGAGACTTTGTTGAAAAACGCCGAGTACTATTTGGACGGGTTACAGAGATGGGAGCATCGCTGGGAGAAGTGTGTAGAATTACAAGGAGACTATGTTGAAAAACGCCGAGTACTATATGGACGGGTTACAGAGATGGGAGCATCGCTGGGAGAAGTGTGTAGAGTTACAAGGAGACTATGTTGAAAAACGCCGAGTACTATTTGGACGTGTTATAGAGATGGGAGCATCGCTGAGAGAAGTGTGTAGAGTTACAAGTAGACTATGTTGGAAAACGCCGAGTACTATTTGGACGGGTTACAGAGATGAGAGCATCGCTGGGAGAAGTGTGTAGAGTTACAAGGAGACTATGTTGAAAAACGCCGAGTAGTATTTGGACGGGTTACAGAGATGAGAGCATCGCTGGGAGAAGTGTGTAGAGTTACAAGTAGACTATGTTGGAAAACGCCGAGTACTATTTGGACGGGTTACAGAGATGGGAACATCGCTGGGAGAAGTGTGTAGAGTTGCAAGGAGACTATGTTGAAAAACGCCGAGTACTATTTGGACGTGTTACAGAGATGGGAGCATCGCTGGGAGAAGTATGTAGAGTTACAAGGAGACTATGTTGAAAAACGCCGAGTACTATTTGGACGGGTTACAGAGATGGGAGCATCGCTGGGAGAAGTATGTAGAGTTACAAGGAGACTATGTTGAAAAACGCCGAGTACTATTTGGTCGGGTTACAGAAATGGGAGTATTGCTGGGAGAAGTGTGTAGAGTTACAAGGAGACTATGTTGAAAAACGCCGAGTACTATTTGGACGGGTTACAGAGATGGGAGCATCGCTGGGAGAAGTATGTAGAGTTACAAGGAGACTATGTTGAAAAACGCCGAGTACTATTTGGACGTGTTACAGAGATGGGAGCATCGCTGGGAGAAGTATGTAGAGTTACAAGGAGACTATGTTGAAAAACGCCGAGTACTATTTGGACGTGTTACAGAGATGGGAGCATCGCTGGGAGAAGTGTGTAGAGTTACAAGGAGACTATGTTGAAAAACGCCGAGTACTATTTGGACGGGTTACAGAGATGGGAGCATCGCTGGGAGAAGTATGTAGAGTTACAAGGAGACTATGTTGAAAAACGCCGAGTACTATTTGGACGTGTTACAGAGATGGGAGCATCGCTGGGAGAAGTGTGTAGAGTTACAAGGAGACTATGTTGAAAAACGCCGAGTACTATTTGGACGTGTTACAGAGATGGGAGCATCGCTGGGAGAAGTGTGTAGAGTTGCAAGGAGACTATGTTGAAAAACGCCGAGTACTATTTGGACGGGTTACAGAGATGGGAGCATCGCTGGGAGAAGTGTGTAGAGTTACAAGGAGACTATGTTGAAAAACGCCGAGTACTATTTGGACGGGTTACAGAGATGGGAGCATCGCTGGGAGAAGTGTGTAGAGTTACAAGGAGACTATGTTGAAAAACGCCGAGTACTATTTGGACGTGTTACAGAGATGAGAGCATCGCTGAGAGAAGTGTGTAGAGTTACAAGGAGACTATGTTGAAAAAACGCCGAGTACTATTTGGACGTGTTACAGAGTTGAGAGCATCGCTGGGAGAAGTGTGTAGAGTTACAAGGAGACTATGTTGAAAAAAGCCGAGTACTATTTGGACGGGTTACAGAGATGGGAGCATCGCTGGGAGAAGTATGTAGAGTTACAAGGAGACTATGTTGAAAAAACGCCGAGTACTATTTGGACGTGTTACAGAGTTGAGAGCATCGCTGAGAGAAGTGTGTAGAGTTACAAGGAGACTATGTTGGAAAAAGATTCTGAAGAAATGTCTTGTATCTTTATTTGGTCGGAAACTTTTCAGACCATCTATGTATTTTCATAATTTGTTTTGTGAACCCAATTGAAGTTAATCGTTTAATACATCCATAAAATTTTAACATTCGTTTCCTAACATCACTATGGATGTCTGTATAGTTTTTATTTCCTTGTTACTTCTTCACCTAAAATTTGTCTAATTTATGTTCTTTTCCTGTATTTTCTATATCTGCTACTGTTTCCTGTTAGCACTGGATTTGTTACCACCTCGGATAGATTTTTGTTTTATGTCACGCTTCATGGTACTTGGTTATCAAAAATGTTTGGACCGAAGTTCAAATGTGTTATTATTATTATTATTATTATTATTATTATTATTATTATTATTATTATTATTATTATTATTATTATTAAATCGGCTTTAGGCTTGACTGATACATCATGAACAATGTCTGTAAGAACACCTTACAAAAACAGTAGCATAGTTAAATGAGGTGAAAGGTGCAGGCCCAGAAAGAGGTACACCTCTACCAATCCATATCCCAAGGAAACTACCATTGAAGTTGCGTAGTGTGAAACTGCACTGACTTTGCCGCTACCACGTTAAAGAATGTAAACTTTTTTTTCCAGTTTACGTCCTCCAACGTTTAGTCATATCGGACGATGAATGAAATGGGTGAAATGGTGCTGAAATGAGTCCGGGGTCCATGAGTCACCCGACATTCGTCTTTCAGGATAAGGGAAACCCCGGAAAAAACCTTATACAGGTAGCCTACCCTGACCGAGATTCGAACTCGGGACCTCTTCTAACGTGAGGCAGACAAGTTACCATCTAGTTTATAAATTGAATTTTTTGCCAAAGTTTCTCGGTTTCTGGACGTGCAAAAACCGTGGAATTTCAAAGCCATAATATGCTTCAAAACTGACTATTGGTTTGACCTACTGCATCCTCTTTACTTAAAACGAAATGCGTACCTATGGAAGTACATCTAGAACACACGAAGTAGATATAAATAAGTTTGTTGGGGAGTAAATAGAGAAATTCACGTGAAGTTAAAACATCCTACCTATACTTTTTAGAGTAGTTTCCATGGCATATGCATGTCACCGAGGCTCGAGAGAGAATATAGAGGAATGAAGTGCATATGCGTGTTCTGGGTAAATGGCAGATCTAGGACGATAACCTGAGAGACAAGCTGAATAATGTGACATGGGGTTGATGAGGAAATTTGCTGGCTCCAGGATAAATGGGTGACATCGTGGTAGCACGCAGAAGCACATGGATTAATGTCGGTCATGCAAGTATCTACTCAAATCAACCTGCCTCCGGAATTTTTACTTCCATTTGAGTAAAGGTCTGCTAACTCTTGTACATGGTATTATTAAAAACGTTTGTTCCTCGTTCCTCTTCATGCCAGTCCAGATAAATATAGCTTTATTACGTGGTACAATGACCATAGAAGAGTATAGCACGCTTAAGCGATAGTCAGCTTTTTCTAGAACTGCTCGCTTTGACACTCCATACTCTTTGAATATCTAGGACATAAAAAAAAACCGAGCCATTACTCGTTTGAGAAAAAAATATAAGTATTGGAAAATTCAGACAAATAACAAGTAATATCTCGGATAAAGTTCACTTCACATACACAAAAATGCATTTGTCATAAATATTATGTTTTAACAAGATCTACATTTTTGTTAAGTATTTTATCTATCTCTTACAGTTTACCAGTTTTACAAAAGTCATTCAGAATAAAGAGGATATTCGAGTAAAATTCAAATATAGTTATACTTAATTAGTCATGAAAAGATCTTCAACGTATGTTAGTTTAAAAAAAATCTTAAAAACATTTTTGAAAAAAAAAAAAATCAAAATGTTCTAAAAATGTTACTTATGAAATATAGTTTGGATTGGGAGATTATTTTGAAAATATTATGGATGGGACCTCGATACTTGCATGATGACATCGAACGATACTTCAGGAAATTCCGGGCCGCGCCGTGGCTCAGTGGTTAGACCGCTTGGCTCTCACCAAGGCGGCCCGGGTTTGATCCCAGGCGACCGCAAAGTGAGATTTGTGGTGGACAACACGGCGCTGGGGCGGGTTTTCTCCGGGATCTCCGGCTTCCCCCGCCATCTCATTCCACCGGTGCTCCATTTTCATCTCATGTATCATCAGTGTCACCGCCTGCGGTGCCGTATGTAGTAAAATGCTGACGTTAAACACTACACATTTCGTTTTCATTTCAGAAAATTCCCTCGACACTTTTTCGATATTTCGGTGTTGATCCTGCAATTTTGAAATCACAAAATATTATTTCCGCAAGTAGAACATTACAAATCCCGAGAAATTGTCAGGAATGTGGTACATGAACAGTAATATTATACAAGAAAATAATCGTGTGTCAACTGTCAGTTAACAGTTCCCAAGAAGAAAACACTACTTATCTCACCTTCTCTTTCTAGTACACTGCATTACTGCAAAACAAATTCAACATTTCCAGAAAAAAATTCCACTAAATATTTGTCTATACCACCTGCAACAGTTTTCTCTGAAAAACTACTAAGCACAGTAGGACTTGTATGTGATAGAAAAAGAAGTAGACTTGACCACGAAACAGTGAAAATGAACAAAAACTTATATAAGTGAAGTGTTTTGCTTTTAAATGTTTAATGTAGAGTTCAAAAATAAGAACACTGATGGTTTTAAGTTTTGTCTAATTGAATATGTGCACCTATTTAATTTTATTGGCGTTACACAGTTCTACCAATATTCTATTTTGTATTGAAACTAGAAGCACACATGACGATATCGAGAATCAAGAAAAACTGATATCGATCCATCCCCAGAAAATATTCTTGTTTCACTTTTTATCGTAATTACCAAATTTGTATGTAATAGACTTGTCATTTTTAGTTGTTCTGTTCACATACACACACGGAGGTCTTCTTCTAACATTACTTTTACTTTTGAATTAAGTGTGTCTCAAAACATGATTTGCTGTGAAATCTCGTTCATGAATTTTTGGACGGAATAACGCTAACAAAATGCAACATAAATACAACTAGCACGATTCACAGTGCAGCTGATACGTAAATTGCATATGGGAATCTTCCGAGCTAATATCCGGTGTGAACATTAAGTGATGGCGATTGTGTTTTATTCGAAAGCTGACAAGAGAGAAACGCAAATTGTTCCTCTATGCGCGAAACACAAGCTTTCAATCTTTTAGGTTATGTAGCGTACTGTTTTGATACTTACATGAATGCTTTCACTAAATAAAATGTTGCAGTCTTGGGTTTATGCTGCGTCTGTGCATACTTTCCCTTATGACTGGCAGCTATCAACGCGCCATAGTCCATGAAACTGTTTACTAGGCCTCGAAAAGCGTGTATTCAGCAGTTTTTTCCCCACTGAAGTGCTAAACAAAATGTGGCCCAATTTGAGATTGTAAGCGAAGTAAAATAATTAAGAAGGAAGAGAACAATATTTCTGATGCCGTCTTCGTGAACAAAAATACCTTTCATGTTTAAAGAACGTTATTTCGAAATGAAACGTAATAATCGATTTTCAATTTTATTTATTGAATGAGAGGTTTTTTTTTCCTTCGTATCATTTTTTTTAACAAAATATATCTTCTTAAACAAGGAAATCTTAATTGTAGTGTTATGGAACAAGCAGTCCATTGGTTAAATATCTAAACTCAGTAACACACACCCTCGAAGCCACTTTATAAACTAATTAAATGATTATTTCTCAAGATACATGCTTGTCACCATCCATGCAGGTGTAAGACATTTTCTCCGGATTATGTCATCATATTCACGTACGTGTTTTCACAACAAATTTGCACAAGTATGGCAGATGTTTTCTTTTTCTTTCACAGTTGACACAGCATCAAAAGAAACTTAAAATGGAAAAGGTAAATAAAGAGAAACTGTGACATTTGCGTAGTGTTAAAGCAAACTGCAAGTCATGTTTGACTTCAGAAACGTAAAAAAGCACAAGGTTGAGCATGTCCATCACTCAAATCTATATCCTTTATTAGATACCACAAATACCATATTGTCTGGATACCATTAGATATACCGTATGGTCTGATATCATATCAGACTAAACGCTTACTCAAAGTAACTTAAGACATTTAGTATGTTCTATATTCCTTCGACACTCATCTGCATCTTGATTGAATGAATTCATAAACAATTAGTTGTATTTAATAGTGAATTCTGTAGTGTGGTGGTAGCGTGTCTGCTCACGTTCAAGAGGTTCCGAGTTCTAATCTCGGTCAGGGTGATAAGCAGACTTCGGAGCCCATAACCTATAGAAGGGATATGAAGATTACGGGTCTCGCAGTATACACTGCTGACGTCAGTCCCGGGGACAACACGCAGGGATAGTCCGGTTCGCAACGCGTAGCTTTAGTTTCATTACAACTACAGCTCACCATGCAGGTAGACCTGTCTTCCAATGAGTGCAAGGTGTTTGACATATTGTGTTAATAACATTACTTTCACAACAATTATTCGACAATCTCCATTTTATTAATCAAAAGTTTTGGGTATTATCAACAACCATTAAACAGCTTGAAGAATGTACTTTCGAGCTGTTTAATAGCAGTCGAGGAGGTGTCTGCAAACATTAACAATATAGAGAATGCTTCACCTACCAAACGAACAAAACATGAATTGTCCAGTATTCAACAAAAAAATGTTCAATGCTGCGTAATATAAGAAATAAAGACATTGAACGAACTTTCTCCCAATATTTTTATATTGTTTTAGTGAGAGGCGCAGAAAATTCACATTCAACAATTTACGAATTAACATTGTTGTTCACTGTAATTCCCGCATCGAAAACAATGAGGATGGCAAATTGTTGTAACGTAGGTTACATTTTGTATCCGTACCTGAGTGCACACACAATGTGCTTCGGTATACTTGTTGACACAGACGTTTGTTGATGTCGAGCTGGACCTTATGAAGTACCTGTGCTCCTACATTGATTGCTATGGTGTACGGGATCCGATGTCTGGCGATAAGGATCTCTGTTATCCCGAAAGACGAATGTCTGGTAACTCTAAGCTCTATGAAGTCTGGACTCATTTGAGTATCATTTCATTCATCGTTCGTTATGAATTATAGTTAGAGAACGTAAATTAATATATATGTGCCTTCAGAGGTTTAATTTTGCATTGCAGTTGTTCTTTGTTTTCTTCGTGTATATTTCCTTATAAGATAACAGACAACAGTAAAGATGTTTTACGAATTACTCATGGCATGTGGCCTTTAGTACGAGAGATGACCAGAAACTAAAGTTTTGAAAGGTGTACATTTTATTTAATACCAACAATAAGCCAATTAAGTAGAGCTTCCCGGGTTACCAGCCGTGCGATATTTATAAAGTTGCTCGAGCTTTCGGCCACGTCTTCACTGCCTGTTGTAGCCCTCTTTCTGGACATTTCCCGGGCCTTTGATTCCGTTTGGCACAAAGGTCGTCTATTCCGATTAATTCATTATAATTTCCCTCCATATTTAATTCACTTAATTCGTACCTCGAACATCGCACATTTGCCGTTGCCAGGGACGACGTACTGTCCTAACCCTACTTCATCAATGCAGGAGTACCCCAAGGCAGTGTTCTTGGCCCCCTGCTCTTCCTAAGCTATATCAATACCCTCCTTACCCTCAGAGGCTGCAACCTTCATTTGCTGATGACACCGCCATATCCTCGGAATCATCAAATCATCTCACTGCAGTACAACGTGCCCAGTGCTATGCGGATGCGCTCACCGTCTGGTTTACAACTTGGCGCCTCAAGATTAATGCCAACAAGTCACATTTACTCGTCGCCACTTAAGGGATGTACCTGAACTGCGCTTAGCTGGATCAGAAGCAAAGCACCATGGAGCAGAGAAGCACAATATCTTGGAGTGCTAATTGATATGCGCCTTACCTGGAAGGCACATATTACATCACTAGCTTCCAGAACATCCAAGCGTATAGCGAGGCTCTATCCAATGTACATGGCTCTGAGGAATAAGCTCCTTCTATACAAACAAGTAATAAGACCCACCTTCATCTACGCCTGTCAGGTCTGCAAAAACTCACCTCTACAAACTTCAAATACTTCAGAATCGATACCTTCGAGTAGCAACAGCTGCCAAATGGTACATTCCTAATGACAACATTCACTCAGACCTATCCTTTCCCAAATTAAATGAATATATCCTCAACCTCTCTCATAAATTCTATTCCCGTCTTCCCTACAGCTTCAGTCAACTTATCCGAGGCCTCGGGGAATATGAAATTGACCCCGGGGAAACCTACAAGCGTCCCACACTAACCTTAGGCCCATCGTAACCCAATAATCTCCTATAATTAACATATCCTCTCTTTCATCCTACAACTTGTGATACTTCATAAAAAATAAACCACATCTATTATAAATGTATCATAATGCCAGTAAGGGACGGAGTCTCGGAATGGCAAAACGCCGAAGGCTCCTTGTCCTCGGAGAAGGATGATTCTTCAACGACACCTCTATGCTGTGACTTCCTGAAGAAGGTCAGAGTAAACATGGCCGAAAGCTCGATCAACTTTATAAATATCGCACGGCCGGTAACCCGAGAAGCTCTACTTAATAATTGTCGCTGTAAAAGCTTCAAATCTTACAATACAGCCAGTTGATAGTAAAAACACTTCTCGTTTCCTGGGATGAGTTTGAATATTCCAGACTGGTAAAACATCCTGTCTTTACGTGTTCAGCGAAGTTTTTGAAGGCAATCGTTGACTTCCTAATTAGGTGCTCCTTTAAATGAGGAAAACAGTGAATCACTTGGAGCGAGATTCGGGCTGTAGGGAGGATGGCTGAACGATGACCCAGCAAAACTGTTTCAACAACGTGGTGGTCTTCAGGAGTGTATGAGGTCGTATGTCGTGAAGGAATATGGCACCATCGGTCTGGCCATTTCCTCCTGATTACTTTACACAATCTCGCAGTAAATCTTAGGATAGATTTTGTGAAATGCGCCGGCAACAAACTTTTCGACACTACAGAATTCCATGACCAATTTGACAAATGGCAGTTTCAGTTCTACATTATATGGCGTAACGTGATCCTCCTGTGATCCTGAACCAGCTACTCAACGCATCTGTTAATGTCATGCTGGGTCGACCACTGCGATCCACGCTTTCTCAACCTGTCTCAAACCTTTGACACCATTCTGCAACATTTCAATATTTCCATAAACCTCTACCAGTTGCTGGTGAGTTTCAGTAAGGTTACATGTTTTGCTCACAGAAATTTGAATAACTGAGCAGATTGCCTCTTTTTTAGGTTTTCAGGTTTCAGGTTTTTATTTTCAGTTTCATGACTTGGTGCCGGTACAAAGGGGCCCGGCTTACAGCCTAAAATTTTCATTGGGGTTATATTTTGGGAATTAAATGCTTATTGTCTACGTGGGTATATATAAAACCCATACGGTGACCTTTCTTAGCCCACCGAGATCAGTTTTATTATGTTAGTGTCTTACAGTGTCCTTTTTTTTTTGGTTATGTACAGTATTTACAAGCGCTTAGTTTACACTTTTATTCACACACACACACACACACACACACACACACACACACACACACACACACACACACACACACACACACACACACACACACACACACACACTTCACTATTTACACTGCTCCGTGCGGCAGCGTGCTGCTGTCTCCTGGGCTGCTTTGGCGGCGGCCTCTGCATATGGGGAAAGGTCTGGGCCGGAAGGACTTGGGCGCACATTGTGGTGTAACGGTGGCATTAGAATATTTTTATGCATGCATGCTTACGGTGTTTTGGTTCACCTTTCCCAATGTTGTTAATTTTTGGATTGCTATGTTGCCGTATGCGCGCCTAGATGGAAGAGGCTCGTTTTATTACGGCCTCGGGGATGTAGGGGATATGGGTTTCTTGATGAAGGCTGGCGGTAGTCGTGCGGATAGGGACAGATAGGATTTTACGTAAGGAAAGGTTTTGTAAGGTTTGGAGGTATTTTAGGGCGGTTTTGGAGGTGTTGGCCCAGACCACGCAGGCGTACAGGACCACGGATAAAATAAAAGATTTGTAGAGCACAATCCTAGAGCGCAGCTTTAGCGGTTTGCTCCTAAATATGGGGGTGCACATCTTTAAGCGCTGCCGCCCTTTGTTGGCGCTATCTTTTAGTAGGGTAGTCCACTGCATCGTGCGTGTCAAGGTCACGCCGAGGTACTTGACCTGCTGACGGCAGTGCAATACTTGACCATCGACCGTTAGGTCCATTGCCAAAGGGCGCCGCTTTGTAAAATGTATAAGCTGGCATTTGTTCGCATTAATTTTGATTTTCTAGTCATTAAGCCATGAAAGGAAGCGGTCAATGTACCGCTGCATCTCTAAAAGTCCATAACGAGGATTTTTATGATGGTTTTATATTGCAGTGTCGTCAGCATACATTGCAACTTTGCATCTGGCGTCCACGGGAAAGTCCTTGGTGAAGAGTATGTACAGGAAGGGAGACATAATGGCCCCCTGTGGTACGCCAGCCTTTGAGGAGGAGCGACCCACTTGGACGTAGAAGCGCCGATTTTCTAAGAAATTATGCAGCAATGGTAGAGAATTTTGGAGGCCGGGAAACTCTCGGTGCAGTTTGTAAATCAGGCCGTTGTGCCAGCACCGATCAAATGCGGCTTCTACGTCCAAAAATAGCGCCAACGTTGAAGCCCCATTGTTAAATTGCTCGGTGACGTCATCTGCTAATCTTAAGAGTTGGAGGTCTATTGAGTGTCTAAAGCCAAATTGCGAGTTAGAAATGTCAATCGACGAAATTTGATTTTGGAGTCGAAAGAGAATTATTTTCTCGAGCAATTTACCAATAGTAGACAGGGTACTAATGGGGCGGTAATTCTGAGGCTGCATGGTGCTTTTCCCATGCTTCGGGAGCATTATTATCTTGGCTCGTTTCCAAGTGTCCGGGAAATAATTTTGCTGCAAACAGGCATTGAAACATTTTGTAAGTTGCGCCAGGGCTTTTCTCGGGAGATGCTTGAGTTCCTCATTAGTCACCCTGTCCGGGCCGGCGGCTTTCCCATTAGGTAGCTTCCTAATGAGCTTGTAGACTTCCTGCGGTGTTGTGAAGGGCAAGTGTTGCTCATGCCTCTGCGCCACCCAGTTTTGTACCCATGTCTGGACTTCCGTTCTAACTCGGGATTCGTCGCAGGGTTCTCTGTGAATTTTGCTGCCAGACAGTCTGCAAAATCCTCGGCTTTCTCCTCGGAGGAAAAGTGCAGGCCGAGGCGAGTGTGCAGCGTCTCAGTGCCTGAGTTGGCGCTCGAGGAGACTTTAAATGCCTTTGTTTTATCTACAACTAGCGCTGTAAGTGGCGAGTAGCTGAAAGTCTGCATAGTTGCCAACCGCATGTAGTAAAATTACCGGACACTATTTATCTTCCTATAACGGACAAACTCCAGTAACATGGACTTATAACCTTATTTTTCTGATCACCCCTTGTATTTCAGGATTGTTTATTTGAGGATGTTCAGTGTTAACAGCATAACCGCACCTTGCAATTTTGTAGTTTTGTCCCATTTCCAACTTGTCTGAGAGTCATGATTGTAGTTGTAATGAGTTGTCTGTGCTGTGTACTTCAACCCCAAATATTTGATTTGTTACAGTACTGGCTGGCCTGGTACTGATTGAATATGGCTTCATTCCTTGCATCAAGACTGGCTTCTACTGCAAAGACCCCAAGATCTCACACAAGTTCCAAGGGGACACCATATCACTCACAGTTCTTTTACTCGTCACTGTGGTTGCTCCTTTTCTAGGGGTAAGTCTCTATATATGCCTATTACTTTATATACAGGGCTATTCAAAAAGAAGCAACAGATTTTAAACATTTATTTTCAAAGGTAGAACTATAATTCCAAAGTTCCTGGACATATAGAAGTTTAAGAGACGAACAGTTCCAATCACGGCCGCATAGGCGCTGTTGATAGTAAAATGTCGACACAACAGGACAAAGCGTTCTCTTTGCTGATATTAACGAAACTGGAGTCCATTGTTGTAGTTCAGCGTGCTTTTCGTCGCCATTTTGATAAATATCCGCATCGGCATAAGCAGAAAATTCATAGAAAGTGATTGCATCTGCATTGAATTCGATAATTAGAGACCAGAGTATTGTCGTGTGGCAAGAAATGAGCCGTCCTTTTGATATTAGTCATAGTGCTTAATGCATAAAAAAGTGAAAATTGAACTTTTTTTCTTTCTGCTGGAACTGTATTTCTATCTTTTGTAGATTGGAAGAAATAAATGTTTGAAATTTGTTGCTTCTTTTTGAATAATCCTGTAAATTGCATTAGCTATGAATGATGAAACCTGCAATTGTTGTTTTGAATAGATGTTGGAAAACTGGTATAATAAAATACACCACAATTGCAAAATTTTAATTAATATAAAGAAAAAGTGATACATTGGAACACAACAGTTAACAATGATAAAGCCAGGGTAACCTTCTGAGGAGCACGACACAGTACCTGCCATCTGATGCGCCAGAGAGCGAAAGATAGAGAGAGGGAACGAGGAAGTCAACATTTGTCCTCTGATAAATTGTCAGAAAATAAACTTACGCAGCAAATGATAATTCTGATATAATAAACTAACATTCAATAGATAGAGTTAACATGAAAAATTCAATGCCATGACGGGCATTTGAACCACGGATCTCCTGGTTTCCGTCCAGTTGCTCTAACCCACTGAACTACCATGGCCAACTTGCCCTCATGGCATGGAGAATTTAATGTCATGACGGAAAGTTGGCCATGGTAGCTCAATGGGTTAGAGCGATTGGACGGAAACCAAGAGATCCATGGTTCAAATCCCGGCCATTGGCATTGAATTTTTCATGTTCACTCTAATCTATCAAAGACCTTAACCTGTATACGGTTAGTGTGAAGAAATAATTCATTTCCATCAATTAACTAAAATGTAACATTCTTCTTTACTGAAAATAACGCACTTTGATATCTGAAAACCACTTATTGTGGAGCAGTTGCTAACTTAAATAAAATAAAGGTTCACCAGTTTCTGTGCTAGAAGTTTTGCCCTGTTTAACAATAAGCGACACAGCATGCACACTCACATTGCACTCTCTGATCCTGAGTTCCTGGCTTTGTGAAGAATTGATCCGGTCACGCGCTTTCTCAGATGAACATTCTTAAAGAAACTATATACTTGAAAAATAATATTTCTGGCCTGGGAGCGGGGTACTTTACTCTTACTACCTGCGCTACTGGTGACATTGTTAACAGTTCCAAAACATAATGTAAACATGTGAATTTTCTGCTTATTGTTACAGTTACAAACGCAGCCTACACTCAATTTGCGTTACTCACTGGACTTATACCAAACTTCAAAGAATACACGCGTGTTCCTGGACTGCACTGATCCGTGGTCAGTTAATTTACGAACTAAATATATGCAGTTCCTAACGACACTTCGTAATGTCTTACTTAGTACTGCTATATGTAATGATAAGGGATAAAAAGGGCAAGATTGGAAGTTGAAACATAAACGCGGGAGTCAGCGGTAACTTGACAAACATACGTTATAGAAAAATGACCTTTGTACAGGCTACCTCAGAAATTGTTGTGGCATATTACAATGTCGAATTTCCAATATTAATTATGGGCGCATAAAAACAGAAATCTCTGTTGCTCACGCTTGTGCTGTACGTTCCGAACTAGGCAATCTCCAGGCGCGCCCTCCCTACCTCCGCCTATGCCTTCCAATACCGTACCTGCGCCTTCTAGTTTTTTGAGCCATTTTTCTCTCGCCTCGCCACTGAGTGTTTGTAAATTCCTTCCAAATCAAATTCATCTATCTATTGAATACAATCAATAGCTGCATACAATGCATAAAGGTTGCATTTATTAAATACAGGTTTCGATAATATCAATATTTCGTACGGTTGTAATATTCTGCACTCTCAGCTCTTTCCGGCACAGGAAACAATGACGTCAGCCTGCTAATGTGTCTTAATGCAGCCATTAACGTCTGTCTTCCTTCACATTTTCAGAAACGTGTCGCGAAACCCTTACGACCTTGTCTTTGCATTACCTAACTACCGAAGAGTCGTAAATGTAAGGTAAAATGCACTGACATACACACACTCACCCCATGCTACAAAGCCAACTGAGAAGCAACGTTCTATGTGAACCTCTATATTCACACCTTTACTTCTTTGTAATCGTTATTATTCTCACCTCTGTTCCTTTTTCACCATTTAAGTTTATTTTATTTCGAACTCGGTTATTTAAATACGCCCCCAATAAAAGTGCTTTATCAATGTTAAATGTTAGTTAAATCTGAGAAATCTTGGTTATATAATGAAATATTAATGTGATACATGATAAAACAAAAGAGACGCGCTATGAAGGAAATGGAATAGATCATACAGATGCTATGGTAGGTGACTGCACGTAACCAATGAGATGAAAAAATACTTCCGCAACGGGAGGGAAGAAATTTGAGCTGTTTTTTTTTTTTTTTTTTTTTTTTTTAATAAAGTGCAATCTTTCTGTTATTTTCGAGTATAGGTAATATATAACATAGAACCTAGACTATAATGTTCGCCGGCTGTAGCTAGGCCGAGAAACAGCCGCCATATACAAAAACACTACACCAAATTGGTATCTTAACACATGACTAAGGAAACTTCATCAAATTAAGGAACCAAAGAAGTCTAAGAAACATGTTCTCAGCAGAGCTCATTTATTCTTTTAAGTTGTGTTTATTCTGAAAAAAATTCCAGCCATCATGTAACTTAAATCCACCTCCTTATTACTTCCAATTACTGTTTATTACTTTCTTTTCATCGGAAAATAAATCATCTGCAATCGGTGCTTGATAGTCACTTTATTTTTTGTCCCATTCCTAATTCAGTGTCTAGTTTATGTATTTTAATTCTGGGCAGTAAATCTGGTTTAATTTATGTGTTTTCTTGCAAAATATGAACTATCGATGTTACTTATTTCAAAGTGGATTCTAAATTTATATTTTTAGTTTGTATTAATGGTAGCTCTTTGCAATAAGACAAACATTAAAATTTTGCAAAAATGTAATTCACAAGGAAGGTAAAGAGTAATGTTTCTAACATGAAGCCAAAAACTCCCATTTTTGAGCTGAAATAGCTTTTATAACACAAATAAATAAAATACCAATGTATTATAATGACACATCGTGACATAAACACTGTAACGTAATCTTGACACAATGTGCTAGAAGAATTACTTAGAAGAAGCCAAATAATAACCCATGGCGTGACAGTCCTTAGAGGGCCAAGGCCTACCAACCCGACTGCCGGCCTCACGCCTACTTATGCACGGCAGAGGTGGACGATCATCCAACCTATAAGGGGAGAAGATGTGGTGAGCATCTCGGCATCCCCCAGCCGGAATGTTGGTTTCCGTGACCAGGGCCGCTTACCTGGTGTAAGCTCCTCACTTTCCTCACGATGCTGAGTGGGAACTGGTCCTATACCCGGGACCTAAAATCCCCAAACCGGGCTGCTTTCCATGGCCAGGGAACAAGGCATGCTGCCTTAGCCCACTACGCCATGGCGCAGGACTAGAAGAAGCCAAGGTGTTTGTTACATTTGAGAAAGAGTGAACAGTTCACTTCCTGTTGGCCTATAAAATGCTCTATCTGCTCAATGTGAGTCATTACATGGTATTTTTTAAATAAATGCTTCATAATTGAGAATGATGTTTAGCCTTTCAAATCAGTATTATTCAGTAATTCTGTTTAAAAACCATGAAAAAATACATCAGCTGGCTCAACTTGCAATTGAAATGGGCCACGAGGTAATCTGCCTTACCACTACCAATAAAATCTGATTGAGCCAGTGTGGACTCAAGTAACAGAAATAATACTTTTAAACGACTGACATTGAATGACTTATTCACAAATAAATTCAAAAGGTAACACAAGACTGGGAAAACTACGTGAGACATGCACAAAAAACAATAAAATGACGATTTTTGGAAAGTAATAGCACATGAGATTTTGGAGCCTATCATCACAAAATTTGCAACACTCAGACAATGAAGACAGTGACAATGAACTACCTCTTGACTGCATGAGCCACTGGCAGTTTCGTTGGATTAGAAAATTAGGTAATGGAAAATGCTTGTTGCAATTTTGATTTCAACAACTGTATTATAAAAGTTTGGCAAATTCTATTTGGGTTCCTTTACGACTGGCGCCAAGGAGACTTGCATGCTCTAGATAGTGTGCGAGAGAGGGGGAAATATGTAAAGAGTGAGGGTAATGAGGTGCCAACACTGCGTACCCAAATGCATCTCATTCCTCATGGTCCAGAACTCTTTCCATTTTGAAACCAAAGTAGGAAGATTCGAAAGTTGACAGACATTTTTGATTACAACAAAATAGTAATTTAGGCTAATACAAAAATAGATATTATACAACAATGTCTATATGTTTCAAATTATGTTGATGTTTAGTATTTTGAGTTTTGAAAAATTATGAAAAGCAGAAATTTATGAAAGAAATTCTCATACATCTTACTTACATCAGAATTACAATCTAACTCTCCACTAAGTCGTTAAATATAATAAAATGTATATTTCTTAAGCAGTTTTGTAAATAAGTAATAGTAGCAATGGCACACTCATTAGTTTTGCATATTTGCTAACTTGCTCCACTTTGGTATTAAGGAATGAAATCAAATTCAACTGAATAATAAAATAAAATATGTGTAAACACATTTTGTTAACAGTTATGGGCGGTGGAGTGGAGCTGTTTTACTCTGGAAGAGTACAGTATCAAACATCGCGGAGTGCGAGGAATGCATCAAGCTCTGAGATGGTATTGGGAGTTCTTCGTGGGCTTCATCATAGTGCTGGTTGTCACAGAAACTGCAAAAGCACTTGTTGGAGAACCAAGGCCTCATTTCCTTGACACCTGCAAACCTGACTTGGCTCTCAACTGTACCTCAGGGTAATTATTTTAGACATGAATGTTGTTAAACTATTATCTTTTATTTCAGAATGCAAAGAATCGAGGATGGTAGTTTCTCTAAAGATCTGGGGAACAGCACTCCCAAGGTGTCAAGCCATTCCCCTAATTCTCCTCCCTTCGTGACAACTGATGCAGTAAACTGGTTCCACTTAAAGCGAGCACTAATAGCCACTACCAATAAGGAGGGGAGGGTCTTGGAGTACTGTTCCCCAGGCCTGCTCTAAACGCATCAATATTTAGCATTACTTTTATTCTTAAAAAATGAGGGGAGGAGAAAGAAAAATTGCAAATATATATCTGATTTTGTACACTTGAAGCATATATCATAAGCTAATGTACGAAAAGCAAGTTAAGTCCAGAATATTTATTGAGTTCTGAATAACACAAAGTTAGACTGCTCCATTACTGCAGTGGACAAACCATTTCATTGTATTATGATTTACCATTGTAACTGCTAAAGTTGAAGGCATATGAATGCTTGGCAGAGCACTGTTCCTGTGCAGAATAACATCCTCTGGTGGCAGTTTAGTGAACTTATTGGTGAGGTTTTCATCAGTGGATATTGCAAAGTTGTTGGTTTTTTAATGTTGAGGTTTTGTATGTAGAAACCACGCTGCAAGGGTTTGTCCCTCTCTTTCAAAATGCCTGTTAAAGAACTTAAAAAATCATGTATTGTCCAACTCAATTTATATTTGATGTATTAATTATTGTGTGCATATGTTCCATAAAGTATAATATTTATTGTTTACAGTTATATCTCTGCCGACTATGAATGTACAAACAAAGATGAGAAGAAACGGTGGCTCATCTTAGACTCCAACAAATCATTCCCATCAGGACATGCTGCCATATCAACTTATATGTCACTTTTCATGATGGTAAGAATATGTTTACTCTATATCAATATATTGTTTGTTAACAAAAAAAACCTCAGTATTCTCCAAAAGAAAATAGTTTGACTCAATCTCTAGAAAACCTGTAAGCAACCACTTCAGATGATGGAACACCAAGACGAGAGTTCAAAATAATGCAAGAAGTTAAATATAAATATGGGTAATCATTGTTATGTAAAGTATTGGGTGTCTCAAATGAGTCTCCGCAGTGTACAGGACGCATATGGGCATGGTTAAGTTGTTAGCAGAAGTACGGAGGAGCTTTGACCTCAGAGCAGGTGGACCGTCCTTCCTTCCTCCTAATGCTCAAATACCACAGAGAGAAGGGTGCTTTCATAAAGTGAAGTTAATATTGTGTTGTGCTTGTGAAGTCAATATGCCAACACAACTGACATGAGCAAGTGTGTTAGCGAACTTGTCTCAATTCGGAGATTATTTGAGATGCCCAATATTAAAACTGTGAAAATAGGAAAAGATTGAGAAATATGTAGGTGCTTTTAAAAGCGAATTGTACAACATTTTTGTAAAACAAAGCAAAGGTGGGTTTAATTTTTTGGACACAGAGTGGTTCAAATAAAACAGTTTAATATATAGAACTATAGATCCAGCATTTAAAATTGCTCCCTTAGCATATCATTTCCATAACAAAACGAGGAATGATAGGAAAAAGTTGGACAATGACTTTCAGCATAGAATATACATTGTAAATAAGGCGTGGTACATTCTTGTTAAGAGTGTAAGAAGTCAGTAATTGTTCTCTTCCTTTACATTCCATGATCCGGTGGAGGCAACTCACTCTGTACATGATGCATTGTCACACCCTTGAAAAAGTGCCCCAATTTGATGAAATGGAATAAGTGAACAGCGTACAAGTATTTTAGCTTAAAATAGCTGAAAAAGTAACTCCCTAACATCAATTTACAAGCAACATCAGCAAAGAAGATATTTATGAATATCTTTGAACAAATTATTTCCTGCAATGATGCACATTAAATCATGTTCAGAATGAATTAAAAAAATTCTATAACTAGACCGTGAACAAAATGCAGTTGGAGGTGTGGCTTACCAACTCTAGCTTTCCCCCTCTACCGTCAATTCAGGTTGCCTCTCCTCCGTCACACAGGCTGCACTGTTCATCTGTTTCACTCACATGAAGCATTCACTGTTACATTCACTCTTTGCATTTTGGGCCAAATCATTGCTTAGTTCCTCAGGGTTTAAAGAAACTATGATTCTATCTATTTGTTGATCGATTGAGGTCATGTTCGAGGTAATTATTTTCTGTTAACTTTGAAAATCAGAACAGCATTAAAATACACGTGTTTTGTGTGGTTTGCACTCTTTCGTATGCAGGAAGGGAGGGGTGGGAGTCATGTGATGCTTGGATGGCGAGAAGGGGAGAAGGCTCTCCTCGCACATGGGCACACCAACTGCATTTTGTTTGTGGTCTACCTGTAGCTCCAAAGGTGGAAGGCATGGTTACTTTAAAAATTAAAGTTAACACAATTAGATATTTGTTGTAAATTAAATGAAATTACATCAGAAAGAAAACTGAGATGCCTATGAATCCCAAAAAGAAATGCAGTTGTGCAAGAGTGAATAGAAATGGTCATGTGATCACAATATTTGTTTTTCCTTTCCTTCCTGCATTTTGTAATTCATTGTCACTTGCTGTACATTCATTTTGCTTGTCTATGATTAACACATGCAGTAATAATACAATGTAAGAGAGATAATCAACTTTCATTTTTGCAGTGGTTTATCCAGCAAAGAGTGCCAGACAACGCTACATATCTGCTTGTTCCGTGGTTACACTGCATATGTTTAGTTTGGGCTCTGGTATGCTCACTAACCAGGATAACAGATCACCGTCACCATTGGTGGGATGTCCTCGCTGGCATCTGCATTGGCATAGGCGTTGCTGTTTTCATAGTAAGTTAACTATTTTCTATATGACAGAAAAGGTACAGTCCAAGTCATAAGTCATCTGTTGAGTAGATAACTACCCTTTACTCTTTCACATAAAAGCTAGAGCAGGTTTGCTGATAGTAAACTTGTTCTGCTACTGTCACTGTGGCATTATCTAAGCTCAGCTTTATATAATTATAATGTTGAATAAAATTATACCTAAAAGAGTTTTGAATTTGCGACTTCAAACTTTGGAGTAGTCCAAGTACAAGTTATAAAGTTGCTATATTGTTTCGAAACAGCCTGTATATGTGAATTTATATTGGGTAAAGTAAGCTATGTAATCATCTTGTTTTTGAGATAAATAACTTAATTTGCTGACTGCATGTAAATATCAAATACCGACAATACTCAAATAATCCTAACCAGCTGTGCAGTGTTTTGCCTGTCCTTGACGTTCACCGTCTGTGCTATCATAGAAAGGCATAGATGAAACCATGCAATATTTTTAAAACTGCTTTTACAGGCTTTCCTTAGCCAGTTATTAAAGGAGATGCCCATTGCCACTGTCCATGCATGATTGGTCTTCTATCACTCGCCGTAGTTCACATTGAGAAATGCTGGAATGGAGAAACTTTCTTTTGTGCGGCGCGAGAATATTCTCTAAGTCCAACGGTGCACCTATATGCATGCGCAAGCAGACAACCTGCAGGTTCTTGCATTGCAGTCAACTTGAGAAAGATATGTAATACTTGTAGCCAACCTCTGCAAAAATGCCCCAGACATCTGTCCTACACTGGTGCAAAAGGACATGTGGATTCGATTAGCGCAGATCAGTTTTGGAAAATACTGACCATGTTTCCTTTCAGGTTTATTGCTATGCAAAAGTAGGCTTGCTGTCCAGCAAAAGTGCCTATTGTTCTGTTAGAAGTGAAAGCTGTTTGTTCTGTGCTTTTCTTCAAATATTTAAGATTTGTTCCGTACGTGGTTGAAAATCAGAAAATGGCTCAACAAATCAGTAAAATGTATGTGCTTACGGACTGGTTCGACTACTGCTGCGAATTGTGCATGATGTCAAATGACACTAATACCCGATTTTACCAACAGATGTTAAAATTGACATTAACAAATGTAACGTAACAATTGTCACAGCACTAACACTAATGTTAAATTTATTTAGATACTACTTTGTGTTAGTTTGCTAGATAGTGTAATTTAGGAATAAGTTAGACTGTTGGCAGCATTGCATTCAGTGGAGAAACAAGGATAGTTTGGCTGCACTGAATTCTTCAATATGGCTACATACACAGTAAGGAAATAAACAATTAATAACGTTAAAACCTCCAGCACGAACTTGCACTAAAAAGTAAAGAAATTATATTAAAAATCATGGTTGTATATAAAAACATGAAAGTGTGAAGGACTTAGATAAAAATTGCCACCACACATATTAGAAAGAAGAGCCTGCTGGTATTTCTCCATTAGCAGATAAAGAGTTATAGCCCAATTTGTTTTCTTGAGTCAACAGTTGATGCCTGTAACACGTGAATACAATTTTGCATCTTCTTTTATTTTTAAAGAATTAACAGATTGGGAGTGTGACTTTGCCTTTTTTCAACAAGACTCTGCAACAGCTCATACAGCCAATCTTTTGATGAGAACAATTGAAAATGAGTTTCAGGACAGAATTATTAGTAGATATTTGTGCCCTCCTTGGTCTCCCAACCTAATCCCATGCGAATTCTAACTCTGGGGTAACTTAAAGTATAAAATGTACAAGACAAACCCACACAGCCTGGAGGAATTAAAACAAAATATCTGCCAATAAATTGCCAGCTTTTCTCATTGTGAACTATGGTGAGTGATGGAGGTGCCCAACATGTATGGACAGTGGCAGCAGCATCTCCTTTAATAACAAGAGTAAGTAAAGCATTTTAAAGTAGTTTTAAAAATGTTGTAGGGTTTAATCTGCACCTTTCTAAGATAGTGACAGATGGCAACGACCACCAAGGACAGGCAAAACACCTGCAGGAGGTTAGGATGCTTTTGAGCCTTTCGGTAATAAACCCTGGAAATATAAAGTAAGATAAATATTAGAAATAATGAGGATTGTTATTTAATGGAAATTGTTTTTCACACTGGTCGTGTGTGGGCTTAAGTATGGAAATATAGAGTCAGACTGAAAAATTCAATGCCATAGCCGGGATTTGAACCACGTATCTTCTGGTTGCCGTCCAGCTGCTCTAACCATTGAGCTACTATGACCAAGGTGCCGACATGACATTAAATTCTCCAACTGACTCATGTTTTTCCCGGTAAACCATAGTTAACCACTATTATCCATACCTGGCCAGTGTGAAAGAACAATTAATTTCCATTAATTGACCTAATAGTGGTTAACTATAAAGCCCGGGCCTTAAAGTACTTACATGTAGTAAGTCGCCATTAAGGTACTGTCTCATGTGTTTATGAGAACTCCTATTATAAGTGGTTTACCGGGAAAATACGAGTCAGTTGGGGAATTTAAGGTCATATCGGCACGTGGCCGTAGTAGCTCTATGGTTAGTGCAGCTGGAAGGAGACCAGAAGATCCGTGGTTCAAATCCCGGCTATGGCATTGAATTTTTCAGTCTGACTCTATCTTTTGATTATTATTTAACTGCAATGAGAAAAGTTACCTTGTTATGGTAAACTTCATTCCTTCTCTGCGTTGCTAACAGAATAATTATTGTTTTTCTAGGTTAGCTCCTTCTGTGGAGGTTTCAATCAAGGCTTAGCAAGAAGTGCAACAAGGATACCCAAATGTAACAATTCCAATGGCCACATAGTAACCAACAATGGCGGCAACAGACATCAGTCAGTGCGGAGACTCCTGTCATCTACCTCTAGTTACACAAGTTCAATCATGCCAGAAGAACGTGAATTAAATGAAGTGGCCATGACATAATAAACAATACATCTGTCATTAAGTCTGCGGACTGATACTATCAGCCAGACTATACAGTGTTAAGTGCAATGTGAGCAAAGATTGCTGTCCAACATTTACAGCGCAAAAGTAACAAGTGTAAATAAGAAGATAGTACAATATGAAAATTTAAATCATTTAAATTATTAAAAACATTCATGAAATAAAGTACAGTATTGTCTCTTTATGTTTGGAGTGAACAGTTGCTACTGAAGTGTAAAAAGCTTATGCCAACGTCAGAACATGTACTTCTAAAGAGACGTTTATGGAAGTTTGTTATATTTGTGTTTAAGTATTATTTTACCAGTGACCAATAACAAAGTGTTTAATCATAAAACAAATTTATTCATATACTTACAGGAAACCATGTCCTGTAACTACACTGAAGTTCTGAAAGGACTACAGTTAGCTCCAGTCATACACGTACAGTAGACTCTAGATTAACCAGCAGTATTTACACAACAGGCAACTTGTGACATTTTATTCATAGCAAGGAAATAGGATGATAGTATTGAGAAAGTAGGGGTGTGCATTGCAAGGAACCAAAGGAAATATTGCTTCTATTTTAATTTTTTGTAATACATTAATTTCTATACTTTAATTATGAGGTGGGTCAAAAAATGATGCCTTCTATTTTGTTTTTCTATTTTTAATTGCCAAGAAAATTGAATCCAATTTACATAGCTTGAAAACTACAACATTGATGATTAATTTGTCACTATTCAATATAATCGCCGTCCTTTTCCACAGTTTTGGTCCACCGTTTAACTAGGGCATGTATTCCAGTGCGGTAAAACACACGGTCTTGCTTCCTAAGCCATTGACGCACAGACGTTTTCACAGCCTCCTCATCTTCAAAATGAATCCCACGATGAGCTTCCTTAAGTGGCCCGAACAGATGGAAGTCTGATGGTGCCAGGTCAGTGAGGTAAGACTTGCCATCCCAATTTCTCAATTTTTCAGTGGTGTAACGGCTGGTGTGTGGTCTTGCATTGTCGCACAAAAGAAGAACATCCGCCATAGTTTTTGTTGGGCAAACTCGGCAAAGACGTGCTTTCAGCTTTTTGAGAGTTCTGACGTATTGACAGAATTTATTGTGCATCCCTGCTCCAAAAAATCAATCATAAGCACACCCTCTGCATCCCAAAACACTGTCGCCATAATTTTCCCTGCCGACCGCTGAGTTTTGAATTTTTTTTTCCTTCGGCGACATTGTGTGATGCCATTCCATTGACTGTCTCTTTGATTCAGGTTCAAAAAAATGAACCCACGTTTCATCTCCAGTAACAAATTTTTTTTCAGAAACTCCTCTCCCTCCAAATTGAAGCGCTGCAAGTGTTTTCCCTGTTTCTTTGTTCTAGGCGGTTAACATTCTTGGCACCCAACGTGAACAAACTTTTAAGTAATCCAGTTGTTGAACAATCGTCATCACACTGCCTTTACTGAGGGAGGTAATGCAACGGACTGTCTGAATGGAGTGCAACAATTACTCTACCTGCTAAAGTGGACAGAAGGGAAACTGAAAATTTATGCGTATATGTGCATTAGTAGTAAATATCGATCCTGACTTGCAAAAATATATTTTTAATGAACTTTGTAAGCAATATAATATGAAAATTATTCACCTGTTGTTACCCGGCGATCGACTCGCTGAATGTTGCATGGAGTCACTGCAGTCACCAGTCTGCCGCTTCGCTTTTCATCTTTAAATGGTGTTTGCCCTTCAGCTTCGTTACAGCGACGAACCCATCGCCTAACAGTGCTGACATCCACCGTTGCATCACCATACACATTTTTTAGCATTTCGTGAATGCGAATTGGCGTTTCACCTTCCGCAGTCAAAAATTCAATCACAGAACGCTGTCTAATACGAATGTCGATGTCAGCTATTTTACAAGAGGATGCAGTGCTGCCACCTGTTGACTTAGGAAGTTACTACTGCAGGGGATTGGAGAAGAAGGTTCGAGGAATTGTGCCAAATTCAAAGTTTTCACATAACTTACTTATTTAAGAAAAAAAAAATAGGACGCATTACTTTTTGACCCACCCTTGTAGAATTATCCTTGTGGAAAATTTAGCAATACAATTTTCAAACAATGTGCACAAATTACCACATAGATGGTACTCTTTCCAAGTAGTTTTCTGTACCCTCAAAAGATGCCCTACAGTGTTTGTAATGTTTAGGTACACTTAAAATATAATCTTTTTTGTGGAAGAAATATACAGGGTGTTTCGAAACGACACCGAACAAATATATAGAAGTAGTTGCTCAGCTTCTATGTGACACATATAGATAGTTTTTACCGCCAACAGAGCCACTTAAAAAACACTCCAGAATGATTGGGAATTAAGCAGTTACAGGAACAACACCACGTGCCTCACTTTAGCGAAGGTAGGTGACATACTGTGTCGCCTGCTGTAGCTGTTTGTAAACATACCGACATACTCCATGGTAGCTTGCTGCTACTAAGAATTTCTTTGGCTTATGAAACTGCAATAAAGAAGCTGTTCTTTAGTTATTTGTTAATGAGTGTTTAACGTGTTCCAACATTCTGTTATATAACAGTAGATGACGGCAAATAAGTTAGCGGACATTTGCCACTTAAACCTTTTAGAGGGAAGTTAATGTTAGTGAGATTGAGGATGGAAGCATTAAATGATAAAAAGAATAGAAAACAATATCAAAGAATTGTAGATAAAGTTAAGTAAAACTAAATGTCTTATGCAATGAAACAAGCATTTTATTTCACTGTGTTTAATAATACTAAATAAAGCATTTGTAACTGAAAATGAATCTGTTGATATTTACAGTAACTGGTTGAAAGTACTGTGCAATTAAGATCATAACAAAATGAGCAATCTTGGAATTGTCCGAGTCATTATTGACTTTTTCACAAATAACTGTCCTTTGCCCCATTACCTGAAAGCGAGGCTAGGGTCAATGATAAAGAGCAAGGAGCAATGCTTTTGTTTTTGTGGCCGGTGCGTCCCAATAACAACTTTTGAGGTTTGCACACCAGTGGTTTCTGCGCTGCTTAATCACAAAATCATGTAATATTTAATGCTGCATAAAATTATACCCAAGAGAAATTTGGAGCTGTGACCTCGAAATTCAGACTAGTTAAGTTATAAAACACGAAACTGCTATATTCGTTTGGTGTCGTTTCGAAACAACTTGTATTTCTTGCTTATTACCTCCCAATGTGTAATCCAGATTACTACTTGTTACACTTTAGAAAATCAAGTCAGGTTAGTTTTTTAAATACAATAATGGACCTTTGAGGTTGAAAATAGAAGCAACAGCTCCCGAAACTAGTCCCTCAAAAATCAAAATATAAGTGACAGTGTCAGAAAACCAAACAGTTTTATCAATGGTTATGGTGGTGTTTAAATCTATTCAAGGTGACTATTGCACTATGAGTGGCAAATGGAAAAGTTGTGTAATTTCTCTGGAAACAAAACTTAAAAAGGATTGGATAAATGCATATCTAAAAAGGTTGTCACTGATTGTACAGTCAAGAAAGTGACTTAAGAGATGATGGCTGTATTAGTTCAGCTTTTCTATATTCATTACAGTCTGAGTCCCAGTTAGCTTGAATAATCATGAGTCTATTATATGTAATCTGCGAATCATCAGTATGTTAATCCATGTGACAGGCTTAGTTACTCAGTGCTGTAGTTGGAAAAAAGTTTAGGTCGTACTCACCAGAAGTCATTTAAGAATTGCAGTTCACACCGCCAGACTCTTCATTGTTATACCAAGAAGCTTTATGCTAATTAAAAGCTGTTGCCCTTCCAGTTTAGTGCTAAGGACAATGAATAAACAGTTTTTTAAATTTAAAGTGAATCATTAATCGACTCCCTTTAAATTTAATTTATTATAAGAACACTGTTTTCAACACTTCCAAGAAAGGAATTGATACATTTTTCTCTTTAATTCTAACCATTGCTTCACAAATTTAGATGGTACACTTACAACGTGTTCAAATTTTAGGTGGTATGGCATACTGGCCCAACTACAGCACTGTAGCTACTACAGTTTTATATAACAGGATATAACACAAATGTATATAGGTTGCCCGACATATATTAAGGAACATCCAGTATTTTCCCTTCTCTTTCTGCATACAGTATACCATACAGCAAATGTTCCTTGTTTCAGTTAGTAATGCCTAGTGACATGTAACAGACTTTTCAGTTGTACGTGTTAGTGAAAAATAGATGGAATTACTGTTTATCAGCTTATGGAATAAAAAAAATGTGTGTAATTATCCATTACATAGAGCTCTGGTTATCCTAGTCCCAGCTAACCAAGGTTCTGGATTAAATGAGGCAAAAAAAATGATAGAAGCGTTTGGATTAAGTGCCACACTAAGTATGTAAGTCTTTTTTTCATTTGCATGTCATTTTGTCATTTAATAATACAGTAGATGTCTTTGTTAACAGTTTGACCACATTTTCATTCATTTCACCAGTTTACCATGTTTTCCTCTAGATTTTTGACAATGTATGTCATTTGAGTTTTAAAGTATCCGAGAATCTATCAGTTCTCCTTAACTCGGATAATCAAGCCTCTACTGTAGTTAAAGTGATCCGCAGGCCTCAATGTGAAATAAAGTGTGGCAAAATTTGAACTAAAAGTGAAATCTAGGATTTCAGAAAACTTGTTGTTGCCTTATTTCAGTTAAAATAAATAACTTGTTGTAATATTGGTTGTGATAATGTTTGATTAATTATAGCTAAAAATAGCAGTAAATAATGTAAAATTAGTCAATTTCAGTTCATGTACAAATGTATACATAAATAGTAAACAATATATTCTGTAAAGATTATGTAATATAAGTTTTCTAAAAGAGATACACTTTATTTTGGTTTCAATTAAAAACATATAATAGTACACAAGATTCCTTAACAAAGCCCTCAAAAAATGCTTTTTTCCTGTCTGCCCGGCCCTTCTTCATTCAATTCTTTCTTCAATTCCTGCTTCGTTTTTGTGTAATCCTGTTCAATAAAAATATTTGATCCTTTCAGTTTACTCGTCTTCTGTAGTATTATCCACTTTAACTTCATCGTAGCCAATTTCACTACAATCAGCCTTAGTCCTCCTCCCATTGCTCCAATCCTGTGTGTGTGTCCACAATCTCCCATCCCGTTAATGCAATTCCCAACTTATCTTGGAGAAGCTCCTCTATCAGCTCCCAGGTCCTGCCGTCTCGATTTCCTTTCAGGCCAAATACCACAAGATTTTGTTTCCTTGTTGTCGACGGGCCCTAAAACACCACACACTCACTCACTCTTCTGTACTCTGCTCTTTCTATTGCCTCTATTCTCCAACCACATTCTCTTAGTTCTTTCTCTGAGTCATCATTTTTCCTTTTTAAAAATACATTCATCTCCGCAATCTTTTCAACTATTTTACCTTCAATTCTGTTCTCCATTCCCTCAATTCTATCTATTTTCTTCTCTAACACCTCTATTTTATCCAGTTTCTCCATCCTTTTCAGGATATCCTCCAGCACTTCCATTGTCATCTTCGCTTTGGGTCCAGGGTTCAGCTCGACTCCTCCAACGACTAGCAGTATCATCATAACCAAAATGGTCCATGCAGCATCTCTTGTTCCTTCTTTAACAATGTTGTTCTTTAAAGTACATTTCTTAGTGCGAAAATCCTCGATTCTGGCCCTATATAGCTCCAGTTGCACACCCAAGTTTTCCTGAGCATAAGCACTGCCTCGACCTATCTTACCTCAGCAACATCTCGTCAGCAACTCTTCAGATTCCTTAACAGTAATCACTAATGTTACTGCTTATTTACAATTTGACAATCCTAAATATATTTCATGTTTAAGAGTGCATTATGAAATAAAAATATCACAGAGAATGTTTAAAATGCTTTTGAATACATGTACTAAATTACAGATGCACTAGGTCATACTGGAAGGAAAATTTAAGTTCTGCAATAATGCACGTCAATATCTCCCCATGTATTAATTGCTAAAGACAAATCTCATTAATATTAATATATGTACAGCACTGGATTGCAGTCATTACAGTCTTTGCCCTCTCATGGTGCTGCCTTCTGGTGATCAGGGGATGTGCTAAACTGGTTGTATGGTGCCTGTCAAAAGAGATAACGAAGGTGTCCTCAAGCTAGCCCTGGTCTTTCCAGATTTGGTAGCCTGCAGGAATATTGCACCTGTTTGATGATCCTACCAAAACAAATCATGTACTAGAGCAGACTCTCTTGGAAGGAAGCACACTCTGGGCTGGGATAAAAGAGTCATTTGACACTGACCTCAGTTCCTTTAACTGGAGTTTAATATTTGGATACCTTTTGGCCACATGGTAGGGAGGTTCCAAAAATCAGGAAATTGGCAACCTCTATAGTGTATGTGGCAGTGTGACTGCCTTATGTTCAAGAGGTTCCGAGTTCTAATCTTGGTCAGGTTGATAAAGTTTTCCCTTATCCTGAAAGATGAATGGTAACTGTAAGCTCTGTGTACCCTGTACTCATTTAAACATCATTTCATTCATCGTCCGATATGACTTAACGTTGGAGATTTTCCCTTATCATGAAAGATGAATGTCTGGTAACTGTAAGCTCTGTGTACCCTGTACTGATATTGAAAATCATTTCATTCATCGTCCAATATAATTTAACGTTGGATGACATTTTATTTTCTAAAAAAATCATACCAGCTATGGGGTATCAACTGCAGTGCTCATTGTTAACCAACGTAGGATCTGCACTACCACCAGTTTCAGTGTGAAGCTACAGGAGTCATAAATTGACATTAAGTGTGAGCCAGCTGAAGTTAGGACTTATGAACTGTCTGCAGCCAGCTGATAGTCCATTCCAGGGCGGCATCCAGGAAATAATGTGTGCAAAAAAATATTCAGAGGTCCTGTCTGATGTCCAGGATGAGACTAAATTTGACATCTTAAGACAGGGAATGTTTATATATTCAATAAATTATCATAATAATGTAATCTCTTAATATACTTTTTAGGTTAAGACTGTTATAAAGATATTAAAATTAGATTGTAGTACATATTTGCAAGGTAATACTCAACAGATTTTACAGAATCTCCAAGCTTCAACAAATTTACATTCCACCAGGGAAGTTAAAAGGTTTATGGTGTTGTCTAACAAGAAATCGTTGTGGACTTGCACTAATGTAAACATATTTCATACTTTGATTCTGTAGTTTCCTTTCGAGTTCAAAGGAAGGAAAATATGGTCAGTAGGGGAACAGAAAAGTTTAAGAGAAGATTTCTATAAACATCAAGTCAAACAAAAAATTCCGAGCATTCTCAGACATTATTTTCGCAAATCGGTAACATTCTCATATTTTCGACGTAAACACGATATTTAGACGAAGCTTTTAAAAAATATACGAACATTTTCAATATTTATCATCGCCTAGTATGTATATTTTTAGGACACAGCAGTACGGACTAAAAAATTACCGATCCTTATTTGAGAGAGCGAAACTGTGACAAAGGCAGACGAAACCGAAAGCAAGTGTGAGACGACAGCTTCCTGGATTACTTCAGTGTGACAATCATTAATAAAAGACACTCAAACCATCTCCAAACTCTTGTTTGGTCATAATTGTTTAAGTCATTATAGAATCAAAATTCATGCTCACCTTTAACTCATTCTGAAATGACGCACGTGCTGGCCTATACCCACAGCCACGTGTGTGCTCTGTCGATGCACTGTCGTTATTGCTGTCATCGACTATTTCTTCTCCCTGTCACTGCGGTTTGTTTATCTGGCAATATTGGGGAATCTTGTGTCCCTGAACCTCAATCTACGACATTTGTTTTCTTATTGCGCTTAGGTCATTTATTTCCTCCACCACTCGTGCATGTCTACAATTTTACGTTTCGTATGAATCCAATGAACCCTTGTTTTCTCACCATATCGTTTATTTTTTTTTTTCCAATTAGGTTTTCATTTGTTCTCTTTGTTAACATGATGCGTCCATTTTAATACAAACAGACGTTTGCTTGTTTTAGTACCTCTGCAGCCAATTCTGTGATGAATTTCACCAGAATTTTCTTTTGGTTTCAAATATCCCAATTCTAAAGTCAAGTAGTTCGAATTCATTTCCAGTCTCTTCACTAATCAATCCAGTGTCTTGCAGTGCTCTGATCATTTTTCTCCTCCAGAACGTGAGTAGCATTTTCTCAGGTTGTGTTCCGTCACTTTGCATTTTTATTTTTATTACCTCCAGCTATTTATATGTTACCCCACCACCTCTTCCTCCATTCTTGTTTTAAATGTCTCTGTCAAGTCATTGTCTCATAACTTCCATCAGTTTTGGGTTGCCATGTCATTTATTTCCTTTTTTTCTCTCTTTCGCGGGAACAATTCTGCCGGAAGTTCGTTCTCCGTTTCCAGTTAAGTACGCTCCGAATCTATATTAATATTAATACATGGATGCTATTTAGCATCAAGTTTAAGTCACGCGCATCTGTACACGATCACATCGTAGTTAACAACAGATATGCAGAGTGGTTAAAACCTCATATTACTCCAGTGCTGCTGCTAATTACTAGGATTAAGTATACGTGTTTCTAAATACATGGGTTGCTAAGGCAAGATGTATGCAGGCACGTATTTAGAATTCAGTTTCCGGGGGGGGGGGGGGGGTCCAAAAATCTATGTCGAATTATTTGCATTTAATAAATAATCAGGGATGTGTTTTTATCATGTTTGTAAAAAAATAAAAGCACGTGTAATATATTATATTCACATGACTTTCTCCACCCAAGCTTCCACAAATTGTTCTTAGAAAAGTTTGCTTTTGTCTTGTTTCTTTGGATAAAGTCTGTAGAAAGGCCTTGTACATTGCACATTTTTTGTTCTTATATCTGGGATAAGTGATATAAGCAGTAATCAGATATTTGAAAAGCGAACCACTGATTGATGCATTTGAAGTATTAGTTCTCCTTGAATGAAAAAGTGGAATACGAACTTAGATGTTAAACATTACATACCTTTAAGTATCTGGCAACTCTAATCAAAAAATTATAATATATCGGAATTGGTTAACTTCGCAGTCCATTATTGTAACTGACATTATTTGTGTATTTTAACGAGTTCTACAGCTGCTGTGCAGTAACTTTTCGCTTATCTCTTAAATAGCTTCATGTCTGCCTGACAGTGTATTGAGATGTTAAGATGAGAAGCTGAATAAACTTTTTCGATTTATTTTAAAACAACTTTTATTTCAACTATTTATTAAAAGTTTGAAATGATAATTTATTTGGGGGGTCCGGACACCCTGGACACCCCCCTGGATGTATGCGATTTGTTGCAGTTTTCAAATAGTTATTTACAGAAGAAGATGCACCCGAATGGGCATTAAGTTCACAATCTCTCACTGTTTGTTTTTGCTGTACTTGAAGTAGATTGTACTCTGTTGACACAGGATGAAATGGTTCCCGCACAGTTCACAAGAACAAATTTCACAAGGCTCATGGTATTTTTTGTTTGTATATAGTTTATGATGGAAGCCACGGTGCGATAGTTTTACGACATTGCACTAAGATGTATAAATATTTATGGTATTATAGTAAATCAAGACGTATTTTATCTACGAGTGGAAGATTGACATGCGAGAGTAATTGAGTAACGTGTTCGTTTCCGCGAGTGTATAATTCTTTATTCATTAGTACCATATAATGTTTGGATGAGTAGAGCCAGACTGAAAAATTCAATGCCATAGCCGGGATTTGAACCATGAATCTCCCGCTATCTGTCCGGTTGCTCTAAACCACTGAGCTACTATAGCCAACATGCCGACATGACACTAAATTCTCCAACTGACTCGTATGTTTCCCGATAGACCACTAGGGGTTCTCATATACAGTGAGTTATACACCTTGTGCACAGGTATGCTCACAGGTTACTTTGGATCAGTAGCGAAGCATGCAATGAAGCGCTGGAACCGCCACGACCCCAAGAATTTCAGGTGAAAAAGAAGAAAAATGAGAAAATTCATAATACTTAATTTGCTCTGGATACATTTTCAAAATTTATTCGCGAACATCCGCGGATAATTTGTCAGCTGCTTAGATTCGAGTGACCCGTTCCCTGAGCAGCCCGACTCGGTAGCGTGTCTGCCTCACGTTCAAGAGGTCCCGAGTTCGAATCTCGGTCAGGGTGAATTACCTGGATAAGGTTTTTGCCAGGGTTTTCCCCTGATCCTGAAAGACGAATGTCGGGTAACTCTAAGCTCCATGGACCCCGGACGCATTGAGCATCATTTCACCCAATTCATTCATCGTCCGATATGACTAAATGTTGGAGGACGTAAATCTCTCACACGCACGCACGCACACACACACACACACACACACACACACACACACTCTCACACACTCACAAAGTTCCCTGAGCTCACTGAATACTGTATTTACGCATTCGTAGCATTCAATACCATGATTCGTAGGTTTCCGGAAGCAATCGCGTCTCTTCGATGGTTAGGAAGCACTGACAGATTTTGTCACGTGAGCCTCTACAGTGTGTGAAGAAAAGTTTATTTAGTTTTGTTTTATGTGTCTCTTTTAAATACAACTGTAAGTATATTTCAATAGCATTGGTAATAGTATTTTACGTACATTGGTATTTAGTGGTGACAAATAGGAAATTCTTGTGAAGCTTTAAGCTCTTAGCAGAAGTGTGTGAACTGCATACTTTCTCCATTTTAGGCTAACAGTTCACATGGTGCCTGCCTCGGTAGCGTGTCTGCCTCACGTTCAAGAGGTCCCGAGTTCGAATCTCGGTCAGGGTGAGTTATCTGGATAAGGTTTTTTCCAGGGTTTTCCCTTATCTTGAAAGACGAATGTTGGGCTACTCTAAGCTCTATGGACCCTGGGCTCATTTGAGCACCATTTCACCCATTCCATTCAACGTCCAATATGACTTAACGTTGGAGGACGTAAATTAAAAAAAAAAAAAGTTCACGCGGTGAGAGCCAGCTATGAAAAACTGGACCGTCTGAGTGGAGAGGGGAAGCTTGTAATGTCAGCAGTCTTGAAATACAAGAAGGGCCTACGTGTGACTGTACGAATGCGTAAATACAGTATTGAATGAGCTCGCGGAACTGGTCACCCGAATCTACGCAGCTGTCAAATTGTCCTTAGCACCACGGATGTTCCCGAATAAATTTTAATTTCTTCTTCTTTTTCTCCTGAAATGCATGTTACGTAATATGTTTATAAGGTTTTGATGTAGTTTATTACAATTTTGTGTGTACATTTTATGTTCTGAGTGCATGGTAAAAAAAAAAAAAAAAAAAAAAAAAAAAAAAAAAAACCAAACAAACAAACAAACTGAACAGAAGTGTTAATTTTTGCATTTGCCCAGTTTGTAACCTTAAGGCTGTTTAACCAGTTATGAACTCGTTCCAAACAGGAACGCAAAGGTTTATCCTTTTTGTGTTAATGAGTACCAAGTTGTCTTTGAAATCCACTGCATTCACAATTATTTTGGAATTTGAAAATTCAAGATTTTATACGTGCCCACATTTTCTACCACATAGCAGTTACAAACATGTATAAATTAATTTATAACTTTTCTCCACTAATTTAAATAAATTTCAATTTCCAAGTAGGTTTTACAATTATGCATATTTTTAAACTTTAGGGCTATTTTATACACACTTTAGATTAAAAAAAATCTGTGCCCTGGTCATAATAAAGCCGAAACAGCTATTTAGAAATGTTTATTTTTAACATTTTCTTGTAAGAGAGAGAAAAAATTTCCATATCCACTAAGAATTAAACCCCTAGGATTAATAAGTCAACTGAGACACTTCGTACTTCAGATACCTCAATTTTCTTTCAATGTGGTTCACCTCCACTTGAAGGCATTTTACAACTCCTCAGTAAAATATATTGAAAGAAAACTGAAGTATATGAAGTAGGTTACACAAATATAACTATTTGTAACAATAACTTCACTTCTTAAGAAAATGATGTCAATTTTTCTAATTAATTGAGATTGATTTCACAAATTGTTTGCATCGTCAGTCAATCAACACACTTCGTCGTCAAGGATACCGGTTACCATGTTATTATGTTTTTTCAGTATTACCAAAATCTGAAAATGAAACAAACCTAAAAACAGAATCAACTGCTGGTATTTCAAAATTCATTACATGATGTTTATTATTTAAAATAAATATCTCTTACCAAACCATTAAATCTATCGGATCATTTAATTGTTTTAATAATTTAACTTCTGGATTTATTTCATGGTTAAATTACCAAAAATGATCTGCTGTGGCCGATTTATCAGTTTGTTTATACTTGTTACGAAGATGTTCTTTCATTCTGGTTTCCAAATTATGTTTCGTCTTTCCAATATAAACCTGATCACAATCTAAACAATTAAATTAATAAATACCAGATTTTTTTATTATTAGGAATTTTATCTTTTTTAGAGAAATGTAGTAAATTTTTAATACTATATTTATTTTGATTAATACTATGATTTTTTTATTATATTATTAATAGTATATTTTTTGACATTTTTTACCATTTAACCATGAAATAAATCCTGAAGTTGAATTATTAAAACAATTAAATGGTCGAAACGTAGAGTCAGTCTGAAAAATTCAATGCCATAGCCGGGATTTGAACCACGGATCTTCTGGTTTCCGTCCAGCCGCACTACCATTGTGCTACCATGGCCAACGTGCCGATATGACATTAAGTTCTTTAACTGACTCGTATTTTCCCGGTAAACCATTTAGGAGTTCTCATAAACACATGAGACAACTACCTTAATGGCGACTTACTACATGTAAGTACTTTAAGGCCCGTTTTTTTTTTTTGTAGTAAACCACTATTAGGTTAATTAATGGAAATTAATTATTCTTTCACACTGGCCGTGTGTAGCCTAAATTGTGGAAACATACAGTCAGACTGAAAAATTCAATGCCATAGTCGGGATTTGAACCACGGATCTTCTGGTTTCCGTCCAGCCGCACTACCATTGTGCTACTATGGCCAACGTGCCGATATGACATTAAATTCTCCAACTGACTCGTATTTTCCTGGTAAACCACTTAGGAGTTCTCATAAACACATGAGACAACTACCTTAATGGAGACTTACTACATGTAAGTACTTTAAGGTTCGGTTTTTTTATAGTAAACCACTATTAGGTTAATTAATGGAGAATTGCATGATTCTATTTAAGTTTTGTTTCGTTTTCAGATTTTGTTAATACTGAAAAACATAATAACATGGTAACCGGTATCCTTGACAATGAAGTGTGTTGATTGACTGACAATGCAAGCAATTTGTTTGTGAAATCAATCTCAATTAAGAAAAATTGACATCTTTTTCTTAAGATAAGTGAAGTAGTTATATTTGTGTAATATTCATTACTTCACTATGGCTAGCTTCATTTTCTACGTAATGTGAAATAGAGTCTCTCAGCTGACTTACTGTACATCATTTTTAAATAATGCATTACTTGATAGTCTCCATTCCAATTTGCTTTTTTAAATTCCTATGATTTTAATCATTAGTGCAGGAACGAATGTGATTAACTTGAAAGATTCCTTATAAATCCTTGTAATCTAACAGCAGATTTAGATGAAGCGTTTTCACTTTCTTATAAAGCATTCTCAAGTAACTATGAGTCCTTGTCACTTGTATATTGTCATCATTAGAGCTCGGATTTATATGCACTATGAAGTATGTGTACATGCATCTATGCACTAAAAATCTGCTAATATGTTCTAAAACCTTTATGGTATGCATTTAAAATTTATTATTTCAACTTTCTCACATTTTATAATTTCTAAGTAATCAAATTTAAATTCATAAACACAGGCACTAATTAATATTTATTAATCTCCCTCTTTCAGACTATTTAAGTATTAGTTGTGTTTATTGTAATAAATATTTTTAACAGTTTTCTGGAGAAACATTTTTTTTTCTATCATTTAAAATGTTTTTATATTTCTATGAGAAGCTGTTTGTAGATGTTGTGTAATGTTTTGTTGCAGGGCACCTATAACAATGGTATAAAATATGGGTTTATTTTAGTTAAATAAAACAATCACTAACTCGAAAATCGCATTGACTTATAAGCTTTACTGCTCTTCTTCTTCGGCATTGCAATATTCCCTTTCCTACTGCTTACACTTCAGAAATTACAATTAGTAGCACATTAGTACAAGTTTAAAAGTTATGTGAAAATGACACTTTTTAACTCTTGGAGAGGTTATCATTGTGGCAGACAGCTTCGTTGGCAATATTAATACAAACCATATCATGATGCATCAGCCACACCAAACTTTAAAGATTTACTGCATGATTGTTGAATGCTATTTAGTCTAAGGTGAGTGGTAGGAAGCGGTCATTGTTCATAGCTACATTATCATTTTTGGCGCTGGAATTTAGAAACATGATAGCTAACAGTCCTGCATAAACAGAGCAGTAAAAGAGAAATTTTTTCATATACTTCTCTTCCTCTTTAAAGTATCAGAATGAAATATTTCTACAAATCATCGCTGAAAAAGTAAAATATATGCATATATTAGTTAAATATGCACTAACCCCTTAAATATATGTTTATATAAAATAGTGAATCGAGAAGATATTGACAACATGGAGAAAGAGGAAAGCACTACAATTTCAGCCCGCCTCGGTAGCGTAGATGGTAGCATGTCTGCCTCACGTTCAAGAGTCCCGAGTTCGAATCTCGGTCAGGGTGAGTTAACTGGATAAGGTTTATTTCGGGGTTTTCCCTTGTCCTGAAAGACGAATGTCGGGTAACTCTAAGCTCCAGGGACCCCGGACTCATTTGAGCATCTTTCAAAATTTCATTTACTGTCTGATATGACTTTACGTTGGAGGACGTAAATTGCACAAAAAAACACAACCAACGCTACAATTTGCATTAGTCGAGACTCAGCTGAAGACAGGAGAAACAGCTTTTGAAACATGTCTTTCAATATCTTTTCGATTCCCTTTTATTTTAACTTGTGCTTCACTGTCTCTATGTTTCTTTCAATTTTAATACTTTGAATGTGTTTATATGCACATTAAAACCTCTTAATAAGCTTGTTACAAGGTGGAATAAATTTATTACTTGCACACGTCTAATTATCAAGGAATAAAACATGCAAATATGCAAAAATCTGAGCTCTAGTCATTAGAGTCTGCAATTACATACCCATAAAAACTGTGATGCTTTTCAAATTAGTACAGTCTAAGAAACCAAACAAGCTCTGATGACTATCATATTTATTGTCATAAAAGACACATAATTCAAAATATAGAACCATTCAGATTTATATTCTTAACTACAAACCAAAAGCAGAGATTTTACTCTCAGGAGAATAAGGAAGTAACAAGCATGGTTACAAGATGTATTTACAAGTTATTGACTTTATTGACAACAAACATTCATGGCTCTTATTGACATCTATAACATTTCTATAACCGTTGAGGAGGAAACGGGAGTAATATACAAGGATAACTCCATAACATACATCTTTAAACATAGCTCATCAACAGTAATAAATATGATTATAATGGGGTGAAACCTGTTTAACACAGGTAAAGGCGTTGTTGGTTCAGAAATTTATACAGCCGGTGATGGATGTTGCTAAACAGTCTCCTTTGTTTGTTTGTTTAGAAAAGGATTTAAGTCTGAAGGCAAAAAGCACCCCACTGTCGGCAACAGTCACACCTCCAGATGAATGAAGGCAAAGAGATAGACTTCATAAGCACTGCAACACACTCATGTGGGTGTTGTTTCACACTTTATGATGACACTTTGTATGTCATATGAGATCTTCACTATCGAAGAGAGACAATTACAAGTAATATGGTATACATGCATAGTGAAAACTGGTGTTCGCACACTTCTATGTAGATGTTAAGCTGTGCACTAAGTAAAACATACATTTATCAACGGTTTCCTTGTTTATGTGTTTATGGAAAACTTAACCATGAAGCCATTGAAAAAAAGAACAAAAATGTGATATCCTTACACTAAAAGCCACATCTTAGGGAAATTAACACAGATAATTATTTTGTAATTGCTATTTTAACATTTAAAATAAAGAGTCAAATGTAAGTTTTCACTTTACTATTTGTAACCATGAAAAATATTAACTTTCAGTGAATTCACTAACGCATTGTCATTTTTGTATGGTTGATATACTTTGTATATATTTCTCTCTCTCTATAATTGTTAAGAAGTTCTTTTTAAAAGTTACATCAAGTTTAAGACTTGCACAACAGTTTTAAGCTACTACAATTATCAATTCCAAATTTTATGAAGTATGTACACTTGAGTTCATATATAACACTTTAATTACACAGGATAAAGAGAGCTAAAATTTATTTTCAGATATTGACATAGGTACCTTTTATTGAGTATTAATAATAACTACATTTTTAAAGAAATTGAAACATTAATTGCCCTAATTATGATCCTTATTTGTACATGCCTTATCTTGTAATGTTAACAAATGTGAAATGTGCAAATAGTATTATGTTATCTATCACCAGAAGAAATGCTTTTGTGCTATAATATACTGTCATTTTGCAAAACACAAGACAGTATTTTCATCTTTAATTTAGAAATGCCCAAAGTTTTCTTGTTCCATTTTTAAATTACATTGTAAATTTTAAAAATTAAGTGGATTATTTTTGAAATGCTTGAAAAACTGAACTACAGAACTGATTTTAGAAACAGAAGTTACAGCCTGGCAATTTTATAGACACAAATGGAATTCAAGCAAAACAGCAACCAAGTTTCACATATCTATTGTTTTGATATGTGATAAACAAGCCAGCGATATGTACTAGTACATACGCATTGCTGGAGTGTTACAGGAAAACTGCATAAAAGAGGGACATATAAACTATATGGATAGTAAAGGTTGTGTAAGAACTTACAACAATCTCTCTCAAGCTTCCATGGACAGCTTTATAAATACCTTGGTTATCTGGATTTTGCCACGTCATGTTTGGTAAAACTGTTTCAACCATCCTGTCATGAACTCCTCTCCACCCGCCTGTCTCTATAAAAGCAGACAGGCCACAGGATGTCCTTGAAGATGACCACAATAGGATGGTCGAAACATTGGTTTTACCAAAGATGACGCAGCAAAAACTGGATAGCCAAGAAGTTTAGTTATAATAAGCTTACTTGATTCCAAATGTTTGGCTGCTATACTAAAACTTAGAGCAGTAATGAAAAACTAGCACTTCTGTTTGAATTTCTAAGCTGTTTATTTATCTCTCAACACATAACCAATCATCTTTTGATGTATTAAATATATGAAATGCCAAAACAAATGTCTGTTGTTGGCCAACTTAATTTCATGAGATAATGGGATAATATCCTTGTCAGCCATTGATAGATACAGTGGCCCTGAGTGGAAAGACGAGGTGTACATTAGTTAGATGACTGATACTGACATACTGAATGGTTCATTACAACCATTTTTGTTAGTGACCTCCAATAAATAAACTCTCTCTCCCTCCCTCTTCTTCAGTATCTTAACATGACTAGTTCTGAAATAATGACATTGGGCAAAATAGACTCATGTCTATTAAACCCTCAGTTTTTTCACTTTTGCCTTTTAGGGTCCATTACTGCACTTGGCTCATACTTGAGTGCAAAGCTCGTAACTGAGTCATACAGCATTACATTAACTCATATTTAAATGCTGGAGAGATACTGATAGAAGTGAACGAAACTTATTACTGATCACTTTGTTCTCCCACTTGGATATGATTAGTGTTCAGATATGCAAGAACATTCTCCTGGTATCAAAGTTGAACTCAAATTTACATCCATGCTAGTCTTGTCGAACACTCTCAGAGAAAGACATTGACGGCATGGGTTGGAATTAAATTTGGGGCAAGGTCGTATCATGCCAGTAGCTAACAGAAATATTTTAGATCATTTTTTTGTGTGATTTTACATCCTCCAATGTTAAATCATATCGGATGGCGAATGAAATGGGTGAAATGATGCTCAAATGTGTCCAGGGTCCAAGGAGCTTAGAGCTACCTGACATTCGTCTTTAAGGATAAGGGAAAATCCTGGAAGAAACCTTATCCAAGTAACTCACCCTGCCCAAGATTCGAACTTGGGACCTCTTGAACGTGAGGCAGACACCCTACCCTCTACGCTACCGAGGCGGGTATTTTTAAGAGAATGCCAGCTATAAATTTTTCAGAATCTACTCAAAACAGGACCTGAAACTTCCAGAGAGGATGAGCACATAAAATAAATATATGCATATTTGCCGTGCTTCAGAAGGTTACATAAGAATTATGCTCAAATAAATGCAGTTGTAACTGCTACTTTATCTTGGCATCAGCCAGTTGGCTTAATACTTTTCTATAGTAATCTGGCTTGGTTTGGGTTTCCATTCACAAAATGCAACTCATAAGAAATGCATTACCAGGGAATATTTTGCAAAAAATGGTACGAGGGAAAGAAGTATTGAAAAATGAGATTTTGAAAGATATACATTTTTTTATATTATACAAAGGATGCAAATAAACTCTGCTATCCTGAGATCTCAATTTCAACAGAGGAATTATTCTAATTGGTGTTCTTTTGTAAAACAAGTACAATTATGTATAGCAACTTTAAGTTTTTAACTATCTATACAATTTATTATTTTGATTGATAAAAAGATTTGGCTTATTTCTTAACAGCTGAATTTGTCACTGAAGTAAAGACTAAAATGACTCATTGTTCACTTTAGTTGCAGTTGCCATTAACCTTTCTCTTTGTTATTACTGCTTTAACATTCTAATCTAACTACACAAGACTGTTCAGTTAATTTTATGTAGTTTTATGAGTTAACTCAATGCAAATCCAGCTTCAGATATTTTTGAAGCAGTTGCTCAGTTAAAATTTCTTCCATAATTTCTTTAGTTTAAAATTTAACTATCTCGTAAAGAGAAGCTGCAATCATTTACACACTTATCTCATCAACTTACAATAGATACTTAATAATTATAATCTAATTTTTTTATGGAAATATCTATTAACAGAATCTAAAAAATGTGGTATTTAAGAAAAACTTTGAAAATCATGATAAAAAAATTGTTATAAATAAAACTACAACAGATACAATTATGAGATTTTCAATGTGCCAGCAGTCTCCATAAATTTATATGGTTATGAAAATTAGATCAACAGACTACCTTAAAGGAGATTTTTGGAAATGCCCGAGGACAATCTCACAAAAGAATATATATCCAAACTTGGGAAAAAATTAAAGATATATATTTGGAGGAAAAAAATACATAACATAAAATGGCAGTGGTTTTAACATACAAAGAGGACGAATGATGACAGAATTACAAGCAAGAATTCAAATACAAACCAAAAGGTCGGCATTCAATAGGGCGACATAGAGCGATCTGTGTCGAAAACACTTCAAGCCTAACTTTGAAGGAAAAAGAACAACATCCACCTTCTTTTCTCTGGCACACATATTATTTATTATAGCAACTTCAAAGATTGAGAACTTTCCTGATCTACGAGTATCCCCAGTGAGGTTTCCATTTTGAACTTACAAACATGAATGAACTATAGGTAGTTTAACAAGACCATTAGTAATGAACTATAGGTAGTTTAACAAGACCATTAGTTTCATGTCAAGAGATAACTTCTGTGTAGCACATGCGACTAAGAATTTAAGTTGCTAACAAGCAAGCACATTTATATATAAGAACAAAAAGTTTGCAATTACAGTATACATAATACCTTTCCATCAAGAGCATTTCTTCTGGTTTACTCTTCTGTGTAGTAGAACACATTTGTTTTGTATTTGTGTACAATGAAATCCAAAGCAAATATCTGCATTCGTATCTTTGATATCTGTGTTTAAACAATATGCCAGTAGGAAAAATGCTTGCAATTCTATCCCATATTACCTTCATTCTCCATTTCTCTTCACTCATTTTAAAACACGTTGCCTTTGAATACTATGAAATGATGATGAACATACATCCTTATTGGATGAAAAAATGACATTTTAATGGATATAATGTTTATCTTAAGTTCTCAATAGTCACTTTAATTGTGCACTTATTTACAAACACAACACACTCCATAACTTTTACTACTGGGTAACATTTTTTTCCAACATGCTCAATAACAACTTACAATCCTTAACTTCAAGACCTAACAATGTACTCTGAATTAAACTGTTCCTTTAATGTTGTCACAATAACAAACAATTTGGGTATAGCTCTGATATATTAACGTAGCTCTTCCACTGCTTCGTCTGCCCAAAGCATATTTAAAAAATTAACAATAAACACCATGTGCAAAGCTAACAGTCAAAAACCAGATAATCTTTCAATGATAATTGAAAATAATTATTGTTATTGATGTAAACAATCTTGAGTTATTCACAATCTCAAAGGAAGGACACAGACCAGAGTGCAGGCACTAGAAATTATTTTCTCTTTACATTTAAAGCCTTCATTCAATCATTTTTTTACAAATACTCAGAATCACAGAGGTAAACACAAAGATACTAGAAATGAGTATGAGATATTTCCTGAATGCTCTTGTAAAAATCCCATAACTTTTCACAAAAACATAAAATGCAGTTATTTAACATCTTGAACTAGAAAAATTAGTAACTTAGAGTCTTAAAATTTCAGTCTCCACAAAACATGCAGTGAGGATAGGTAGATCAAACAGAGCAAGGATAACAGTGGTAACAGAAAGAAAGGTAGGTTTTGGGAAGGAAAGGAGGGGAGAAGTAGAGTAGCCATATTTCTATAAAGTCCCTGGCAATGGCAGCAATTTCAGTATGGAGCTGTTCAGCCGTCACATGCTCAAACCTTTGTGCATTAAAGTCAGTGTGTTGTTGATTACAGACAAGTAAAGTACTGCAAGGACTAAGCTCTGTGTGGTTTAATTCTCAGCTCTTAGACAAAATTAAATTATTAATTTCATACTTTTACTATTATCATAATTAATCAAAATGTCACTATAATTATGCATTTTGCCTGAATTCCTTCCTGTCTATGACTTCTTGCTATGTATCCCATTCTGGGATGTATAGTAAACAAAAACTGCAGTTAACACAGGAAACAAATACCACCACGTACTATTCTATTTACATCACACTATAATGGCTGATGTATGACATAACGAGCATTATACCAACAGGAAAAATGTTACCATGTGGAGTTTATAAATCATACATCTAGAAGTATACATTCACAGGATGTTCCATTAATTTTTAATTATTTGAAGATAAAAACTAATTTTTGTGGTTCAAACTGGCTTCTTGGCACTTTATGCATACAAATTGCATTGGCTTGCATTGGATCTTGGGATTCAAAAGTGGAGTTAAGGGTAGGTTTAAAAATTCATGAAAAATTACAAGTCAACATCAACATTAAAATGGTGGCATCATTAACACTGAGCTTTCAAATGAATGAACAGGTTCAAACCTCCAGCCGTGCCTAAAAAAACAGCTAAAACAGATCTATTTGGTCATCTGCCACCAATCCACCTAATCCTTGTTTCAAATAAGCTTACCCCATATCTCTTAAGGCTCACATGAACTAATCACCTTTCAATGGCTGCTATCGTGGTATACATTGTTGTGCAGAAAAATGAGTACATTATTTAACATGATATCTCTTAATATGTTCAAAGAGAATTATCAAATTCATATTTCCATAACCGTATAACTTAAATATATTACATAACAAAGTTACTTTATCTGGAATGCAAGTTAATTCTTAACAAAAAATAAAGAGGATCCTTTATTTCAAACCTGCTTCTCGGGACAACCGATGATAGCATGTGCGTTTATCGGTAGTTATGACAGTTGTTTATATTACTTTTATTGCTGACCTTGTTTTGAACGGATTTGTCAATTACCATTCAATGTGAGAGTTGAGTTTCATTATAAACTTGTACTTTTGCATGCCTTCACATGTTTATTTGCATGATTTTATCTACTTTCCTGGCAATTATTATGACATTTACTGCAGGTTTCCACATGGTGTGAGAGAAACGTCTACTGCACCAAAAGCATTAGCCAATTAGGCGAAAGGGGAAGGCAATGGTATGTCAGCTGGGAAAGGTTATTTGAAACAAATATTAGGTTTCTTGTATTGCATCCCTGAAAATCAAAATGTACAGGATTCTTCACAACTGCATTTGAAGATTCTGAAAGCCATTTCACACCTCTATTTCCAATTAATTTGACAACAAATAGGATGAAAGATTCTCTTAAACATATTCTTAAAAAAAATATGTGGTCACACTTTTAAACATTTTTAGCCCCCCCAAAAAATTTAAAAGTACTTAAGAGCCATTATAGCAGCTTTGAGTTTACCTCTATGAACTAATATTGGTAAGGGATATGTTACTCTCCTCCTATCGCAGCTCTGCTCATTTATACTATAAGCTGCATAAAACCCAAAAATTGAGCTCTAGCAAAAGCTTTGTAAGCTAAGTTACACTGCCCTTCTTCTCTTTCTATATTTTTATTTTAAACGGTTCTAACTCTCACATGTCCGTTTACTATGTACATGTGGTATATACATTATTATAACCTCTTTTCGTTACAAATTGCATCAAGTGCTATGCATGAGAATATGTCCTTATATTGTATAACATACATAGTTCAACTTAGATTACATATATATTTATCTTTGGTACTTTTGGGCTTTTATCTTTCACACACCGATTTTAACAGGATAAAAAACTTTATACACCAAAAAATTGCAGTCACTGTTAAGATCCTTTTAGTATTGTCAATGATGCTTATGTTCTTTACAGTTGTATATATAACTGAAAATTTCTGCTCAAAGAAAAATATACTTTCACAAGTTCAGTTTGTAAGCTTAGCATGATCAGCTCCCAGATTTCATGTCAATTTTGTATGCAATTCCAATATGAGGTAAAGCACAGAACAAAACGTACAACATTTTTACCTACCTGTGTTTGACACTATCAAGAATAAAAACTGCATACATTGCTACACTAATGCAACATATCAATGCTTCTAAAACTGAAGTTCTATATTTTAATATAAAGATTTTCTCTTTGAGGAGGCACTTAAAGAATTGTAGGACTGCAAGAACATAAAGGATAAAATAGTTGAAAGGCTATTCAATGATATGTTACTACGATGGCACCTACCTGAAAGAGAAAATTTGCTGGTAGGAGCAAAGTTATATGGAAAGACAATCCCTAAAATAGAGGTCTGCAGGGCTGGGGGCAAGCACTTGAGCCTATGCCCAGCCCGCAAAAAATGTGTTGGGCTTGAAAATAATGATTAACTTATCACATTTAATGTAATTTTTTAATCAAAATCATTTGTGGTATTTTTGAAAAAATAAAATAATAAAAGCTTTTTCCTATAAGAAAAAACCAAGGCAAAAAGAAAGTATCACATGTTTTGGTCCGTGATGTTGAGATGCCCTGAATAGCACAATTATCGTAGACTGCATACATCCAAGCAGTAGTAATACTAGTACCTAATAATAAATAAATGCTCCCTTTGGCCAATTACAAATAATGTTAGAACAGCATGGCAGCTGCATACTCCACCTCCCTCCATTCTAGTATTCCTAGGACATCCTGGTAGTGATGGCATGTAATTTATAAGGCAGTTCTGTCAACATGCCGCTTACTACATGTGGATTCCAGACCTGTCACATTATTTCTGTAAAGTGGCTCTTCAATTGATCCCAAAGACCTGAATGCCTCTCTTGCCTGGTCCCACAGCAGAAGAAAGAATAGCTATGTTGGTACTGGAAATGAACCTGAGTACTTTAGCACCACAGGTAACAATGCTTTATGGACTAATAGTAGTCAGTAGTAATGTAAAAAATCAGACAATCGGGTCCAAGCCAGGTGGTACAGTATAACCTATTCTCAGACCACGTTCAGAATAGCTAGGCTTAAGAATTTTAGTCCATGCAGACCTCTTTCTGAAGCCAGATAGAAAGCAAGATGGTTTTAAAAGATCTAAACAGCTAGAACAAAAACAATTTTCCTAAAACACATCAACAGAAGAATACAAGTGAGGTTCCGACCGGATAGTAACACAAGCCGGAAATAATGAGAGAGAACTTTACAATCCAAAGACCCATCCACACACATCTACTTCTCTGCAGGATAGAATCATTCTGGAGAAATACAAAAACTAGTTCTATACCAACATGATCATATTTAACTTCTCATTTATAACCAAAAACATTTAATGAAAAAACAACCTAAAGCTTTACTAACATTTTGGTATTATCTTTCACCTCAAAAATAACTACTAATAATTTCTTTTTCAAGGTACTTCCCAACCTTATTAGGTAGCAAGTCTATAAAAAAGTAGAATAGGGATAATTTCCATTATTACTCGGTCTTGTAAATATTTATTACTTTATTCTAATGCAGCATCAAACTCCAATTTACATACAAAAATAAGACACTAATTTTTTCATATAATATTCAGATGTTAACCACAATAGACGCTTTGGAGAGACACATCTTTAAGAATAACACAATCATACCAATTTGCTAAACCTATTAACTTTCAAGCACAGCTTTCCTAACTCTTTTGCAAAATCTGTTCTACCCACAGAAAGGAGAAACGATAACAGCAGAGCATGTTAAAACTTTTGTTCCAATATTCTTGAAAAGAAGAGAAGACAAGCACAAGTGAAAATTTTCTTAAATAAAATTCAACATTATTCAATGCTGATCTTGGAACACAGGACAAATATAACCTATATTAAACTGAAAACCACCAGATGAAGCACAGAACACAGAACTATCACCAAACAATTTTTCTTCTGTACAAACTTTTGCCCTACATTACCTATTAAATTCTGTTCCCCTAAAAGTATTTAATAAACAGGGTTAAGAAGTTCATTTATTTGTATAATTTTATTAAAAATATTGATTTGCTGATAAACTATTTGTAAACAAAGTATATGACTTATTAAGCAGCTACTGTCCTGAATAAATTTTGTCAACATGATGTATAAATCATAAGTTAATAAACTGCTAATGCTTGTAAAAACCAGAAGTTATATGTAACAATATTAGAGAATTGTATTTACAGGTAGTTGCCTAAATATGAGATATTTTGACAAGTGCTAGATTGGTATTAAAACAATGTATCAACAATAAATATGTAAACATTAAAGATACAAAAACCATTTCAGAATCTTCTGTATGTTCTCAAGTTGTTCTCGGGATGCAAGCAAGGTGAAAAGATGATTAGATATCGACGTTTTGGGAGTGTACATCTCTCCCATCACCAGGATATTTATTAAATGTTATAACCACAAATGAATCACTGGATATAACAAAAATATAAACAAAGACAAAACACTAACAAAATTTGCATTACTGAACAAGTGACTGTTTTCAGTAAATTAAATGCCAGGTCAGGAGGTCGTGTGAGTATAGAAAATTAATTGGGTCAAAGAAACATAACTACTTAACTTGATTATCAAGCTGTATTGATCTGTGCTTCTTAAGTCAACAGATTTCCATTTTTAAGGCCGGTTTCCAAAAGGAACTGAACTGAAATCCAGCATCACGATTTAGTGTTAATCCTATTTAAACCATTAATGCCCAGCAGTCTATTTATAGACTGCTACATACATTATTTATTTACATATTTTACATGAATTCTCAAAAGCTATTTTCATCATGAATATCATCACTCAAGTTACCTTATTACGTGAACATAGTCTTCTAAAAATTTGCATATTGTGTAGTTTATTAATTTACAAAAGTAGGGTGCTAACGACCGCAATGTGTGTCAAAGTACATTATTGCAATTATTTTTGTTATGTTTCCTCCCAGATTTCTGGAATACTATAAACTGTCAATAAAGGTTATTATTAGATCACACAAAGAATCCACAGCTGTAAGCAATTCTAATGCTGAGAATGTGAGCTGAATATCAAGCAATCTATTTATAGACCAGGCGATTTTGGGACACTGGGCAAATAGAAAGGTAAACAAATAATATTGCTGACATTCTGTACGCTGAACTAATACATTACACATATTTTTTCTTGTTGAAAAAATAAAATAAGTCGGGCATTAATGGGTTATGTAACGTCATGTCGTCTGCATACAGGATTGTATACTATGTATTAAGTGGGAAAGATACACTCTGAGAGGAGTAATAGTGATGGCAGTAATTTATAATAATAATAATAATCATCATCATCTTGCATATTGATGCATTAGCAAAATATTACATATTCTTGTTGGCACATCTATGGAACTATCAACTTTCAAGTATGCACTAGTGACATTTTTCATCTTGAAGCTAGCACAGAAGGTTGTGCGCAATCTATGGTAAAGATGTGTACAATGGCTCCTTAAACATGCCTATGGAAGTGAGCAAACTACAGCAGTCTCAGTGAGCATTGATTAGTGTGTAGAAGTGTTGACTCGTTCCTATTGCATAAAATGATGCAAAAAATGGAACCATTCTTAGAGGGGTACATTAATGCCCTTTCCGATGCAAAATATTTGTATTCTGAGATTATTAAGCAATGTAAGAGGCATGGTTTCACCATTTCCAAAAAATGGAACCCCAAATGTGCTAAATAGGAAAGGTATGACTAGAAGAAACCTTAATCCAGAGGGCAAGAAACATGCAAATCCACGACTGGCCAACAGCCGTACTCCAGCGGTAGTTTGAAAGGTCATCCATGAATCTTGTCTCAGGCCCAAATCCTGCCGGAGAGCAATTGCATTGAAGTTGGGAATCACCGGGACAACTGTGAACACCATTATCAACCTGATGCCTCGCCAATACATTTTGCAATTTTGGGTTAGTGAAAAGAGCCCTTGGGCGTAGAGGACCACGTATATTGAATGGGCTCTAGAAAATCTTCCAGGAAGAGTGGGACAAATTGGGCACTTCACTTCAACTGCCTTCTATTATGCAACAGGAACAAGTCAACACTCATTGAGACTGCTGTAGTTTGCTCACTTCCACAGGCATGTTTAAGGAGCCACTGTGCACATCTGAAGTCGTTACCACAGATCACGGATAACACTCCATATTTGATGATTTGTGTGACAACAGCAAAGATTTTCTTTCAAAAGCAATTATGCAACATAAGTTTAACTTTTAACACATCTCTATTTTACATTTGAATGCAAGTGCTTGTACTTCTCAGCAATAAATTTAAGTTTGCATTAACTATACCTATTTAGAAATTTCTTATGCATGCTTCTGCACATTTCACCAAACAGTTTAGGACATAGCTGCCTGCATATTACTTGAGCATGAACTTCCTAACCCTGCTAATGAAAATGCGTTGAAACCCTTGAACTTCCAAGAGAAACAAACATACAAATGTGTGTGTTACTGCACCAAATTGGGTATTTGTGAAAACAAAGTAAGTAATGTAGAATAAGCCTGACACAGAAATCAAACTTGTATTAATTGAACATAGAACAAAAAGGACATGCACTTCTTATACTATTATCCAAATGTTAAGTGTACAAAAAGACAACAAAGAGAATACATTCTTATTCTACCCTCTCCTTGTGCACTTAGTGCAATACGAGAATTATTTGTAATTACCTCAGTATTTTACTGTCAATATCAAACATTTGCACTTAATGCTCCTACTGCTGTACCAAAAGTGAGGTGAAGACCAAATATCAACATCCTAGTGCACAAAATAAGCAGCATTCATGTTTGCCAGTACAAAAAAGAGAATAGTTTAAGTAAAATACCTAATGGAAAATTAAATGTTATCACAGTATGTAAATTATATCTTCAAATATTGAGAGTGATGGAGATATACACGATACCGTATGTTTATATTGACATGTAATCTATAGCTTGACCACAATATTACTTACCTAGTATAATTGTATATATACATACATACATGGCTTAACAGAGGAAAAAAATGTACATTCTTTGCTCTATATATATATATTACATATTATATATAAAAACACACAACTATATTTATAAATGTTTTGTTGCACCTTCTGAATACTGATTTGACCCCAATGACTCCACCCAAAGTCAAGGATAGGATATGCTATGGGAACATAGGCCTTTCACTTACTTCCATCACAAAAATACTACATTTATACAAACCAATGTAAATCAGACTTTAAAAATTACATACATCCACACTTGGCAGAAAAAAAAGAAGGAAACAAAAAGAAAGAAAGCCTGGTCTTGGTCTTTAACCCCAAAAAAGCAATTCCAAATCCATCCTGAAATTAGACTGCTGGGGCAGAAAAGGAGCAAAGAATCACTTGTCAGAAAATCAGTTTACACGTTCTTTTGTAGTTACATTTTGTATACAAACTAGATAGCATACATTGAATTTTGGCTGTAAGGATACATTATCCTTAATATTTTAATGGCACTAAAAAAAAGGATATGCAGATATAACTTAAAGAGAGACTACTATGGCTTCTTTCTATCAGCACGACTTAGTGCAATAGCATATTCCAAGTCTTCTTGTTCCTGGCGAAGACGTCGACGACGTTCCTCCTCCAGTCGCAGGCTTTCAGCAGCTGCCCATGCTAGTTGTTGATCTTCAGGAGGAAGCTCACTGTTGCCATTCATTTTTGATGTCGGTGTAGGAAATTCACTCGCAAAACCAGAGTCAGTCTCAAAACCGAATGGATCCAGTCTTTTTCCTGATGATGGAGTAGTGGTGGCAACAGTGGTTGAGCTTCCTTCATCTTCAAATGGATTCGAGATGTTGAAGGGATCTTCGTAACGGTAGTTCCGGAAGGGATCTTCTGTAAACTCCAATGCTGCATATCGACCCTGAGTTGTGGTAGTGGAAGATGCAGCTGGTGTCTTATTACTCGAAACATCGTTTGCTGCTTCAGAAAACTGAGAGGAGGGAGGGAGGAGCAGAAAAGTTTTTAAGGCTGAAAAATATATAAGACAAAAACAAGGCAAAATGGCCGGTTACTCAGCTGCCCATACAGCACCTTTGCCTGTAAAGGAAAAACTTATTTATGCATTTCTTAAATGTTACCATTTACTGGCGCTCGAGGATGCAGCAATGACTAACATGCAGGGACAGGCACACCAAACTAAGCATGGACAACCTAAAAATCAATACTGTGAAAATAAAACAAAAATTATGAATAAAACAAATTAAGACTACATTTTACACTTGCTACAACTTGCTAACTGCATGCATAACTTAATCAAGGTATAAAAAGACACAAATGTAATACTATTATAGGACATTCACTTAGTTTAAGCTCACTCCCTAAACTTCAATATAATCATACACCCTTTGACAGAAAAACTGAGCAGACTCTGGAAGCATATATTTTTCTAAGTCATCATTTTCAAGGCCGGTTTACAATGGTCACAGGGAATGTGTCTCAGCTTCGTTCTACTGAATCCTTCATAGTTAAGTCTCATTTACTAAACGTACACAGATAGCTGAGTGGTTATGGACAAGTCTGTAGGAACTAGACTCTACAAAGGTTCGAATCCCAATAATTTTGATGTTTTTTATTGTAGAAATACAAAATAAGTATTACACGCATTGTAATATAACTTCCAATTGCTAAGGTTTACCTGTTTTATGTCATTTATGCTCACACATAAAGACTGAAACACTCTGTTTTTAAACTAAATGAAATAAATGTTTTACTCCTATATTTAAAATCACATAAAAATGTAAATTAACTTAGTATCGGGCGTGTAAACACCTCTATTACTGCCCTCATTCTGCGGGGCATGGATGAGACCAAATGCCTAGTGAAATTTTCACAAGAGGATACTTTGCATTATATGCCAGCACCATTTATAACAGATGAATGAGCCTAAGTGTTTACACAACCAATATTAAGGCAATTTTCTAATAACATTTGCATTTATTTTGAAAATGACAAAAATATGTTATTTGCATTTTTATAAATGAATATTTTTAAAATATTATTAATCTTCTGCAAGAAAAACCTAAGGGATTGCTATTAAAGTAACAATAATAAAAAGAAGCATGTACATCAAGGATTCAAACTCGTGCTGATCTACTTACGAGACATGTGTGTTTTACTGCTCAGCTACCATGTTCATGGCCAAGCCGCGAAGCATCTCTCTATGTATTGCATAGCTTTGTAATGAAGCCAGACTGCTATTAAAGTCTGTATTGTGAATGCAGCGTCATCAAATACCTCCAATGTTTCCCAAATCAAACTACTTTGTTTCTGATAACTGCTCATTTTTTTTTGTCTAAGGCTGTATATGTTTCACTGAAGTAGAGGATGGAAACTGTTACACAAATATGGATACAGAAATGATGTTACCTTAGTGTGCATCTTTTCCAACTATCCTGCTCATACAAGTGATGCAGTGCATTATTAAATATATATAAACACCTGATGAATCTAGATGCAAACTATTACACTTGTAACATTCTAACCAGAGATTATGGACAACTGCTTTCATATGAGGCACTTTATCAATAATTTAGTATGTAGAAATAAATAGTTGCGCAAACTGAGTAACTTCTTGTCAATTTTTACTGAAATTTCATGCCAGATGTTTTTAATCTGAGCAATAGAAATGTTCAGCCAAATTTATGTATGGAAATATTGAAAATGCTGCACCGTGGCCAAGCGATTAGACTGCTTGACTCTCACCCAGGCAGCCCAGGTTCAATCCCAGGAGACCACATGTGAGATTTGTGGTGGACAACATGGTGCAGGAGCGATCATCTCTGGGATCTCCGGTTTCTTCGCCATCATTCCACCAATTGCTCCATTAACACCTTACCTTTCATCTATTTCGTCCCCCCAAACCCCGCTCCCTCATTCTGTCGTCTACTTCTCTCACTCTCATACCAGGCAATGTGCTGATCACCCATCCTGTGTTGTCCAACTGATCCATAATTTCTATTTCTCAACCCAACACCTAAAGGCATAACAGATAGGAGAAAAAGAATCCCCTAACACCATGATAGTGGTACAACTAGGGAAGTTAAAGAAGAAGAAATATTGAAAATATTTATACCACTTCAGCCGCTTTTGTTGATAACACTTTCACCAGAAAACAGAAAGGTAACAGATCCAACATTACTTTTCTTCAAACTTTAAAATGGAGGTTTAATTTCATCACCAGGTAACTGAAATCTTCTGCACTATAATGTGGCTGAACTCTTTTTACTTTAGTAATTGTATCTTGTGGGTTCGTAGAATTAAAAGGCTGAGTTGCAGAAATTAAAAATCTCCTTTATTTTCGTAGAAATACTCCTATTGACTACAGCAGCATTACGTTGCATACACCATCAGTCTACCAAGGTCGATCACAATAACAAACAGTGACAGCAGATTAGCTCTCGTTACAACAACACAGCTGGCTGTCTCTCATTTCACAACACTGTTTCACACTAACTCTGCTTTACAACTCTCACTTTGCGAGCCATCACGTCCTTAAATACCTAATTAGTAATTCGAGACTCTTCCAGAAGAATAAAGAAACCAAATAATCAAGTTATTACCAGAAATTTCCATTTATCTCAGTTTGTTTCGGTAAGTTTTTTATCTCAAGCGCTATGTTTATCTGCTTATGCAAGCTTGTTATCTATGTGAAACCTATCAGTTTTTTTTGTGTACCAAGCCGCCTTATTGCGATCGGGTTCGCGACAATATTTACTTTATTCTACAATCCTGCCCACAAAATGTACAAGTTGACACCTAAGCATCCTACTGAGCAATGAAAGTATGACAGTTGTAATTTAAAACATGTTAAAAGCTGCTGCAACTAAAGTATAATATTTAAAAGAAGATATGTGATGGTCATCTGTTTTTCCACGTGGGGAGCTGCAATTGATGAGAAGCAGATAGCAAGCTATATATATCCCCCTCTTTACCCTCTCAATACCGAGCGGGATGGCTTAGGTGGTTCCATCTGTGGCCCACATTCGGAAGGCCCATGTTTGATTCCCATGGCTAACACATGGGTTTTTCTCGGGGTTTTCCTGAGTTGCCAGGCGAATGCTGGGTAGGTTAATTACAACCCCCAAATTTCCTGTCCCTCCATTTCATCTCCTTTGTCATTTCAGATCATCTCTCATCTGGTGGTCTCTTTCAGGATAAAAGTGTCGGCAGGTGTCTCAGCACTGTCATGACTCCTTGGAACGGCCACCCTCTTTCTCCTCTCACCTCATCCTTCCTCCCTGGGAAGCACCACTTGGGGCTTAGGTACAATAAAGCACAGGTTTCAGTGCCGAATCCCCTCCATAGTAATTCTAATCTCTCAATACTTGAAACACATAAACAGTGTTTGAGTTTACCTCAACTCACCGAAAGCAGGCACATTTCATCTATATTAGTCTACTTTAAAAACAAAAATAAGCTGTTCTCAATAAACATTCACTTTGTAGCATCTTCACAGGCGTGAGTTTGCTTAATTTATTAACAGCATGACCAATAATATAGCAGCCACCTTTTCCTATAGTTCCTTTTGTGGTACTTTCAAGTGAGTCATCTGTCCAACCTGCATTTACCCAGGTTTCATCCAAGCCCACTATTTCATGTAAGTTCTTATTCAGAATTTCTTTTAAAAACAAAGTCCTTAGCAGTAAAATATCTGATCTTTTGAGTATCAGTTTTTGTTATTTATTTTTTTGAACTTGGAGGATGTTGTTCAAAGAGTTAAGGCTTCCTTCAAATAGTTTTATTTCTTTAAGAGAAGAAAAGAAGCTTACATGTGGTAGGATGCTCCTTTCTAGTGTAAGAGTCATAGATGTGCCTTCTTATGGCATCTAATTGAAAACTTCGGAGATGCTCTTGGTCTTGGTTTCCCAAAAGTTACAATTCCTGATGGACTTGGCTGTTTTTCTTTAAAGATTCTAGAAACAGTCATCTCACTTATTTTAAGGACAAACACAGTCCTTTTTCTCATTTAGTTGAAAGGAATAAGCCAGGGAAAGACAGGTACGTCAGCTCTGTCAGCTCTAACTGCCAAATATGCCCCCGAACAAAAGGCAGGTTAGCGTGTGATGTCACCATGCTGATTTCTGCAGCTCAAGAGGAAGAAAATATTTTGATGTTTGGGGGTTCTGACAGCATAAGAAAAACAAGAAACGTATTGGATATTAATAATATGTACAACTTACATCTTGGGTGTTGTAATATTAATGCCGACTGCTTTAATTACACAATTGGTCACAGTTTATAAACAATTACATTTTGCTCTGTACTATGAGAAAATATATAAAACTTCAACTTGTAATTTATCTTAAGGTCAGGATGTTATAAAGTAAATAAAGTAAAACAAAGTAATTTTCTCTACAAATTACAGGAGACCCATTCAGAACAAAATTACATTTTCAGACACTTTCTGTTTCGTTTTTCTTTAACTAGTTTATCAATGTCAGGACGAAATGTGTGGGAAATTTGTGATCGAAGACTGCATGTTAGATTGTGATCCAACAAGGTACTTCAGGGTTTGGACTTAGCTAATTTCATAACAGAAAAAAAAAATTGTTCGCACACAGAACAATTGTTGAACAGAACCTCGGAAATCTAGTTTGGGGGACATTCTTGTAAAAATCAGCCAAGTCTTTCTTGAGTGTATATTTGTCCTTCAATAAATCATTCAATTGTAGATTTAACAGTTCCATTAGGTATGCAGCAGCTACATTGTTGTCATCAAGTGCACTCCACCTGACTGAACCCTCAGATTCTGTACTGACTGCCATTTATATAGGCAACTTGGTACTACATGGCTCTTGCCTGGTGTCACATTCACTGCAGGCCTTACTCCCGGCTGAAATACGTCACAACTCACAAAGCTGTCTTCCTCTGGAATAAGCGATTCATTGTGATTCTCCTCCTAGCCTGGTAAGCTAATCTTTGACTTGGGTCATGAATCCTTGGTCTACCTCTGATCCTACTGCCACAAGTCTTGTTTCCATAATGACATATTTTAATAGTGTTTTAACAAAGTAGGCTAACAACACACTACACAACTGAAAGCTCAAGCGAACTCTTGTTACCCACACACAATTAGCGATAACTTGAGGAAGAGGTGATTAATCAGCATAACCAATGTGGCATCCTTTGTTTCCATAGCAATGAAATGAAATGAAATGTGTGGTGTTTTAACGCCCACTTTTACTACATACGGCACACAGGTAGTGATGTTACATGAGATGAAGATGGAGCAATGATGGAATGAGATGGCGGAGGAAGCCAGAGATAAACTGCCCCAGCGCCGTGTTGTCTCACATGTGGTCGCCTGGGATCAAAACCGGGCTGCACTGGTGAGAGCCAAGCAGTCTAACCACTGAGCCATGGCAAGGCATCCATAGCAACAACCTTCCCCTCTTAACCACCATGTCCCTTGCTTGACAGCTGTCAGGGAACTTTTAAAAATCCGACTGTAATTGTCCTTACACTGCCTCACATGAAAGGAGGAGTTAGAATGAACCAATTTTTGTGGTATGGGAAAGTTTTCACACAAATGTACATATATCAGTCTTCTGTACAATATGTACAAAAGTAGAATAATTTGCATACCAGATGCTTCTAAAATAGTGGAGCTGTTAGCGAAGAATGAGGATGTCTAGAGCAATGTTCAGCTAACAGGTTTTCATCCTCTACATTAGGGTAATGGGCCTTGAAGTTCCAACATATTTTTTCTTTAATCTGTATGTAATATACATCCCTGTTTTTGTAGTTCAACATTATCAATGAAAATACTGAGTTAACATAAGTGATTTACTCAATTTCATTGTCATAAATTATGAAAAGTATGAGGCTTACTGTTGAAACTTTACACCATGACAAAGAGAAAATAAAAGCAACATGTTCTTTTCAGATTTCCATGAGAATATCTCAGTATACCTGTTTGAAATGAACTGCAGGAGTTCTTTTACATGTTAGTAAATCTGCTGACAGAGGGCTGTCACTTTTAAGCACATTTAAAAATCACTTATCTGGACCATGTTTGAACCTGTGACCTTGGGATCAGTAGGTCAGCACTTAGCCCACCAAGGACACCCAGACCAATAAGCAGAGAGCTCGGTATATAGCAATGTATGTTATGAAAAGTACTGTGCACCTGAAAATGAAAACATATGCTTACTTAGGCTTTCACAGCCGGCGTCAATCCAATAAGATGTAGAGGCTTCTGGGCCTACTGGCCGTGGTCTAGTAGGAAAAACTGAAGTTCCTGTTTTGCTCGTCCGTGTGTCGGTCATCCTCAAAAGACTCATGGAAAACTAGAGTGGCTCCGGCAGAGCGCACCTATTATATTGTGACTTTGTGGGTTTGTAGAATTGAAAGTCCAATTTGCAGAAAATAAAAATCTTTCTTTATTTACATAGGAATACACTGTTCAATTCTCACGTAACAACATTACGTCACATACACACAGTCTACCAATGTTGATGACAATAACAAACAACGTTCTGATCAGCTCTCAACACTTGTGTTACACAACTAACTGCTGTTTCAACTTGTCACTTCCTTAAATATCTCATTCGTAATTCGAGAGATTTCCAGAACAATAAAGAACCCGAAATAATCCAGATGTTACCAGAAATTTCCATTTACCTCAGTTTGTTTCGTTAAGTCTTTCATCTCAGCTATCTTCATTTGCCATCTCTATGTGTACACTAGCCACGCTATTGTTAACTGCTTATGCAAGCCTCTTTATTACCATGAAATACTATCCGCCGTCTGTTATCTAATTGTGCCGAAAACTTTATGCCCATTTCGTGACACTATATAGGTGGGAGAAAGACCGCCTACTTCCCTTCTATTAGCTACACATCTGCCAATCACAAAACGGCTGCTAGGGCTGTGTCTTGGTTTGTCTGGTTCGTGTGAACGGTTTCGTCCTTATGTTTTATGCAAATGTATTGCTTCCTCCTTCCTGTTAAAAATTAGGTTTGTGTTTGAAGATTTCAATAGCCTCCCTATAAAATCTGCCGTGATGCTGGGTTGTGTTGTCAAGAACCTCTGTTTCATGGAACTTGATATTATGTCCCATCAGAAGGGCATGTTCAGCAACAGCAGCTTTTTCAGTATGTCCCAACCGGCAGTTGCTTAGGTGTTCCTTAATACGGGTGCATATGCAACGTTTAGTAGTGCCAATGTATGCCTTGCCGCATGGAATACGGTAGATGCCTTTTGTGGCAAGGAGGTCCCGTCTGTCCTTGACTGATGGCAAAAAGAAATGTCAGGAACTTCAGCTTTTCCTACTAGACCATGGCCAGTAAGCCCGAAAACCTCTACATCTGTTTGGATATTGCTTACTATTGCACTAAGCCCTGTCGCAAGAGGAAAACAATAGATGCTATTGGTTCTGTATTGCATTCCAGCAAAGGCCAAGAGAAATGAACAATGATTAACTGTTTCAGTGACAAGGCCATTTTTCGTTTCAGAGCCAAGGTGCTTCAAAACTTGGAGAGTTTCTCTTTTCATTGGTATATGTTTCAATACTGCAAGCCACATACATTTTATAATACACGACACTGAAAGTGCATAAATCATTTGTGCCAATCCTGTATTTCCAACACAGAGCTATAAATATTTCCTTGCAATAAGGATAAGATACTGCACACATGGTTTAAATACTTTATACTAAGCACACAAATTTAGCTTAAATGGGAGGAAAAACCACACTTGTTCATCATTTTGAAAGCTGCTACATAATATTTATTAGCAAAGTCATGCATTAATTTCTAATATTTATCTGACACAATTTTCCAAATAAGAGTAGGAGATGGGAGATGGGTAGTGTAGAAAGGTATGACGATGGTGTGGTTCAATGAAGATTGTGAAGTAGCAGAAAGAGAGTTGAAACAAACATTAGTAAAATAGAGGTAGGTGCTGATGTACAAGCAGAAGAAATGTTTTATAATCTATAATAAAAAGAGAATTACATAAAACTTTAGTGTTGTTAAAACAGAATGTTTAAATGTTAAGCAAATTTTGTGTATGAATATCGCAAGCTAAGAGTCTCGTCTGAATGATAAGTCATGTTCTTTTGCAATTTACTTGGTATAAACAATACGTCACAATGTTAAACATTACAGACTTAATAAATGCTAAAGTTATGTGACAGTTTGCTATTTGGCACACCGCAAGAACAGCTGAGGGGGGCTCTAATACAACATGGCAATACAGCTTCGTACTTCTCTGCTTCAAGTGAACCGTCACAAGTTAAATGACACTGTATGAAGTTGGCAAGTATATCATAATATGGTTTACATTAATGAACATGTAGTAATTATGGAGGACTATGGCAAGTCTGCTGCATGAATAACTGGATCAAGGAAAACAACATTGTGCTATCTTTCAAAGGGATAAATGCAAATTGAATTGTAAACTGTGCTCCATTTAACTTCTTTCCACAAAAACCACATTAATAATAATAATAATAATAATAATAATAATAATAATAATAATAATAATAATAATAATAATAATAATAATAATAATAATAATTCCCATGTAGAATAACTGTTTTATTGTAGAGGTAGAGTAATTTCTAATAAAAAAGGCAAATCTAAAAACCAATAAAATCAACAAATACTACTATTTAAATTTTAAACAAAAAATGCTTAAAAAGAGAGCATTTTTCAAGTAGTTTAAATAAGATGTATAAACATAATACTACTCTGAGTAATACTGAATCAAAATTAAAAATGTTTATTATATATACAATGTATAGAAAAAAACTGGCAACTCTTAGTGTATTGAGCCGGACATTAAGGAGAAATTTTTCAAGAGGGGACCCATGTCCAGTAATACTTGATTTGGACACTATGGGGCATTGAAGTTTGTGATTAGCTGATGGGTGGCGTTTCATATTTCGCTAAGATTTCCAACAATAACATCCCCTCCATGGAAAATTACAAAAGGATCAAACTGCTGAGCTCCTACTTGAATGTACAGCACACATCCGCAGTGCAGATAGACGCACATGGTCAAATAGGTGCTCAGTGTGTCTATTGCAGCATTGTTTCATGTGATCAGGTTCTCTTCTGATGTTACATACACCATACAATGCTTCTATAACAGGTACCCCAAAGGACATAGTCAACAGATGCTAGACCAGATGACTATGGGGACATTGGTACAGATTCTTCTCTACCAATCTACTGATTAGAGTACAAGGGCGGTTCAAAGTAAATGTGTTTCAAAATATATGGTGCTGCTAAGGGAAGTTTGTGTTATCATGTACTGTCATTTGTCAAAACAAATTTGGTGCTGATTCAGAGGATAGTTCAGATTTTACAGACATTTCAATAAGTTTGCTTTTGCTAAAATGGAAAAAGTGCAGTATCATTAAATGATTTGCTTTTTACTTTTAGATGGGAAAACTTGCAAGGAGATAAAAGCGAAACTGGATGCTGTTTATGGGGACCTTATGCATTCTATGACAACAGTTAGATATTGGTATAAGAAATTTAAACATGGCTGACCATCCGTTTCTGACCAGGAGCGCCCAGGAAGCCCTGCAGAAGTGGTTACCGAGGAAGTCATTGAAGTCCATATGATTCTCACTAACTGTAGAACAAAAGTTTGCTAAGTGGCAGAGGCCATAGGTGTATTGATGGGGATGACAATTCATATTTTGCAGATAAGTAGGAGATGAAAAAGCTGTCCACCCAAAGGGTGTCGCATTTGCTGACAGTGCACAACAAGCTGGTGCGCCTTTCAACTTCAAAGCTTTTTAAGTGAAATCCGAAGGAATCTTTGCATTGAGTTGTCACTGTCAGTAAGACCTGGATTCATCATTATACTTTGGAAACCAAGCAATAATCAAACAATCAAATGTTTCCAGAGAATCTACTCCAAAGAAGGTAAAGACAGTACCATCGGCTGGAAAATTGATGGCAACGATTATTTGGGATGCAAAGGGTGTCATACTCATTGTCTTCTTGGAAAAAGGATTACTCGAACATACTACAGTGAGTTATTGGCCCAAATCGACATGAAGTTGAAGGAGACACGACCCCATATGGCAAAGAAGAAAGTTCTGTTTCACCACCATAATGCCCAAGCACATCCATCTGGAGTTGCTGCCGCCAAACCGCATGAATTGTGTAATGATTTGCTGCTACACCCTCCATATTCTCCTGACCTAGCTCCCTGATATTTCTTGCTGTTTTCAAACATGAAGAAATGGTTCGCAGGAAAACAATTTATATCAAATGAGGTCATCATGGAGACAGAGGTGTATTTTGCAGAGCTCAACAACTCTTATCTTTTTTGGAGGGGTTAAGAAAATGGGGCCACACCTTGGCTGAGTGGTAAGACCGCTTGGCTCTAACCAAGGTAGCCCAGGTTCGATCCCAGGTGACTGCAAAGTGAGGTGGAAAACATGACGCTGGGATAGATTTTCTCCGGGTCTCTCGATTTTCCCGTCAACATTCTACCGATTGATCTATCATCATCTTTCCTATCATTCATCTCGCCTTCATTCTGTCATCCACTTCCTTCACTTTCACACCAGGCGTTGGGCTGACCACCTACCCTGGTTCTCTATCGGATCCAATGTTTTGGTTCCTCAGGCCTGACCTTAAAAGGGATAGGGGAACAAGAATCCCCTAACACCACAATAGTGGTACAACTACAGAAGTTTAAGAAGTAGTTAAAACGTGGCAGGAGCGTTGGGAAAAGTGTATATCGATTAAAGGGAAACTATGTTGAGAAATAAATAATTTGTGTTTGAAAAAAACTGGCATCTTCATTTCTAACATGGGCATTTATTGAACCACCTCTTGTATGTGGCATCCAGATGGTGCTGCACATTTCCGTCAAAGTGAGCTGGAGGTGTGTTGTAGTGGCACATCAAATAACATTGCGATGAAACTTTACTGCCCCACAGCAAACAAACTATGCATTTCCGGATAGGAGTACTCTCTTGAAAAGTGTTCACTTAAATAATCTGTCCAGCATAGTAAGCCATGTTAGTGGTTTTTATCTAAACAATGTATAATATTACTGTTTTGGTTTCTAAGAAACATCTTTAAGCTTTGACAAACTTAAGAATGTTACAGAAGTCTGCATAACCCCCCTGAGTATTAGTTAACTAAGTTGTCTGGTAATTGTGCTAAGGATTTACCGGAAGGCTGGTCCTGAATATTTCAAGAGGAGAAATAAGGAATACACTGGGACATGGCAGGTAACTTCGTTGCAAACACTAGCAACAAACAGAAAAGATAAAAAAATCCAATTAAAAGTTTGCATACTACTTTAAAACAGATAAAAATAAATTTAGCAATAAATGTACACATAATTAAAATTCTATATACAGTAAAACCTCAATTATCTGTCACTTGGTTAACAATTCAGCTTCATCATCAACCTCCTCCTCTTTCAATTTTTCTTTGCTTTGCAATGAAAATATCAACAGGCATCTTCAATATTCTGAAATTTCTCATGCAAAGTGCACTTTAAAATAATGGAACCAAAGCCTACTTTACATTGCTTTCCTTATGAGCACCGTTACTATGTTATAAATTGAATAAACAATGAATATGTATGTATTGTAGTCAAGAGGTTGTTCTGATGCCTTCAGTTGTTTATTACTAAGTTTTAGCTTCAACACACAAAGTGGTTATGGTATCAGACAATAGTGTGATCATTACACATTATTGAATAGTACATACAAAATTCATGAAAAATGATTGCAAGTAAGCACATAAATTTGCATTGGTTTTACACAATAATCAGTTACCTCTTACCGCACATCCAAGTTCTATGGACAATAACCTTTACAGTTAAATCCCATTTTAATGAACTTGTTTTTAATGAATGTTTTTGGAAATGCTGCCAAAGTCTCATAATTGTGTTTTTTTTTTAAATCCACTTCTTAAAACTCCTGCATTAATAAAAAGCCCATTCTTAATAAAAATATTTTTATCGCAACTGCAACTGTGCAGCTTCTTCTACATAATCAGTGCACTAAGATATTAAGAACACAATTAACACCAGCTCTGCTGTAACGGACAATGTTATGCCTTTTTTGAAATTCATTTGCCTCTGCATGTCACTTCATGTCTCACTTTAATTATCATTAAATTATAAAAGTTGGCAGCCCTTCAATCATGTTTTCTAACCTCTTAACTTCTGTATCTCTAACTTCTGAGTTCTGTTTGATTTCCACTTCCATTTTAAAGTTCACTGAATGGCATGTTAAGTTCTGCTCCTTTTGTGATAGTGATTTACCACCAAAAAAATGGCTGCTAAATGGAATAACTATATTTTGCCTCACTTAGGAACTCTTCCATTAAATTACTTTTAAGTCAGCAATCAAGACATGTTTAATGGCCAACCCTCTGTATAAGGTGGATGAATTTTATAAAAAAAAAAAAAAAAAAAAAAAAAAAAAAAAAAAAAAAAAAAAAAATGTTTTTAGTTTGTAGATGACGATTCTATGCATACTAACTTTGTCAGCAATAAATGCACTATTTATAGCTACTACATTTTAATCCTTTAATTTACTGCATTTTGTTTGTTAATCTTTAAATTCCTTTTTTAGTATTACATGTGCATAATGATTTAAAATTTCTGGAAATAATGAGATTTGATATTAAAATACCTAAAAACAAGATAGGCATATTATTACTGTCAACTGAATGCTCAAACTTATGCTAAACATGTTTTAAGAAAAAACTGTATGAAAAAATAATTCTCTCTGAGACTGTTAAAGCATGGTTCTACGGTACTACAATGTTGCAAAAAATGTAACATATGACTTAAATATTTAGGTTTTTTTAAATTTATTTATGATTATTAAAAATATAGTTTATATAAGATGAATTATCGGTCATTTTCAGTTAAGCATCAACCATAAACCCTCCATTATGACAGTTAATTGGGATTGCACTGTAGTGACATTTATTTCTGTAGCTTTACCACTGAGCATAGAATTCAAACGTTTTACACATTATTTATAGCTTAATTTATAAAAATGACATGAAATTTGGAACACTAAACATCACTAAGTAATAAAGTGCCTGAACATATTTAAAGGAATGACTTGTCCACATTATGAGCAGGCATCCAAGGTTATTGGAGCAAGTTGTTACTCAAACATGTTCAGGTACTTCTTAAGTGTTTCAAATTATAACTCAACTTTATAAATTATCACTACATCTAATACTTCTACTGAAATTATTTAGGATATTGAATAAATATCTAAAGAATGTGTAGTTTGCCCAAATGTTCTGAAATGACCAAACCTTTACTGACTGTGAAAACAATATTATAGAATGTCCCATAACATAATTTCACAAATATTTTTCAATGTGAAAGTACGAGGTTGTCTAAACGTCCTATCAATTATGCATACATAGAAGAATTTAGAGACAATCTCTAATATCAGATGAATCAGAATTGAAAAATTGCTTTCCAATCTAATGCATAGATAAAATTTTAGTATAATTAGCCTCCTATACCATAGATGGTAGCGTGTTTACTTCATGTTCAAGAGGTCCCGAGTTCGAATATCGGTAAGGGTGAGTTATCTGGATAAGGCTTTTTCTAGGGTTTACTCTTATCCTGAAAGATGAATGTCTGATGAATTTAAGCTCTAGGTATCCTGTACTCATTTGAACATCATTTCATTCATTGTCCGATATGACCTAACATTGGAGGTTTTCCCTTATACTGAAAGATGAATGCCTGGTAACTCTAAGCTCTATGTACACTGTACTCATTTGAGCATCATTTCATTCATCGTCCGATATGACCTAACATTGGAGGTTTTCCCTTATACTGAAAGATGAATGTATGGTAACTCTAAGCTCTATGTACACTGTACTCATTTGAACATCATTTCATTCATCGTCCGATATGACCTAACATTGGAGGTTTTCCCTTATACTGAAAGATGAATGTCTGGTAACTCTAAGCTCTATGTACCCTGAAATTATCTGAGCATCATTTCAGTCTGATATGATTTAACATTGGAGGTTTTCCCTTATACTGAAAGATGAATGTCTGGTGAACTTTTAAGTCTACTTAAGATGAGTCAGCAGTAGTAACACAAACATTACTTTTTTTTTAATCTCTTAACAAGTCTTGAGAACATGTTCCCATCTTCAGAACATGTCCAACTGACCCATGCTGCTGTTTCTGTTGTGATGGCTGTCTATAATGGCAGCAAAATGTACTTCCAGAGGGTACTTGGTAGCGGTAAATCAAAATTCATTAACTGTCGATGTTTCAAAATGAAGATCTTTTCCCACGTGTCCAATTCTGCTGCATGACTGGTCAGTTTGATTAGTGTTATATTCGGTTTGATATTATGGTTGGTGGCCCAGAAATGATGGGGAACTGCAGATTTATCCATTTGTTTGTATTTTAAGCAACTCATATGTTCTTTTAGTCTAGTTTCTAGATTTCTTTTTGTTTTTCCTCATATACTTTATAACAATCTGAGTAATTGATATTGTAAATTCCAACTTTTTTATCTTGGGGTATAAGGTCTTTTAATCTATTACAAAGTAATTTCTCTGTGCTAAATTTGTACTGTGGGGCTAAGTTTCTTGTCAATTGTTACTTTGTTGAAACCGTTGTTTCTTGCTGTGTTTACTGTATGTTCATATTCTAGATGATATTCTTGTTTGTTCAGGATAGTGTACACCAATCTAACATATAGGTACCAAATTTTTGAAAATACAAGGGACGTTGGGCCCAAATGACCTTGTTGTCGACAGGCCCTAAAACACCACACACTCACTCACTTACAAGGGACGTCCAGAAAGTAAGTTCTGTTTCAATTTATCTCTGCTGCAGCGCTGCGATCGCAGTTCCACACATGTGCGAAATGTTGATTGCACATGTTGATTGAAAATCCCGTCACTTGTGAAATCAGATCTGTGATTCGTTTTCCGAATGCTAGGAAAGTGAAACCAATTGAAATTTATTGGCAAATTTGCAATGTCAAAAGATGTTATGTTTCTTCCTGACAATGCACAACCACACACTGTAAATGAGATGAAAAACATCCTACAGGGATTTGGCTGGGACGTGTTTGACCACCCCCCCCCCCCCCCCGTACAGCCTTGATCTCGCTCCTAGCGACTTTCATCTGTTTTTGCAGGTCAAATCTTTCCTTGGTGGTCAACACTTCAACAATGATGAAGGGCTGAAAGAAAATGTTTCCAACTGGTTGAAGACACAGGCAGCAAACTTCTATGAAGAAGGTATACAGAAACTTGTGCCTCGCTATTACAAATGCCTGAAAAATTTCGGCAGTTATGTGGAAAAGTAGTTTACGAGTTGTAGAATTTTGTGCAATAAATAATTTTTCTATATCTGTGCACAATTTAATTTTATTACCAAACAGAACTTACTTTCTAGATGTACCTCGTATATGGGAAGGAACTTATTATCTGTATTTCCAGGTAAGTCATAAATAATTCTGAGAGCGGATTTTCCATTGTTAGGCCTGTTAGTTGTTAGCAGATTTTCCAATTGAAACTAAAGCTCTTCTGTGTGATGCAAAAGCAAGTTAGTTTTAAAAGGGCTTCCATTTCATACTCAGCAATGATGGTTTGACAGAGCCATTTCTTTTGTTGGCGTCAGAGTTGGTCTGTTGGTATACTTGGAAGTAATGCAGTAACATCAAAAGAAAGCAGTATGGTTTGATTTCTAAGAAATTGATCTTTTCTATTAGGTTTTTGGAGTTTTTTTTGTGCTTAAATTGTCAAATCTAGGCAATGAAAAGAATTTTTGAACTAATCATGTTGCTAGTTTGTAGATAGTGAATCAAGACTTACGATCATCTAAAGACTCATCTTACGTAAATACATCTTAACACAGCACTGCTTCTTCTACCTCTACTTCCTCCTCTTCTTCTTCCTCTTTCTCTTCTTCTTCTTCTTCTTTTTTTTCTTCTCCTCTATAAACATCTTTGAAGTGTTTTTCCAGAACTGTTGTAAAAGTATCAATGAAGAAGTACTAGGTCTGAATAAGCTTTGTGCCTCTGTTTCTAAAAGTGCTCATAAAAAGACCTGGCAATACTCATGACAGTGGACTGCCCATGACTAAACCCGAGTTCTGTTTCCAACATTTTCTAAAATAGTTTTGAAAATATAAGAGGCTTACGTCTTTGTTAATAGCAACAGACCTCTCCAGCTGGAATTTACTTGACAGATCCATCATGCTGAATTGATAGACAGGTACAAATCATATGTGCTATTTCATGACCATGCTAAATGTGCACAAACACAACCATAAAGTGTGCTAAGCAAATTTCTTCCACAAACTGGAATAAAATGGTCTTGGACCCAAGCAACAACACCCGTGATTAATGATAACTGCTCAAAAAGCAAGAAATTTGTGATTAACTTTTGCAAACTGAAGTGCGTGTTATTACTCAAGCAACATAAACATAATGTTCAAATCTTGTAGCAAATACATGGGTACATAAAACATTTATATAGTTTCCAATTTCCTCAAAATGAAACCCATTAAGCTTTCCCTTATACAGCAAAGTTCAGTAATTTTCTGATGACATGAAATTTAGAATATATAAAATATTCAGTTTAGTAAATGTATAAAATTACATAAAAAATTAATGGGAATTCTGTTTTATAAGAATCCTGGAAGAACTGATAATACTGCTTGCTTGAATTCTTCCTGGTAGCACAATAAAACTTATTAAAGCAAAGAAAACCACTTTCTGGGTTATACAGAATTCTAGTCCATATTTTATGCTTTCCAGCAAGAACTATACAAGAAAGTATCACAAAAAAGTAGGAAATGTATATCCCATCACTGAATGTTCACGCCCATTTACTACTGTTTACCAGTGGCATTAATTTTCTTTCAAGTATGCCAGGTTGACATCATGTGGCTTAGAGTGTTCTTAATATAAGGCATTAGTCAAAGGTAAGAGACAACGCTATGTGAGGCGCAATCTGGAGATGACATTTACTGGGCACTGCAACTCCAACAAGATTCCTTTCTTGGAAGTGTTGAAAACAGTGTTGTTATGATAAATTAAATTTAAGTGTTTTTTAGTGTCATTATCGACTCCCTTTAAATTTAATCCAACAAGATGTTTAAATCTGGTGCTTAGCTGCAGATGTTACAACATTCATTGCTCTATAATGTAGGTGTGTTCTCATTTTTTAAAAATATGTTTCCATTTTCAGGAATTATTTTTAGAATTATTAGTACATAAAAATTAAATATTTTAGAAGTTTTTTTGTACATAAAAATCTGGGCCCTGGTCAAATGGTTCAGGTCAGAAGCATATGCCTTCAAATAGCATATATGCTCATAAGCCAAAGTAATGTAATTTCCACACCAATATAGTTTGCACGCTTTTTTGTTTACATAAGGATCCCTTCTAAGGGATTATGAAAGTTGGGTTCCAAGTTAGAAAATTAGCAGACATCAAACTTAGTTGTTTTGGTTTCACATTCAGCAGTTGTCATGGATGCATATCTGAAAGGGGCTGCTCATTAACGAGAATTTGAGCAAACTATACAATGGCCTGTATTATGAAGCAAGAGATATTAAAAGAAGCGTAAATTAAAGTAAGTAATTGTAAGTCAGAAGTATCAAGCTGTGGTGAAAAAAAAAAAAAAAAATGATTGCATGCTGCACAACTTAATGTGTAAGTTGTGTTAAAAAATTCTTAGAGGTTGCTAAGACATTAGCATCTGGCATTTTACACTATTTCACATGCAAATGAACTTTTTAAAAATATTAACTTAAGGTGTTCTTGTGCATATACAAAAAGGTTGCTATTAAATATATAAACACAGTTTTTAAGCAAACTACTGAAATGCAAGTCACTTACCTTGCTGTCAAAATTAGCAAAATCAGCAAATGAACTTGAGCTGGTGCTAGCAAAGGGATCATTCTGCGCTGGTGTGGGGGTTACATTGCCGCTGAAAGGATCTGCAGCAAATGGATCTGGAGTACTTGAGGCAGCTCTAGGCTCGGGACTGGGTGTGGGTGGCACAGGTGCAGCTCTCATTGCACCTGGCTGTTGTAAGGGACGAGGTGGAGCAGGTCGTGGAGGCGGCTGTTTGCTTTTCTTTGGGGGTAGCGCTGGGCTCGGACTTTCGGGACGGGGTGGTGGACCTGAAGAAGGCTGCAACGTTGCAAAAGGGTCACATCCAAATGGGTCCTTGCCATCCATCTACAAATAAAGAAATCAATTCATTTAGCATTTAAAATAAAAATATTTATTGATAGAGTCAACATGAAAAATTCAATGCCATGGCCAGGATTTGAACCACGGATCTCCTGGTTTCCGTCCAGTCGCTCTTAACCTGTGAGCTACCATGGCCAACGTGCCGTCCTGACATCAAATTCTCCAGTTCTATCTATCAAACACCTTAGCCTATAAACGGCTAGTGTAGAGAAATGATTAATTTCCATCAATTAACTAAAATATTTATTGATATTAAAAACAGAGAGAAAATCTCAAATATGTATTTAAAAGCAAATTATGTTTACAGTGATGTTACTTGGTTGGTTGTGCTGTCAGTTCTCCATCTGTTTTTGTCAGGGCACTACACTGGAGCAGATGATCTCCGTCCATCAATGAGTTCGGGTCCCTACACAGTGTGCAGGTCGGGGATTCAAAAATATTAATCCTGTGTAGATGAGCGGCCAAACAGTCGTGGCCAGTAGTCAGTCAAGACGGCAACAGTACTGCTTCTTGGGTAGTCTGGGATGAGATTTTTACTTCCTAGTAGAATTTTCCATTGCTTGTTGGTACTTTTTTCTTTGCATTCTTCATTTCAGAATAAGTTGATTCTATTGTTTATATGTAGTTTTGATGTGTGGAATGAGTTTTTTGTTGATAGCTTTATTTGTGTTCCTTTTTTTGCCAGGGAATCTGCTATTTCATTGCCTGTAATTCCACAGTGGAATGGAATCCCCTGGAAGTGTATTTCTTTTTTTAGACCTTGTAGTATTCGTAATGAACTGCAAATTTCAAGTATTCTATTGTTGTTAAGCTACAGTGAGGATAGGGCTTGAAGTGCTGATTTAGAATCGCTTAGAATCACTGCTTTAGAGAAAGAGTTCACATGGTTGAAGAGTTGTTTTAGTGAGGTGTTGATTGCTTCTAATTCTCCATCATAGTGGGTTGCTAGTGTGCCCAAACAGATGTAAAAATTGAATATTTTACTATGTATTCCTGCTCCAGCATTACCTTCTTTGTCAAATAGGGAGCCGTCTGTGTATACGTGTAGCCATGAGTCTTGTGGATAATAAGTTTCAATTGTTTCTAGAGCTAGCATTGTAAGTGTTTCTGCTCTTACATCCCTTTTTGACTATATTTTGCAGAAGGTTTACTCTGCTATTTAGTTTAGGTGGTGATAGAGGGCAGATTGGAAGTGGGAGATGTTCAATTTTGTTTGTGTCTTCAAGTTTGTATATTCTCTGTAGGTTATAGGCTTTCTGCATAAATTCTTCTTGTGTTTTTAAGGTCCTTTCTCTGCTTTTGTAGTTCTTCCAGTGAGTATTAAAGGGGAACCTTTGTAGTTTTTCATTTAGGAGGAGATTCTGTTTTTCCATTTCATATTTAATTGGCAAGTTATTTGTAGCAATTTGCATTGCAGTAATTGGTGTTGATTTGACTGCTGCCATTATTATCTGAGTGCTTGGTTCTGTAATGTTTCAAGTTGTGCTAGTTTACTTTGACTTGCTGTAAGTATCACCTCGCTTCCATAGAGGAGTGCTGGTTTGATGTAACTTTTATAGGTGGTGTTGAGTGTATTGACAGAGGACCCCCATTTGCTGCCAGCTAGTCTTTTGAGTGTTGTTAATCTCTGAGTGGTCTTTTCTATGGTTTCATTAATGTGGGTTTTCCAAGATAATTTAGAATTGAGTGTTATGCCCAGATATTTAAAATTTTCTGTTTCTGTTAGTTGCTCACCATTTAGTGTTATTTTGATAAGCGGTTTTGTGTGACAAAGTGTGAACACATGGTATTTTGTTTTGGATAAGTTCACAGCCATTTCGTTATCTGAACACCAGTTATGTAGTTCTTCCAATGCCTTGTTCATCTGTTGTGGTAGCTTATTCAGTTCTGATGTCCAGATTACTATGTCATCTGCATACATGGCACATTTAACATTCTCTATTTTGTTTAATTTTTGTGATAAGTTATTTATCATAATATTAAATAAAGTAGTACTTGACACATATCCTTGGGGTACTCCTTTATGTGTTTGTTTTGATTTTGATGTAGAATTATCAAAGGTAGTTGTGCAGAATCTTTGAATAAGAAAATTATAAAACCATTTTAACATTTTGTTTTCTACTCCAATTTTTATCATTTTCTGTAATAGTTTTAATCGAGGTAGAGTGTCATATGCATTTTTCAAGTGTAGTGTAGGTAGTGTAGGGGTGTAATGTAGTCCGCCTCCCCGTGGTGCACCCTGGGTAATGCAAAATGGATTACAAAAGAGCTCAATATTAATGGCCCCAAAGGGTGATATTACTTAATACATGCTTTTTTTTTTTTTTTTTTTTTTTTGCAGTGAGTCAGTAGTAACACTTAAAACACCACCTACTAATTGAAAGTTATGAATAAAAGTGTCATTAAAGTGAAGCTATTTCATATTAAAAGACTTACTACATCATACTTTATTAAAACTTCACTCACGTTACTTATGAGTAGTGAGTTTTAAGTTTTAACAAAGTATGATTCAATAATTGTTTTAATACCACTTAATACCACTTAATAAATTTGTTTAATGAGAGAAAATTTGTTTAAATACAGGTTTGTGCTTCAGGAAAATCTCAAAATATATTGTATAATGTTATTTCTTTGCCATTTATTAAATCTGCAGATGTGAATAATAAAAGTGTCAAAACCTCTTAATGATCTTATTCTAATTATGTATTCTGTGAACTTGATGATCAGTTTCCATAGGTTCAGCAATTTCAAGCATCTTAAATATATTAAATCTCTATAAAAGATAAAATTCCTAATAAAAAATCTGGTATTTATCAGTTTAATTGTTTCAATTGTGATGAAGTTTATATTGGTAAGACAAAACGTAATTTAGAAACCAGAATGAAAGAACATTTTCGTATCATTAAGTATAAACAAACTGATAAATTGGCCGTAGCAGATCATTTTTAGTCATTTAACCATGAAATAAATCCAGAAGTTAAATTATTAAAACAATTAAATGGTCCGATAGATTTAATAGTTTGGGAAAAGATATTTATTTTAAAAAACAAACATTGCATAATAAATTTTGAAATACCAGCAGTCGGTTCTGTTTTTAAATTTGTTTTATTTTCAGATTTTGGTAATACTAACAAGAACATATCAACATCTAGGTTTAGTAACGATGGCGACAGCTTTGTTTCCAGCTCAAGATGTGTATAAATATACATGAAATCACGATCAATTGGAGAATTTATAAGAATTATCATCATTTCTTATAAGATAAGTGAAGTTTTAAGTTACAAATTATATTTGTACATACGTTTTTCCAGGATAGGAAATATGTCATCCAGAAACTGGAGCCACGTTTTACACCTTACTTTCAGATTGCTCATAAAATAAGGGTAAAATGTATAATGTTCTGACCAATATTCCATCAGAATTAAATTATACCATATCAACAACAGAAAAATCAGAAATGTACCAATTTAGCTGCAGAGACTGCAACGAAATTTGTATTTGAAAAACAAAAATGAAATTAAAAACAAGACAAAGAATCATCAAGATACTGAAATGTAAAAAGGAAGAAAAATCTCCAGTAGAGCTCACTTCTGGCAAGAAAACCATAAAGTCAATCCAAAACTACTAATTTTAAAAAAAACATTTCAAATGAAAATCAACTAACAGACAATCATCAAGATACTGAAATGTAAACAGGAAGAAAAATCTCCAGTAGATCGATATTCAACTGTATTGGAACACCACAGTGAAGCGAAAAATTAATAAATTTTAGATGAGTCGCATTTTTTAACACATTTGCTTCACTTTCGTACCTATTTTGAGGACATGTTTCGCAAATCTTCGCTTGCATCTACGGCTCTTGTGCGACTCGCACAAGAGCCGTAGATGCAAGCGAAGATTTGCGAAACATGTCCTCAAAATAGGTACGAAAGTGAAGCAGATGTGTTAAAAAATGCGACTCATCTAAAATTTAATAATCTCCAGTAGAGCTCACTTCTGGCAAGAAAACCATAAATTCAATTCAAAACTACTAATTTTAAGAAAACATTTCAAATGAAAATCAACTAACAGACTGGGAGAATATCTTTACTTTGAAAAACAAAGATTGGATCTACAATTTTGAATTACCACTAGGGGACAACCTTGGCTCAAAAAGCTGCAACAATATCCAGCAAGAGGACACCAAGCTCTAGCAGCTGGCATCAAGTTGACGAAGGCAGCTAGCTTGAAAATTTCCCATTTTATAACAAGTGACATAGCTATGAAAGAAAATAAGAAGACATTGATGTAAATATAATTAAAATGAATATCGAGTCAAACTATTTAAATTCTCCCACATTACACAAGTGATATACAAGTATTTAATCAGTTCAACTCCATATTATCACACAAGTAACTGGTGGTGATTTGTGCCATGTCACGTGCGATGTCACCCTCTATGATGACTTCTTTTATGTCACCATGTTGCTCTCTCTCTCTTTCTTAGCCTGCCAGCCATTGCAGAGTGAACATGTTTTTGTAGCTAAGAGCAATGTGTGTGAGGTGGCTCACCTCTGTTCATTATGAGCGCAAGGTAACGCTGTTTGTTGTATCTCTCATTTAATACACTTAGACTTTACACAATGTTTAACAGTTTTGTTGAATTACTAAAAATCCCAGCCTTTTCAACCAAACACGAGTTTTATGAATACCATCTGAGCCTACATTTTTCTAGTCCGTTCTGGCCACCTGTTAGAAAACCTAAATCCATGGCATTACAGTTGTAAGAAATAAAGACATGAATCTCCTAGATTATTGTAAATACATGAAAAATGCAGAGTGCAGGAGGAAAGGGAAATTAAATGAAACGCATAACTGAATATTTAAAAGACCATCTATATAACTCTATATAAGCCAGCTAATAATTGTGTACATTAAATGGACAGGTTTCTCTTTTCATTGTACATAAAATATATTGGATATTACTTACATCAACAGGGGTCTTTGACGTTGAACGACTGGCAGTGGTATCTCCAAATGGATCAAATGGGTCATTTTTACCTGCAAACATGTAAATACAAGATTAAGCGTTCATAATACATTTCTCAAATTATATTTGGCTGTTTTAAAAATAATCAAACATACTTTACAAAATCCAACATGGGAGTCGCAAAAAAAATGTTCTAAGTCTGAAGGTTCTCCAATGTACATGTGCAAGCAGAACAAAAGATTGATGGGTACCAGTAATTGCATGGCAGCCAACATGTGCTTCATTTGTAACTACGGTAGGCAAGCTCTAAACAAAAATCTCTGTACATCTGTGCAACAGTTGTCTACTATCAGGTGAGGATGACGATATGCCCTGATAATAACAGGTATGCAAACATGCTCTACAATTTGACAGCAGAACACACGGTTTTCACCAATGATACAAACTGACAGCCCTTTAAGGGCTTCTACAGATAGTGATTAGAAGATTTGTTGCCTATCTCTCACGGGATCATTCTGTGGGCTTTGCACATCCAGTGAGACATGTGCACAACAATAACAATGAAGCACCTACATTCCTTTATTTGTGGAATGTTGATATCAAGCAACTATTAGCATACCATTTCCAGGAACTAAGACAGTAAACAGGCATATACTGTGGTGTGGCAATTAGAATGAGTTGAAGTTCAGACTAGGCTTTAATGTACATAGTTTTTCAACATGATTTAAAGACAATGTGTATACACATTGTAATTTAGCGACAAAAAATAGTGTTGGCTGCATTGCATTGACTGATGCAAGATGGTGAATTTGGTCTATCCTGCATTTTTCAACATTGTTACATCATCACTAAATAAATAAACAAATAGTTATAAAGCTTAACTTATGCTAATAAACTTTTGAAACAAGAAATCATCCAAATAAATAATTGCAACCACATATTATACAAAAAATGTGAAGCTATATATCTTGTGTCATATTGGAAAAGTTGAGCTGAAAACTTATGTATATGCTTCGTACCACATTTAGAACTTTGTTCACTGTGTGACGACTATGTTTTTAACTGAAGAAAGGGAATGAGCACAACACAGTTCCATACATATTACAGGTACTGCATGATGTGTCATATTTGGAATTTACATTTACTGTCAATTCCTTGTCTACTAGAATGGACTTTCAAATCCTAAATACAGCAATTTAGGATCTTAAACTCCGAGTTAGTGCTTTTAAATGTAACATCATATGCACTTTCCAGTTTAAGTTTGTCAAGTATGGTGTACCACAAGGCTCTGTTCTCAGCGCAGTTCTTTTTTAATTTATATTAATGATCTACCTTATTATGTATGAGACAATGTTATTGAAATATATTTATCGAAGACTTAGCTTTCAATACTAAGAATGCCCGCCTCGGTAGCGTAGATGGTAGCATGTCTGCCTCACGTTCAAGAGGTCCCAAGTTCGAATCTCGGTCAGGGTGAGTTACCTGAATAAGGTTTTTTCCAGGGTTTTCCTTTATCCTGAAAGACGAATGTCAGGTAACTAAGCTCTATGGACCCAGGGCTCATTTGAGCATCATTTCACCAATTTCATTCACCGTCCAATATGACTTGACGTTGGAAGATGTAATTTACAAAAAAAAAAAAAAAAAAAAAAAAAAAATATATATATATATATATATATTAAGAATAACTAAACACTGTAAGTTGTGTGTGTTTAGAGGAATTTAGTAGCAGTGACGTCAAAATTAATCATAAAACTATTTGTAGTCTGTTTATTGACACTCGTCACTTTTCTTATATTATCGAGGGACTAGTTTCAAAGGCTATTGCCTCCATTTTCAACCTGTCTCCAACTAGCATCTATTGTCTGCTCTCCTCTCTTTGGAGTTTCATAGTTCCACCACCAGAGAGAGGAGAGCAGACAAAAGATGCTAGTTGGAGAGAGGATGAAAATGGAGGCAATAGCCTTGAAACTAGTCCCTCGATAATATAAGAAAATTAAGTGACAAATATGAATAAATCGACTACAAATAGTTTTACAACTACTTAGTGTTACTATAGTGTTTAGTTATTCTTAATACTTAGTTTACTTCGCTGTCAGCAGCTTCAGTTTTTTACGTAATTAGCTTTGAATATTTGCTATAAAGATGATAAAATTGAAGGCACCTACATGAAAGTAAAAACAGCTGTGATACTAACAAATTAAGTATACATCAAAACAAAACAGTAAACATTCATTTTTATTTAAATTGTGTCTCATATGGTCTCGAAAACACATATTGAATATCTTGCTAGTAAAATAACTAAAGAACTATATGTTATCATTTTAAGACAAAGTATATAGATAGAATATAATTAAGGTATTTTTTGTCATATCTATAACCATCTCCTCTAAGAAGTTTTACTGTGGGGCAATTATACCAATGCAAAAAAACTACTCATTTTACAAAAGAGGACTGTTAGGATCATATATGGAGCTCCACCTACTGGACATTGTAAACACTATTTAGTGAACTGGGAATACTTACAGTTCCTTGTATTTATGTTTTTAACTGTCTGCTCTATGTGAAGAAAAATTTGCAAGAATTTACATACTATAATATTATTGACAACTCCGCTGAAAGAACTTCAAACAATTTATACGTAAGGAGATATAAGTTCACCAAAACACAAAACAGCTTTGAAAATATATCATTGCAGATATTTAATAGTTTGCCAGATAACTTTAAAAAACATATCAATTACCTGTTTTAAAAGAAAGTCACTGTTCTAAAATATATAATCCCATTTATAAGGTCCAGGAGTTTTATTATATTTTATAGATTTAAATGTCTGTTTTTATTATTGGTGTTGCTATGCATTTATGTACATGTCCTTGGCAATAAATAAAATCTATCTAAACTGTAATTTTGCGATGAAATGTTACTACTGATAAAAGGGTACTTTCACACCCTAATCTGGAATTGTTTTGTAAGTTAAGAGCTTTCCTGTATTTTACAACAAGCATATGACTAATGCATTAACATTACAGTATTCAGCAAGTTTTGAAAATTACTTGAATTTAAATTTGTTAAACTTTCCCTTGTCAAGCAAAGTATATAATTTTGTGACAATCTAAAATTTAGAAGGTATAAAATTTCTCATCCATATCAGTTGTTTGGATTGTTTACATACATGCAAGAGCCTTTTTGGTCAAAAGAACCATAGTAAAGTCTTTTGAGACATTTATGTATGTAGTTTTAACACTTATGTTCACAGGGGAGGGAGAGAGGCCCATAAGTGTCTGCTGTTCATTAATATAATACATACCATTAGCTGCCGGTGCTCCAAAGGAACTGAAGGGATCTGTAGAAAAGCCATCCTGAAATACATATAATTTTGTTATTAGAGTGATTAAAACATTTAATATTGTGAGGAATTTCAAAAGATGCAATTCAATATGGAGACATAATACTATATAAATGTTTCTTCTCCTCATGATTATCCTCAGCTTCCGGTGAAGCCCATGTCGTCTTGGTTAGAGTTGCTGATGCTTCACTCATCGAGTTTCTTCTGGGGTCTTGTCCGATCTTTGCATTGTTATTCCCACTTAAATATCAGTGGTTCCTTGGTGGCTCTGCCCCTTTGTTCTTGATTGACTGCCTGTCCACCACTTGAAGTCGGTGCCGGTGTCACTGTTTCCTGATGGTTTTGTAAACGAGTTCTGTTGCCTTTTCCTTTATCTGTTTTCTTAGGTTTGTTTAGATGTTCTTGGTTCCTTTGGGGTCTTTTATATGGCAGAGACTATGTCAGTGAGCTGTAGGACTCAAGATGGTCTCATGGCTTCACCCCTTGCCTCTTACTGGTTGACCTCTGACCAATGGCTGCGCTTGTGTGCAAAGTTTTCCAAGTAGTGTGGAATTGCTTTGCATTGTCCCTGATAATTTTTTTTCCTTTGAAAACTTCTATGCTTTCTTGTGTCCTCTGGAAGAAGCTGCTGCAGGTGGCTAGAAGTTGTCAAAATTGATGTGATGGCCAGTTGTGATCACATGTTCCAAACAAACCAACATGTAAACAATAGATAGATTCAATCTGAAAAATTCAATGCCATGGCCAGGATTTGAACCACAGACCTCCTGAGTTCACAGGAGATCCGTGGTTCAAATCCTGGCCATGGCATTGAATTTTTCAGGTTGACCTTATCTATCAAAAACCTTAGCCTATATACAGCTAGTGAGAAGAAATGATGAACTTCCATCAACTAACTTAAACATGTAAACAAACCTAAGGAAACAAAGGAGAAAATATCATTTACAAAAACATCAGGAAACAGTGACACCGGCAATGACTTTGATATGTGGACAGGCAGCCAATCTAGAACAATGGGGCAGAGTCACAGAGGAACCACTTATATTAGTAGGGACAACAACGCAAAGTTTGGACAAGATCCCAGAAGAAGCTCACAACACAATGAGCAAAACATCAGCAACTCTAACCAAGATGACATGGCCTTCACCGGAAGTTAAGGCTACTCATCAAGACACAGGCCATGGAAGCCTATGCATGTTTCTTCTCCTCTTTATATCTGAAGCATCACTTAATCACAAGCAATTCAATTGTATAACAGAACGATGAGGTTCTCTTCCCTCTGAAAATAAAATGCCATTTTTTAACTTGTACTCTGTACTCATATTTAAGAAGATCACTCACCGAAACCGCAGGTTTAGGAGAAAAGGCAGCACTAAAGGGGTCATTTGAGCTGAAGGGATCTGTAGAAGGATTATTTGTTTTTGTGCTCTTAAATGGATCTGCAGAAAGAAAACAAAGAAAAATAATAAGCATTAATACTGTAAACAAATATCATGATAGGTAATACATTGTTTGTGAAAAGAAATTAGTAAGAATCAAAACGTACCATCTTTAAAGAAGTCCTCTCCACCAAATGAAGTATTTGTAATTGTTGGACCATTCATACTGCTGAATGGATCCTTTTCTGGTTCATTGATTATATCCTTTTTCTGAAAAAAAGAAGAAAAGTGAAAAAAAAATTGATCTGCAAATTATACTTATCTGGTTATGAACTACAATTTAATTTAAAAGTAGCTTTGTATAGTGTTTACATTACTGAAAACTTATTTGACAAATTGTGCATTTTAATGAGGTTGGCATTTGTTTTCCACAGTCAGCTTTGCAATATGTTCTAAGACTTCCCAGTTAGAGAAAATTCAATGAGATGGGAGAGGGAGAGACAGTTTCTCTACTAGTAGTAAAAAAAGTAATATTTAAATGGTTAATATAATTTGGATTGAACCAGTACTCCATGGTCAATATATCACAGGTGTTTACCTAGAACACATTTTGTTAGAACCTTCCTAATATCCTCAGCTAATGTCAACTTTTAAATTTTGATTTGGTGAACTCCTTGGAGGCGATAGCAGTTGGTATCTTGATGAACTTGAAGTTTGGGTTCTCATCAAAGATGGTGTTGAAATTGAATAGTTCTCCTTCACATTTCTTTATGAATATCTTTTCCCACTTGGCTAATGCAGTTGGACCCCTATGGAGCAGCATCGACCACTCAAAATTATATTAATTTAAATGGTTAGGAATTGGCAAGGAATCCTCCAAGCAGCCTGACTTAAAACCAGAAATATGCTGAGTATATGAATTTCTTCTATATTAATGACAAACATCTTGTTTGTCTGTAATAATTTAGATTAAAATTGCATATACAACAAAATTCTTTCACCAATAAAAAAGTCAGCAGCAAATATTAGAGAAAATGTCACAAATGTAAAACTTACACTGTCTACAGGACTGCTGCCATTCACCATGGCTATCCTGTTATATTCTGGATCTCGGAAGTCAGGTTTCAGGTTAAGTGTTGCATCGCTCACCAAGCTGGCATCTCCTTCAGCTATTGCTGCATCATATGTAGCAATTGCATCTTTCATTTGTCGATGTTGTTCTTGTAGCTGCGTTATTTTTGCTTTGGCCTAAAAGTAATAATAAAAGCAAAGTGTTTCTTTATGCACATTCTATTCATTGCCTACAAAGCCTTAACAATTTTTTATGAACTATCAGTGTCTCTTTCTATTGCTTTTCTATTGCTTCATTTCATAAAAAGTAAAGCGTACAACATAAAATATAAAAGAACCTCATTTCTCTGGAGAAGGTGGGACTGGAGATAACCCAGACTAACAAAAATAAGGATACTTCAGAAACAACTTATTAAATGAATACAAGCTAACAAACTGAAGTAAAGCTTGTCATCAGCAGAATTGAATGGCACTCTTGAAATTTTCCATTAAAGACAGATTTTCGTTTAATGAAGGAGTTTTTCCATTTTAGCTGACGTAACACTACATAGGAAAACAGTCAATCTTTCCTTGGACAATTTTCCTTCCAAACATTTCTCACCATTTAAACATTTACTGACTTATTTAGTAACACACAGAAGAATAATCCAGTCTCGTTGCCATTTGCTATGTTTTCAGAGTTAATGCCATTCGATTCACCACAAAGTTCGTTAAAATGTATCTAATGTCTCTTGCAGAAACTCTGCAACCATCCATTAGATGCTTTGAATTCAGTCTTGCCCAGTCTTTCAGCTACCTTTTTAGCTTATTCCTGTAACATAGATTCTGATATACAGCAATTTTTGACTCTAACACTAGTGAACCACTTCCACACTATTTTATTAATGCCCTGGTTTTTTGCTTTCTTACGTTCTCTTTTTACTTTCCCATTAGCACAATTTTCCCACTGGTTCAGAATTTGTTTTCTTCTTTAGAATCTCGTAAACTTGAGTTTTGCCTATGTTGAACATCTTCATGTCCTGCTTTTTACTCAATTTCTCTCTCTCACTAATATAAATCATGTTGACTTTCGTGTTAAGATTCAGTACAGTTCTTGTTTTTGAAGTCATTGTGACTATAGGAAATAAACTGCCACATTTAGGTGTACTTTATGCTGTCTGTTATGCATAACTATACAGTGAAGAATTACTGTGACAGGTATCTCAGTATTTGTACCATCATTAGCACACCCCCTCCTAGATAGATCAGATAGCAGGAATATGGTTATGCTTTAACAGAAACATAATGTAAATTAGTCATTTCTTTCACACTAGCCATGTGTAGACTAAGGTTTGGATGAGTAGAGCCAGACTGAAAAATTCAACGCCATAGCCGGGATTTGAACCACAGATCTCCTGGTCTCTGTCCGGTTGCTCTTAACCATTGAGCTACTATGGCCAACATGTCTTTATCGAATGTTTTTAGCTTGTAAACTATTGTAATAATTTTAAATTAATGACTTGTCCTATATTAAAGTACCCATGTACATAATATGATTCATAGAATGAATAAATGATAAATTAAGATAAATTATAAAATCATTATTGCTATCAGCATGTAATTGATGGCTACCTCAATGCTATCTGAGGCGGCAACATTACAACTATGTACTATATGCACAAGATCTCTTGAGCGATCGGGCTCCAAGTCCCCATTGTTACATATTTTATGAAAATCAAATTACGTATTTTGGGAAGGGCAAATTTTGGAATTTTAGGAAGCCATCGCCTCCATTATCAACTTCTTGGGTTGGAAAGAGGTTGATAATGGAGGCGATGGCTTCTGAAACTAGTCCCTAAAAATATAAAAACATAAATGAAGAAGCGTCAAAGACTACAAATAGTTTTTTCAATGTTAAAGAATCTCATAATTTGACAAATGTATAATTATCATATAGTAAACTGCCATATTTTATTTTATTTTAACTTAAAACTAGTAAGTGCAATACCTGACTAATTTGTAGTTGTGTATCTTGGAGATTTTTTGTAAGATTGTCTAATTGATTGCGAGAATCTTTTTGTTGCTGTTCTAATCGAGCTTCTTCTTGTTTTAAGTCTTCCAGCTCTTGTTTTTTAGAACTTAGTTCTTCTTCTTGTGTCTTTAGTGTGACTTCCTGCTCCTCAGCTTGCCGTCTAAGATTGTCTACCTGTCCACAGAAAACCCCAATGATTAAAGTATGTTTTAAAAGTATCAAAAGAAAAGGATTTCTCAATTGCTAAATTATGTCAAGTTTTGAAACATTTTAATGCTTCTCTGCTGTTTGATTAAACTGAACTGCAATAGGGCAAAACCAAATCTTGTATTAATTCTCTAGAACACAGCTTCAAGTTAACCATCTCTCTCCAACTGGCATCCAGTTTCAAAGCCTGGTAACAGTCATTAATTTGCCAGAGGAGTCATGTCCTTAAATATGTATATTGCAACATTTTTTTATTAAATTAAAAGAATATAAATAAGTACAGTAGAACCTTACACAAATAAAAATATTTAGTAAATATTCTCCAATTAACTTAAGAAGCTGATGACAATACTTCTATTATGTTTTTGCGAAATTAATTTCGTGGACATTTGCCCTCATCTTCAGTCAAACACAATTTGTTGTCAAACACTTTGTTGTCAAGGATACTATGTATTTACGTATTACCAACATCTGAAGACAAAACAAACCTAAAAACAGAATCAATTGCCGGTATGTCAAAATTCATTAAGCGATTTTTATTTTTTTAGAATAAATATTTTTTCCCAAACCATTAAATCTATGGGAACATTTAATTGTTTTAATAATTTAACTTCGGGATTTATTTCATGGTTAAATGACCAAAAATGATCTGCCATGGCCAATTTATCAATTTGTTTATATCTAATGTTACGAAAATGTTCTTTCTTTCTGGTTTCCAAACTACATTTCGTCTTTCCAATATAAACCTGATCACAATCTAAACAATTAAATTGATAAATACCAGATTTTTTATTATTAGGAATTTTATCTTTTTTAGAAAATTGTAATAAATTTTTAATACTATATTTATTTTGAGGAACTAAAGTTATACCAACTTCTTTCAAAAAAAATTTAAAACGTTTATTAACCCTAGGATGGTAAGTAAATTTTTTAAATTTATAATCATCTTTTATTTTTTTAAGAGTAGAAATATCATTAATACATTTTTGATATTTAAATTTTTCAATCTTCTTTTGTATAAAATCTTTATTAAAACCATTAAAGCAGTATTAATATGTTTATATTCTTTATTAAAATCTTCTTTATTCTTTTTTACCATCCTTGGGTTAATAAACATTTTCAATTTTTTTTTAAAGAAGTTGGTATAACTTTAGTTCCTCAAAATAAATATAGTATTAAAAATTTATTATAATTTTCTAAAAAAGAAAATTCCTAATAATAAAAAATCTGGTATTTATCAATTTAATTGCTTAGATTGTGATCAGGTTTATATTGGAAAGACGAAATGTAGTTTGGAAACCAGAAAGAAAGAACATTTTCGTAACATTAGATATAAACAAATTGATAAATCGGCCATGGCAGATCATTTTTGGTCATTTAACCATGAAATAAATCCCGAAGTTAAATTATTAAAACAATTAAATGTTCCCATAGATTTAATAGTTTGGGAAAAAATATTTATTCTAAAAAAATAAAAATCGCGTAATAAATTTTGACATACCGGCAATTGATTCTGTTTTTAGGTTTGTTTCGTCGTCAGATGTTGGTAATACGTAAATACATAGTATCCTTGACAAGGAAGTGTTTGACAACGAATTGTGTTTGACTGAAGATGTGGGCAAATGTCCACGAAATTAATTTCGCAAAAACATAATAGAAGTATTGTCATCGGCTTCTTAAGTTAAGCAGAGAATATTTACTAAATATTTTTATTTGTGTAGTGTTTGTTACTCCACTGTAAATAGCTTCATTTTCTGTGTAAACAGTAGAACCTTGTTTACCTGGATCAACTGGGACCAGGGAGTTAACGAAAATCTGGGTTATCCAGAGAATGATGGAAAAACGATAAAAAACATGTACAACATCACCGAAATATTTTTAATGGAACTTAGGAACTACCATCGAAACACTTACACCTAAAAACACATATGCTGTATGTACTGTAATAGCCTATGTATACACTGTACTACGAACTAGTTGGTAGTAAAAAAGGCAGCGAGCTTCTGCTATCTCAGTAAAGCATCAGTTTCTCTAGGTTTGTTACTGCTTGTATGTGGGTCATAACAGCAGTGAGCTTCTGCTGTCTCAGTTTAGTGTATCGCTTATCTCATATCCGCTTTAACATAGAAGTTCATTTGTCTTGACTCTCGAAAAAAAACATCAATTTCTCTATGTTTGTTAATGCTTGTACGTGGGTCATAACAACAGTGAGCTTCTGCTGTCTCAGTTTAGTGTATCGCTTATCTCATATCCGCTTTAACATTAGAAATTCATTTATCTTGACTCTCGAAATAAAGCATCAATTTCTCTATGTTTGTTACTGCGTGTGCATGGGTCATAACAGCAGCGAGCTTCTGCTGTCTCAGTTTAGTGTATCACTTAACTTACATCCGCTTTAACATTAGAAGTTCATTTATCTTGACTCTCGAAATAAAGAATCAATTTCCCTATGTTTGTTACTGCTTGTGCGTGGGTCATAACACCAGCTGGTTCATTAACACTGTCTGAATCTGAATACTTTTCATTTTCATTTTAAGTAACTCTATACGATGCTATAATGCCTTCCTCTGTAATCGGTTTATAACCTGCATCACTGTCAACGTCTTCATCATCAACATTGGAACAGCCATAAACAGTTTTAAAAATGTCTATAAAACCTTCTTGCAAACTTATTGTTTCTTTTTCTTCAATGTTTTCTTCTTGTTTTCTGTTAAGTCACACACACCAGGCCACACAACTTTATCAAAGTTTCTCTTTCAACCTGGTCCCAAGCAGATGGGGTGAGGAATAAATTCACTCGCTAGCAAAGAATTGGAGTAATACACCTACTGAGAATAGCAATTTGTTGTCTGTAAAACAAGTCTTCATTTACTACACTTAACAACATAATTTTGCTTTTCAAAACTGGTGTGTGTTAACAAGGTTTTACTGTAATTGCATGATAATTTATTCCTTGAAATGTGGAAAATCAATGTTTGCATTATGCATTAGGATATACAAACAATCAAAGAGTTTAAAATTCCTAAGCTTTCACGGCCGGTGTCAGTATAATATAAAGTATTAACCGGGCTTGTGGGCCGTGGTCTACTGTGCTCATTCATCTTCCCAGACGTTTCGTCTGCGGCTGTGGCAGACATCTTCAGTGGCAGTGCGATCAAAGTGTCCTGGCAGAAGTTTCAACAGTTGCTGCTGAGACTTCTGCCAGGACACTTTGATCGCACTGCCACTGAAGATGTCTGCCACAGCCGCAGACGAAACGTCTGGGAAGATGAAGAATGAGCCCAGTAGACCAAGGCCCACAAGCCTGGATAATACTTTATATTATAATCAAAGAGTTTCCTATAGACTAAACTACACAATGCAAGAATGCAGTTAATGTTTAGTAATTCACTGACAAATGACTAGTTTGAGATTTGAGAGGTTTTTATGGCATTATATTCTGAAAATTTGGTAACAAGCTGCCAAGAAGTACGAGGTGCGTTCAAGTTATAACACTTATTTTTATTTTCAGGACTGGGACCAGATAGGAACTTCTGTTTTTTTTTTTTTAAATATACGTGGACTCTTTGTGAATGCGTGACAGAGATGGCAGCAATGTACAGCATATAGAACTCTAGTGGCAGCAATGAGAGTTAGGACTGTTTTTGATACTTAAAATGACAACGGTTTCATTGCAAGAACAGTGTGTAATCATTCGTTTTCTCCACTTTTGTGGTGTGGGATCTGTGCACACAATCCTGCATGAAGATCTGAAAATGTGAAGTGTCTTCCAGGTGGGTGCCACAAATGCTGACAGATGATCACAAAGTTGTATGCATGGCATATTGTCAGGCAATGTTGACGCACGATGACAGTATGAATGGAACTTTCTTTCAATCGATTGTGATAATGGATGAGATGTGGATGCCCTTTCTCAACCCTGAAACGAAGCACCAGTTAACTCAATGGAAGCACAGACTCACCGCCACCAAAAACATTTTGGGCGAGCGCCAGTGCTGACAAAATGATGGTGACCATCTTCTGGGACAGCAGTGGTGTAATCCTTACTCATTGCATTCCAAAGGGCACTATGGTGACAGCTGTATCCTATCAGAATGTTCTGAAGAATAAACTCCTCCCAGCATTGTGTGAAAAAGGGCGGAAAAGGTTGGACGTGTGCTCTTTCATCAAAACAACGCACCAGCACATCGGGCGAACGTGATGCAGGAGTTTCTTCGTGACAACTTTGAAGTGATTGCTCATGCTCCCTACTCACCTGATCTGGCTCCTAGCAACTTTTGACTGTTTCCCCCTTTCTCCATGGTCACAGATTCACTAGTCATGCTGCTATTGCCTCAGCGATTTTCCAGTGGTCCAAAAGCACTCCTAAAGAAGCGATGGAGGAGCCATGGTCATGACGTTGACATTGTGGAAACACGTGCACGGCTAGAGGGAGATTACGTTGAGAAGTGACACTGGTTTCACATTTTTCTTGTGATTACTTTGTGAGAAAAAAAAATAGGTGTTATAACTTGAACAAACCTCGTACTTCTATATTTATGAAGCAGTTTTCATCCTTGATTTTAAAGCTGACTTATTAGTCAAAATGTTTAATACAGTAAAACTGCATTATCTTAAGCTGCTTATATAAGACATTGAAATTACTTCAGTTTAATTCATTAACTCCATATTCTTTTATATATACTAATATATAAAAGAATTGCATTTATGGAACTTCACCAATATTAATTTTAACCACTCCACTAACACCAAAAGCTGTGCCATGTGCATACATTAGGAGAAAGGTTTTTCATTCAAAGAGAAATAGGCATTATGATGACAGATATGCATTATCCAGAACCACTAGCAGGGATAGATCATGCTGTCATGCTACAATATGTAATTTTAAAAGAAAATTGTCCTTATGCACACTCTGAATTGTAATGGATGTGAGGCTTTGTCTAAAGGCACTAAAAAGATAATAACCAAATGGGAGATTTACCAGCTGTAATACATAATTTTAGTTAGAAACTGCTCATTACAACAGCATTAGTAGTTCACTGTCTGTAAATTATATTCCATCCCCCGTCCTTTGGAAAGCATAGGGAAGTTATATTGCATATTATTTTTAACTCCTTAGTGCCTTATGTAGCATGCCTTAGTTATTAATTTAATATCATACAAATCTTTAATAATAAAATCAAAGTACTCATAGTTGTTCTATACCATATTGCAGACTGACGACAACTCAGAAAAGCTTTGAAGTTCTAGGCTCTAAAATGTACAATAAACTACCAATAACACTAAAACAGTCCTGCAACAGCGTTCAAGCAGAAATTGTAAGACTGGCTTACTGCCACACCTTTTTATTCATTATAGGAGTACTTTGAGATGCAAGCACCCTCACTATAACCACTTGTTGACTGATTCATTTATCTATGTTACTCTGCATATGTATATAGTGGGAACTTTTGAGGCACCTGTACAGTACAGATTGTAACTTTTGACTTTGTACAATACTGTACTTTCTCTTGTACATTCTCTGTATAATTGAATAGAAACATTCTGTACTGTAATCTTCATGTCATTCTTCGACATCATTGCTATTAAGCTTAACTTTGTACATAATCTGTATTATAGTGTAATAATTGTATCTTCTTGACGTTGTCTATTGCTGTAAAGCTCAATGACAATAAAATTATTATTATTACTGTAAAAATATTACATTTTTAGAATAAAATTATAGGTTTTCTTTTATGAAGAAAAGTAACAAAGTCTGCACAACTGCAGTCGAATGTAACCCTGTTATTATCCAACCACGACATCACAATGGGCTGTCCCTGTCCTTTATTACAGAGATATATCCATTATCTCAGTAACCAGAGGCTGGAGTGTGTAAGAAGTTGGCAAGGTATACAAAGTGTATCTTAAAAGCTTCTTTATAAGTATTTTTCTTAAATTTTAATATTGTGACGATAATATTTTGTAGATTTGACAGGTGTAAATTTGTAAAATTTATGTATTCAAAAGACATAGGAGTGAAGCCTAGACAGACAACTTCCTGTCACGAAACATGCCAGTAATTTTCCAGAAGCTCTTGTTACATTAAGAGATATGTGATTCCTTGAGAACCATATTTAATCGTCACACATGTTGTCGGCTTAGCTGACATGTGCTGACAAAGGCTTTAATCAGCCACTTTGTTGGCTTGGACTTTAATGTTTAAACCTCTGGAATTAATGGCCACTTCTACCATTTGCGAGGATGGAATCTATAGTGCTGATAACCTCCTCCAAGATAAAGCCAACAGCTGACTTTTACTGACCAATCTGATTACATATAGTTTAGTAACTCTATTTATGCAACTTTAACACTATCTATACCAGACATTTCTGAAGTATAATCCTTCACCACATCCTTAGTCTCTCAAAGGAAGTAACGCTCTGAGCTATCCCCCTAAATTTCCCCTTGAGCGGAACACTAAGTGACATTCAATGGTGTCAAGTTGCATGGAATGTTACATTGGGTGAAGGTGCCCGCTTACTCTGAATGCCACATCTAGTGCTGTCGCATACATTGTACATTACCATATATTTACAAACACTGTTGTCATAGATGTGAAGAGATTTAGCTGCATTTTCTAAAATGCATAGAATAGCAAACAGCAATCAGAAATCCATAATTTCATTCTGAATATTAATGGTTCATGTTATTAATATATTTATATGTTAATTAAATCCACAAGCTATACATACATATGCTAAAAACCTCAGGGCGTTTAAAAGGTACACACATAAATTATGTACATGTGTTATGAACCTGAAAGTAACTTTAGTTCACATCCTTATTACTGATATATACATAGCATATAGACAATGATTTTGTAAGCATAATTTATAATTAATAAATGGCAAGGTACTAAAACAAAATCTCAAGACATCTAAAACAAGAGAAAATATATTATATAAATTACAAACAAATATTCATTATATTAAAACATTGAACTACCAAAGCACAATGGGAACATGAAATATATTTATACATGAAATAATAATAACACAATCTATGTGTGCATTTTGCAAATATTACTGACGTATACTATTAATATATACTATAATACCATATCTTCAACTAATAACCTGAAAAGTGCATATTAAAGCAAAAATAAATCCGCAAGCTTATATTTGGCTGGAGTTTCCTAGTTTGGTGAGTAAAATGTATTTTCTGTCATTGCAATTTACATGACACAAAAAATATGCAATTTGTCCTGGCTTTCATTATTAACATTTTAACGTATTTTACAGTATTTTAAGCACATTATCCATTTAACATAATTGAAACTTTGTACTTAAATCAGCTGATTACATAAATTTGCAGGCTGGCGTGATATTACAATGGAAGGCAGTGCTACAGTTCAAAAATGTATTTTTTTCTAAACTTGAATTACATTAAAACCCTACTTAACCACACTTTTTCTTTTTTAATTTACGTCATATCAGATGATGAATGAAATGAATGAGATGATTGACAAATGAGCCTAGGGTCCATAGAGCTTAGAGTTACCCAACATTTGTCTTTCAGGATAAGGGAAAACCCAGGAAGAAAACCTTATCCAGGTAACTTGGGACCTCTTGTGAGTGAGGCAGATACACTACTATCAGCACTATCAATACAGGCTACTGCTATCTGCTTACTAAAATCTAGTTTAATGTCAAAGGTGGAGATAAAAAAAGAAAGAAAGAATGAAAAATTACTAGATGCACTGATCAATTCAGATAACTCCCCACTCCATCCACAATCCAAGAATTGCTGTATAGTTGTAAGAAGTGTTAACTGCTTACATATGCATTCAAAGTTATTTTACTGCTGATATTGATCAATATAATTTATTGGTGTTTAAGATGCAGTGAAAAGCGAGTGTCCTGTAAATAAAGACTGTAAAAAAACTCTTAAGATGAAAGAAGAGAGATTCCAAGGATTAAGGGTACAAAAGACTACAAATTTGTATTAAAAATCTTAATATGAAATACAGAACAAGGCCACTATAAGTAACAAAAAGCCTCTGTTTTTAGGTTGTCTTTCATTTTGTAAAACAAAATTGAACAGCACATGCTTGCTCCACATTCACCAATACAGCAGCAGCTGCTATGATGCTACCACTTGAAAGCGTGTCCAATTGTGAACTCTGTTCTGTTATTCACTGTTTCACTGTAAAAGATGGAACAGCTATCAATATTCATTGCCATTTATTAAGTGTTTATGGTGAAGGACATATGATCATTCAAATGCTTTGCTGCTTGCATTCATGTTTACTGGAAGAATGGCAAAATGTGCATGATGAACAGCGCAGCGGCAAGGCTCTTACTGCTATACGTGTTGCAGTTCAGAATGTGATGGACAAAAATGAGCATGTCAGCACTGATGCGATAATGAATTGACTGCCTCCTGGTATGGAAATTGGATGCTACTCTATTGCGACAATCCTGTCAGAGGTCTTGTAGTATCAAAAAATCTATTCAAGATGGGTCCCATGTTTGTTTACTGATGCTCACAAGCAACAACGGATCACGGTGGCCTGAGTTTATCTGCAAATGATTCAAAGAGAGGAGGATCACCTGTTTACCAACATTGTCACTGGAGATGAAAGCTGGGTGCATCATTCAACTCCAGAAATAAAAGAACAGAGCATGATATGAAAGAAACCTGCAGAACGTGCACGAAAAATAGCCAAGACCTCAGTCTCTTTGGGTAAAGTTATTGCTACTGTCTTTTGGGACTGTAATGATGTTCTACTGGTTGACTACCTGCTGTGACGCACTACGGTTACCACCAAAAGGTGGTCCTTATGGTCCTTAGGAAGCTCAGAGCTGCAATAAAACGAAAACATCCTGGCCTTTTGTCTCAGAAAGTGTTGCTCTTTCATGACAATGCATGTCACATGACTCAGGATTTGCTGCAGAACTTCAAAAGGGATCTTTTTCCCCATCCACCTTTTCTCAGGATGTTGCTCTGAGTGATTTCCATCTCTTTCCATAACTCAAGTCACACCTTGGAGGCAAGTGGTTTGCGAATGATGAAGAGGTGGAAACCGAGGTGAACCACTGGTTATGGACACAAGACCCAACCTGATATGATCAAGATATCAAAAAACTACTGCCAAGATACCAAAAGTGTTTAGACAGAAATTTGACTATGTAGAGAAGTAGCGTGAGTTTTAGAATGAAAATAAAATATTTCACAAGCTTAAATAACCCGCTTTTATTTTTTGTAAAAGAGAAACTTATTTATTGGTAGCTCTCATAATTCTTTTTCTTCCTTTTCTGCTTAAATTCATTACCATGGATTATTGAAAAAAATACATTTAAGAAGCATCTGCCCTCTTTAATTTGGTTAAGCAGGGTTTTACTGTATTATACTTACTTTACTGGGTATAAGATACTCATGGAGTATTACTACAAGTGATGCTTAATTCATAATAGGTTACTATGATGCACTGCTTTTGATATTATTAAATATCCGGACATTCTTTCAAAACATTTTTCTGTAAAAAGCTACCAAAAAGATGGAACAAATTTATAAATACTGAGTTCAAGAATAGGATTGAACCACTGCAATACAAGCATTCTCTGTCTAAATTTTAGTTCTAATTTCAAATTTCTGAACACCAATTCACTCTTTTCAAAGCCATATTTCCTTCCATGCTAGCTGAAAAAGTTGAACTAGAATAAGCAATCAAGCACCATTTTACTGGACAAAAATTAACAGCATTTGAAAAATCCATGCTCAAATTTTGTCTTTTGATTCAAATGAGTAAAAAAGAAAAAAAGAAAAAAAAATTCCATGAAATCATATTTATAGCCAGGACAATTTTTAAGAGAGAGCTAAGCTCATACAATACATGTAGTGCATTATTTTTTGAATCAATCAACACTGTTGGTAAACTAATTCAATTTGTAAAGTTAATTTACCTGAGCTTGTTCTTCTTCCAACTCCAACTTGATGTCATAAAGTTCTTTCTCTACTGTAGATTTCTACGCAAAATTAAAAATGAAAGCAAAAAATCAATACTTAAAACATGCCAGTTCTAGCCATATATAGTCATTAACTAAAATACAATCAATGAGTCAAAACCAAAATCAGGCATCAAAACACAAAATAAGGCACTCTGAACAGTAAAATTATAAAAACTAAGATAGGATGGGTCTCTATGCTTAGGAACAGAATGCTTTCATGCATACAAAATGCTTCCTCAAGCTATTTGCTTCAATACTGATATTAATTAATGCGGAAAACTAAAAATGTGCTACACTTAATCTTTACAACTATTGGAGAAACTTTCTTTTGTGCGACGCGAGAATATTTTCTAAGTCCAAAGGTGCATGAATGCATGCGCAAGCAGACGAACAGCCGGTTCTGGCATTGCAGCCAACATGAGAAAGATATGTAAAACTTGGTAGCCAACCTCTGCAGAAATGCCCCAGACATAGGTGATGCAGTCCGTGTGTAAAGGAACATGGTTTGAGCAGGCTAAGTTATCGCCCGGTCAAATTTTGTTACTCATGCACTGCTTTGTACATAAACAATCCTATGACACGGAGTGCTCTGAAGGAAATACATGTATGAGCTCACGGACTGTATCGAACTGGTTCGGCTATTGCCGTGAAGTGTGCATGATGTCAAATGACACCAAGTATACTGCAAGGGGGAAAATTGGCGGTCCTGGTCATGTCGTTCAAATCGACAAATGCAAAATAGGACGACGCAAGTTTCATCATGGGCGCGTCGTATAGGGCAACTAGATCTTGGGAATGATTGACATGGAAACGAATGAGGTGCAGATGACGATATGCCCCAACAACAGAAGGGATGCAAATACGCTCTACAGTCTAATTGCAGCACCCACGATGAAACTTGCGTCATCCAAGTTTGCATTCGTCGATTTGAATGACATGACCGGGACAGCCAATTTTCCCACTTGCATTATACTTGGTGTCATTTGACATCATGCACACTTCGCGGCAGTAGCCGAACCAGTCTGATACAGTCCATGAACTAATACATTTGGTCTGCTAGATAGTGTAGTTTCGCGACAAGTAAGACTGTTGGCAGCATTGCTTTCAGTGGAGAAACAAGCATAGTTTGGCTGCACTGAATTCTTCAGTATGGCTACATTATGCAGTAAGTAAATAAACAAACAATTAATAACGTTAAAAGAATGCCCTCCAACACGAAATTGCACTAAAAGTAAAGAAATTATATTAAAAATGCGTCGCATATTAGAAAGAGTTCAACTATTTTACTCATATGTAAAATACTCATAATTTAAACATTTTTCCTTTTTTTTTTTTTATGTTATGGTACCCTTTAACGATTTGGAAACAATGGATAAATAATATGATCTATCAATGAGCTCTTACAAGAGATACCTCTGTCCTTGAAAACACCCGGAACTGCATGAAAATATGCTTACAATAACAATTGTTCATGAAGAAAATAGTGGTAAATGTTGCATTTTGCTTCAGTGGCATTTAATAGAGAGAAATAAAGTAACAAGATAATAATACCATAGGAGGGAAATTATACATTATTCACTGACGTCAGGGTTCATTACAATTTCAATCAACTTCCCGTACGGGAGGGGATCCGTTCAATTCAGGTGCTGTGGTACGGGCGCTGCAGACCTCTAGCCCTTGTGGTACCTCTGACATTACAAGAGGAACCTTGGGCCAAACATTCAAGCCCCTCCCTGATTGGGATTTGCTCGGATTGGGTTGGACTTGAGGAGGCAGTGGTTCCTGATACACATGGGAGATTGGGTTCTCCAGCCATGCTCAGGCCACCCGGAGGGGGCAGAGTACGAAGTCCCAGGTGCTTGCCTGCAAAGCAAGTAGTTGGTGTGTTAGATCACTGGTGGCTCCACTGTTATTCGGTAGCCTTCCCTACAGGGTTGACGCACGTAAGTGGCATATCTGGCATGTAATGGTGGGGGGGGGGGGGGGGGGGGGCTTTTCAGACTCCAGATATTGTACCACAGGAAAGAGCCCCAGAGCATCCAGGCGCTCCAGGGTAATAGAGGCAGAAGTCTCCGGACTTTTGGGTGGACCTCGTCATACCAGTTTCAATCAACTGTGCTAAACGCTGCATAAGGTACTAGCAATAGCGCTGAACATACATATACTACAGACCTGAAAGTGATTATATTAGTCTTCGAAGTGTAGATGCAGGATTTCGATGGGGACATTAAACAAAGAGGAGAACAATGTTCACACGTCAGTAAAGCTAAATCACTTTGACATTCATGCAATCCAAAATGAAAAGCCACACTAAAATTACTTTTGGAAATCATGATACAGGTATATCAATGTCATAACTACCATTTTGCCAAGTGTATTGCAACATAGGCTTATACTTTGATGCAGCAAATTGATTGTAAATCACAGCATGAAATTTGATGACTGAATATTGATCATGTATCTTTACTTGTGATTCAGCACAACAAAATTAGCAAACCTTCTGATACAGAGCTTATAATGGTGCCAGTAGACAAGTACAGGGTTTTGCATGGAAATGATACTGACAACTGTTTTTATGGTCATTTGTTATTTTAAACATGTTTTTGTGCAGGTTCGAGCGTTCCAGGTCAAAGGTGTCCCATGTTTATCTTTTCCTTTCAGATTCTTAATGATACATTTTTGATTGCTCAAACATTTCAGCAATATATCGAGATTTAACTGCAACTTGTTCAGCAATATTTATCACAGTTTATTACAGACAACTTAAACCATTATTTTAATTCAGGTCTCTGATTAATTAATTCTTGCTTAACATATTCTTATGCATTTAATTCATGGATATTACTTGAATAACTATGGTCGTACTAAAAATATAAAGTGTATTGTACTTAGCATGGAGAGAATCTGCTTCTTAATTCAGAACAATAACTTTGTCTATCTCTGTGACTGAATGGTTAACATTTTAACTTCTGAAATCAAGAGGTCCCAGGTTGAATTCCCCAGAGAAAAGGGAACTTTTCTTTAATGAGAATTATTCCCCTTCCCTGTCTGGATATTTGAAAGTATTTATGTTTCATAGAAAATTTTATTAAACCAATGTTAAAATTTGAATTCAGAGTTAGAAGCACCGTCGTGTCTCCAGTCAAAGCCTCCCATATCATCATAGAAGTTAAGGTAAGATATACAAATAAGGGAGGGAAAGAAAAGCAATGACTTCCTATTTGTAACAGTAGTTTTGGGTTATGTTTGGAGGAGGTATGAAAAGTTTATAGATTTATAAAGGAGGATGATTATGTAAATCTATTTAGTCACTTAAATAAGTAAAAATATATGTAATTTTATGATTGGCCGTAGTAATAATTGTATGACGTAATGTTGTGACGTGGAATTAAATCGGCCAATCACAAAATTAAGAGAGGAGTAACGATAGTTACGAAAAATCAATAATCTTGGTAGAGATGTTTTGTAATGGTGAGTGTGATGAATAGTGGTGCAAAATCAAGAACATTTAGGTAATAGTTTGAATCTGTTTAAATATAAAAAAGTAAGAATTTATCAATATGTTGGAAGTGACTGGGAAAGGAAGTTCAAGTAAAATGTAATCTAAATAATACAATTAAATAGTTACAAAATTTGACTTCTCCGAAACTTTATTCCGAACCACGCCTTGAAACCAAGATTGTCATGACTCTTATTTAATCAAGCACAATCATCAAGAAACAAATCAAAATGCAACAAATTTCTGGCTTCTCGACGTGGATCTTCGAAAAGTCAACATGTGGCTGATTAAGATGGAGACAAATTAACGACGAATAGTCACAAATTCCTGTCCCATATTTCACGCTAGGGCTGGAGTATTTCTACATTTTAACATACAATGCAAATATGGATAGAGATTCTACCCATTTCTTCTTAGCCTTAAGACAGTAATTAAACTATCATTAACTTCAGAAATGTATTAAAAGATGCATCAAATTTGAAAAAGTAAACTGGAATTAATTTCTTGATAATGCCTTTAAGTGGAAGCAAAATGCATTGAGAGAAAATTTGTGGTATGTGCAGTATAGTCTTAGTCGACTCATTACATAGTTTTCATAAGATGTATGAAATGTTATGGCTAAACCTTCTATACAGAGTTTCTTGTGTTTGCACATTTTACATGCTTCTATTACAAAATTCTTGAATCAAAGCTGGATAGTATTCAAGTATTTATTGAGTTATTTACGAATTTACTTAGGGCCGGAGATATGATAATGGCAACTTTTGAGAGTTTTGAGAAGCTAATGTATATAAAACAGTGACCACCTTAAAAAGAATAGAACTTTACAAAGTTTTAATATGTTATTACAAAAGAGAAAAACCACATCCAAGCTTTTCCGTAATTTTGTATTTAGTTAATATTTAGGATTTTATTTATATGTTTGGAAAATTTTGATGCAATAGCAATTACTAAATACACCTATAATTATAAATGATGTTCAGATTTTATCAATGTAGCAGCATAACTTAATAAAATGCTTCCATGCTTTGAAATCAAATTAAAGTTTAAAATGGCACAAGCCAGCGCATGCAGGCAACATGCCCGTCCCCCTTTGTTACCTGTCCCTTTAGGTCATTCAGGCGTTTCTGAGCTTCCCCTTTTTGATTTTCTAGCTGTTTCAGTGTTGCTGCCAGTGTGTCCAATTCACTCTGTAAATTACAAAGGGAAATAAACTTCATAATATAATACAGAGTGTCACAAAATAATCACTGTGAAAAGAAGTAGCATAATAGATTGCTAAACTATTATTCAATGATTTCCAGTAATTACCAAATGGCTATTAGTAGATTTTAAATTGCAGTACTAGTGAGCATGTTCAACTCTGGGATAAACTATAAATATCTTGCAGAGCAATATTCGAACCTAAGCTTGATTTGCAGCACTTGGAAAATTATTTATATAAATATTTCATATTTAGTCTGTTAAAAAAAGAAAAACACATTTCTTCCTTTTCTTAAAATTAGCTACTATCATATTTTCTCAAGTTAACTCCAGCACTTTAATGTACTACAAAATATTGCTGTCTGAGATAACAGGCTAGCATCACAAAGTCTCAATTTTGACTAAGCTTTGAAATTTGGCTTGAACAAATATTAGATATGCTTGTAACACAGCACAGGGTGCACACAAATGGTCTGATCGGTTTCAAAACATTATAGGATTATGTGTGTTTGGAGGAATTTAGTAACAGTGACGTCAAAATTAATCATAAAACTATTTGTAGTCAAAATTTAACTGTATTGGAACACCACAGTGAAGCAAAATAATTATTATAGATGAGTCGTATTTATTACACATCAACTTCAATTACATGCTGCAACAGATGGCAGCAGCAACTCCAGAACCACCCACACCACTGGATCAAGCTTTAGTTGCATTAGAGCCGATGATGCAAATGATAGTTCGCGATACACGTCCTCAATATAGGTACGTAAGTGAAGTTGATCTGTAATAAATACGACTCTCTATAATTTAATAAATATTTGTAGTCAGTTTATTGACACTCGTCACTTACTTTTTTATATTATTGAGGGACTAGCTTCAAAGGCCATTGCCTTCATTTTCAAACTCTCTCATTATTTGACTGAACACTACACTGTATACTCAAAATATAGCAACTAATAAAGTATTTTTAACAGTTTTTTTTTTCAGGTGTTTGATATGCACTCCAAAAGTGACTTTACAAATATCAACTCGATAATCAATTTCGGTCCACTTGACATAGCATGTCCCTGTTAATTTTACCAAACATGCTGATGATGTGGACCTGTAGTTCTCATACATCAGCAGGTAATGGTGGCGTGTAAGCTGCATCCTTCACATAACCCCATACGAAAAATTTGCAATGGGTAGAGGTCGGAAGAGCATGGAAGCTGTGACATGAGTACATTATCTTCATTCCCAGTATGACATATCCATCAATCTCTAAGTATGATGTTCAGTAAGTCACGGACATCACAGTGGTAATGAGGTGGAGCACCATCCTATTGGTAGATGATGGTATCAGTCTCCATTTGTGGCATGAGCCAAATTACTTGTATGAAACTCAACTGTTGGTCGTCATCTAAAAATTGGTTGAGCTCGTGACCATACGATTAAGCATTAGTTGCAATTGCACTCTCGTGACAAAAGGAAGACACATCATGACTGCTGCAAATAAAACTTAGAGAGATAGCTAACTTAAAACCTCAAATACTATCACCATATATTTAAGGATATGACTAAAAATAATCACAAAACTGCTCAAATCATTTGTGTGCACCCTTTATATGTGAAGTTTCAATTTCTAAGAGGATAGTGGGCAATGAGAGAGCAGATACTATAGCTGGAAAAGGGTCTGAGCAACCATTTGCTGGACCTGAACCAGTATTTGCAATAATACAAGAGAGTGGCTGAAATGCTATTAATTTCAATTACTTTCTTGGAAGTGTTGAAAACAGTGTTGTCTAGTGTCTTTAATCGACTCTCTTTAAAGTTAATGCTATTAATTTGTTTATAGACCATTAACTTTTTGAAGCTTTTTAACAGGAAATCAAGTTCAGATACATAAATAAATTCCAGGACATGTTTGCTTCACTTACTCCATGCAGAAGAGTATATCTGGAAAATAAAATATAAAAAGGCAGGCAAATCAGCTGTCACAGTATACTTTGGGTATGTGATTACACAACATTTCTTTTCTACATAAGAACTATTGAAAATACTTACCTGCAAACTTTTAATTTCCCCATTTTTTATTTTAATATCTGCTTCTTTCTGTGCTATATCAGTCTCTAATAGATGTTTCTCCCTTGCAAGTTCTTCAATATCTTTGGTAATCATGTCTAATTCAGGATTTGAATAAGGTGCAGCATTATTTTCCTGTTAACATACAAAACAAATAATAGTGTGACTGTGGGTTCATGAAATTAAAAGTCCAGGTTACAAACACTAAAATCTGCTCTTTATTTCCGTAGAAACACACTTTTATCAACCTTTACAGTCCAGAATTACGTCACATACACAATACAACTTGCAGGGTCATCGACCACAAACACAGCTGTTCACGTGCATGTGTCCAATCACCGACTAAGTGCTCTGGCATGCGGCAGCTCCCTTTTTATAGATTACTCACTATCCGGAATGTTCTCAAACAATCAAGACAGTGCTGAAACAAAGACGAATTCTCGAGAAATCCATCTTCTTCCCCCCACAATTTCGGCAAGCTTTTATCTCTGCACTGCCCTGCCCGTCTCTTTGAACTATGCGCCCACACCGCCTCGAATCAACAATGCATTCGCGACAATAGTTTTTACATTTTGTTATTCTGAATCACTAGAGGAATGAGACATATACAAATAAATCCTAACACTTTGCATGTCTAACAATGAAGTTGATGTCCACACAGCACTAACGCATTGAGGTGATGCAGACTTTTGTAATGTTTAAGCTCTCTCTCTCACTCATGCACTCACGCACGTACACAAAGAAAATGACATTTTGAAGTTAATATTTTCCAAACTAATTATAATTTACTCTCTGAAAATATTATTTATACATTCTTGTAGCTTGTGCAATGAATGTGTGTAACACAGATTTTTGTTTCAATATGTTTTAAGTGCATTTCTATCCAGAAATTTCAGAGCAATTAGGACATCTGTTGGAAATTGTACCAACTAATTTGAAATATATGTTAAGTGAACACCACAGAACTTTGCTTTGCAGATAACTATTTTCAACAACATGTAACATTAGAATGGAAAAAAATTTAACTTTAAATGTCAAAATGGAAAAAAAAAGGAAAGTTGTCATAGGTTGGAAAATTCTTTGTAAAGCTCTAAAATCATGTTTGATCCACTTGCTTGTCATCTAAGGAGATATGCTTCAAGGGAACATACTTCTTTTGCTCCACTCACTGGTGAATTGCTCTCGTCACTTCCCCCTTCCCCTCTGGTGATGTTCCCGTTAGTGAGTACAACAGCATTTCAAAATTAATGACTGTTTGAATTCCTGGTAATATATTTTCCACACTCTTAGTTCATAAAGATTCTTGGTTGGTTTTAAAATTCTAATGTCTTTGCTAATGTTATGAGGAGCTGTGGCTGATTTATCTGAACTATAACTGTGGGAGAATGTTCAGATTATCAAGAACTTGAAGTCTCATGAATTTTGAAATACCATCAGATAACATACGACTCACGAATGGAATTGTCGGCAGACCATACAACAAGGGAAGGGGGAAATAGATATCTGACATGAGTCAGTTGACCAATCAGCTGAGGAAGAGAACATTTACTAGAAAATGTTCATTACATGCAAAGTAAATAGAGCTGAATGTCAATATGTAAACAGTGAAGCAGTAAATACTACATAAAATATAATTATTTGCTACAAAACTTCATTTTATCTTTTAAATAAATTGATGAGAATTTCCACAGAATTCCAGAGACTAGCTTCGTAAACTAGATGACATTTTTGCTATTGCTCCTGATAAACACAAATTATATTTTAAAACTTTTAAATTCACAAGATAAAGTTATAAAATTCATGTTAGAAACTGAAATTAATGAGTGTCTTCCTTTTCTAGATCTAAAGATAAAAGGAATAATAATAAACTAAACTTTGCTATTTATAGGAAATCTACTCATATTTGATAATTACATCAAAAAACAAAAGTTTTTCTATCTAAATTTGCTGTTTTTAAAAGTCTGATTTATAGTATAATAAATATGCCCTATATAAAGAGGAATTTGATAGAGAATATAAATACATCATTAGTTAATAATTTATACATAAAACAACTGAAAAATTTAAATATCAGAAAAATGTAAATGATGTTTTTATCCTTAATAAAATTGAAGACAAATATTGTTTTAAAAAATGTACTTACCATCAAACATTTTCAAAAAACTATTAAAGAATATGGTATAACATTAGTTTCTCAAAATAAATATAATATTAACAATTTGCTACATTTCTCTAAAAAAGACAAAATTCCCGATAATAAAAAATCTGGCATTTATCAATTTAATAGATTGTGATCAGGTTTATATTGGAAAGACAAAAGGTAATTTGGAAACCAGAACGAAAGAACACATTCGTAACATTAAGTATAAACAAACTGATCAATCGGCCATAGCAGATCATGTTTGGCCATTTAACCATGAAATAAATCCGGAAGTTAAATTATTAAAACAATTAAATGGTTGGATACATTTAATGGTTTGGGAAAAGATATTTATTTTAAAAAATAAACATCACATAATGAATTTTGAAATACCAGCAGTTGATTCTGCTTTTAGGTTTGTTTTGTTTTCAGATTTTGGTAATACTGTGATAGTATTCTTGACAATGAAGTTTGATCACTCAGGAGTGGATGAATGTTCGTGAAATCGATCTCATCAATTAATAAGAAGAATTGACATAATTTTCTTAAGATAAGTGAAGTTTTTATTGCAAATAGTTTTATTTGTGTAATATTTATTGCTTCACTGTAGCTAGCTTCATTTTTTATGTAAGATATCAATATATTTACTGACGCATCATGAGGTAAAGCACTGTCATTGCTAATTTGTATGTGTGTACATACACTTATAATTACTCAGTACTGGAATTTAAACATTTGACATGACATGATAAAAGAATTACTTTGAATAAGCCAAGGTGTTCAATTCGAGAAAGAGCAAATACTTCATTTCCTGTTAGCCTGTGGAATGTTGTATGCTTATGTTAAATGCTTATAAACATATGAGATCCTACAATCTATATTTTCTACTGTAATATTTTTGTTACAATGTTTTATTTTATTGTTCATCCACTGATGTATGTAACTTGTACATATTACATGATATTTATATAATAAACCTAATGACAATAAAATATTATGTATTTATTTTCTTCATGATGAATACCAGAAGAGAAAGGTCTGTTGGGAGCTTAAAATCATATCAGAAACTCATTACAGAGGTAGAGAGCATGCATGATGCTGCCACATGCTTTACAGAAGCATTTTGTTTTTGGCATTTGTTTTCTTCAGTTTACTAAGCAACTTAGTACCATGTTTTTTGTAAACAAATAACAGTGCATTGTTTTTCAGTAAGAGAAGATATACTTCTTTGAGTATAGTTTCTTATATATACAAATTCCTAATTAAAAAGCTACAGAATAAATAATACAGACAAGGAAGAAGAGTCCAAAGGAAGATAGAAGCCAAACATCCTTGAGTGTATTGCTAACATAATTAGAATTGTGTCCATTATTTTCTCTTTTAATCATGAACTTTATTATAGTGCAAATATGCATAGTAATTCTATGTCTCTGCATCACAACTAATGAATGTGTGTTCACCAAACTCGCCAAGAAGATTAAAAAATTCTTTAAAGAAACAAGTCCAAGTGTCTCAGAATTTTCAACAGGAAATGTGCTTGAGTATCCAGGATATGATAAAGAACTTCGGATAGTAATTTCTGAGCAATGGAAAGCATATTATTATTGCCTAAACAAGAATTATAAATCTCTGGGTCCAAAAAAGGCTATAACCCCGGAAGCTATAATGAGAATGGAAGGCTCTTATATCAGGTTATATGATCAAACATCTTTTCTTTTCTTTCTTTCTCTTTCTCTTTTGAGAAAATAAGCACTTTTCAGTGCACAGCTTATACTCTTAAATAAAAAATGCAATAATTTACTTTAGCATCTCGTGAATAACTACATAATATCTAATGGCATTTTGAATAGTTATAAATAAAAGCGTTAACAGTGAAGCTAATTTCATGTATAAAGACTAAAATTGAGTCATACCTTTTAAAACCTGTAACTTCACTCATGTCCTTTTAAAAAATCAGCAACGTTTTCGAAACCGCAACAGTAAAGTTTACTTATGGCACAGTTATGCAAGCAGGAAAATATCTAAAATCCAAAAATGTTAGCATAAATTTAGTGACATTTGTACACAAATTTATTTTCTGACTTAATGAATTTTGCACCTATTGTTCAGCAAATACAAGGCCAAATAAAAAGACTTGCAATAAAAAAGTTGTTTTATTAACAGATTAGACTGCAAAATGTGTGTGTCACCTGAGGAAATGGATAACAAAGACAATGAACAGTGGTACTATTCAGAAATTCCACCAAAGGCACTAACACAAGTTGAATATGGCGATCATGTCTTTTTGTCTCCAATGGACAAAGCACTACATATTCACAATTTGGTTCAGACCAATACAGGCCAATACCAATGCAGATTTGGTCCCACAGTTACTGCACCTTACATTCTTGAAGTGATAAATTATTCAGAACCATTTCTGAAGGTAAGTTTAGTTCCTTTCTTTTTTTCAGGGGGAGGGAGATTCATTTAAACATAATAATAAGGTTCTATGGACGAGGAAGAAGTCTCATATATATATATATATATATATGTGTGTGTGTGTGTGTGTGTGTGTGTGTGTGTGTGTGTGTGTGTGTGTGTGTGTGAGTGTGTGTGTGTGTGTGTGTGTGTGCACACATTACTGTTCAATGTAAATGAAGTCCCTGAGAGGAATGTGCTACCCTTACACAGTAGAAATGTGTGACAGAGACCGTGTGCTACACAAGGAGTATAACCGTTAAAAAAACATGCACCCTATTCACACATACTAAACATAAGAAGATATATTCACAAAAGTACAAGACGTCAGAAAGTTCTTGAATGGGCTATAACTGAACTGACCCAAGTGTCATAAACCACTACAGGCAGGTTATTGGAACAGGGTCTAATCCCCTCTTGCGCATCATTCCCTTGGGATTTTCTTTGCTGTGGCCAACTGTAGCAGAAACTTAAGATCTGCTTGCAAAATTACATAAAATACAAATTTTCCTAAATTTCTAACTCTGGGGTAACTTAAACCATAAAGTGTACAAGAACAAACCCACTTTTAAACCAAATATCTGACAGGAAGTTGCCAGCATTTCTCAACATGAACTCGGTGAGTGATGGATAGTTTTCTAAAGAGGTGCCAAACATGTATGGATGACAGTCAGCATCTCCTTTAATAATATGGGTAAGTAAAACCTTTAAAAGTAGTTTTAAAAATGTTGCATGCTTTCATCCATGCCTTTCTATGATAGCAACAGACAATGAGAGCTCAGGGTGCAGAAAGGCAAAACATGTGCAGCCGGTTAGTCTCAGTACTTAGAGTAGCATTCATTTTCAAAATATTGCCAAATGGCAACATTTATTCACATTTTGATATTAGGCATATCAGTCACCAAATTGTAACATGCATCATTAAGTGACATTCTCTATTTGTTATGAAGTAACTGTATTTAGAGCAAAACCTCTTGCTCTCAGCATTTGTCACAAGCAAGCAAAGGCACTGAAGGGACTTTCCAAAGAAAACATGGTAAGAATCACCCTTTGGTTTCAGTACTTACAAGTGCTCTTATAAAACACAATGACTAAACTTTTTAACAATGCTTCGTTATGGTGCCTTTTCTGGTTACAGCTCTACTTTAGAGAATATAAGTTCTAACATAAAATCACATTCAGAAATGTGGGGAATATATATGAAAGTTTGGCTGTATCTTATTGTTACATTCCATACTTCTAATAAATTACTAAGCAAATAAAGTTTTCAATTTCTCCTCCTCCATTATCCTTTTAGCTATTGCAAACATTTAATACAAAAACTCATTAATGGAAATAATCATTTCTTCACACTAGCCATGTGTAGGCTAAGGTTTGGATGAGTACAGTCAGACTGAAAAATTCAATGCCATAGATACGAGTCAGTTTGAGAATTTAATGTCATGTTGGCCATAGTAGCTCAGTGGTTTAGAGCAACCACATGGAGAGCGGGAGATCCGTGGTTCAAATCTTGGCTATGGCATTGAATTTTTCAGTCTGGCTCTACTCATCCAAAAACTCATTAAACTGCTCTGTTAAAGGTAAAACTTAACTCTGCTCCAAAAGCAGTACACAGTATTCCTGCACTCCACATACCTGGAGAACCATATCTGGTATTTACATCTTGGCAGCCTTGGTCTCCGTGCAATATCTGTGGTAAAGCTGGTAAGAGAACACGTTTTGGAATATGTACAGTGAAACTTCTTCCAGAATACGACTTTAGTATTACAGAAACCAGCAGCAATGAGAATTCTATTGGTGATAATGTAACCAAGTCAAAAAAGAATTTGTCAGAAAATGCAAGAGATCTGCTAGTCCTATTTAAGAATGGAATACCATGCAGATCAATGCTATTACCTAAAAGCTTTAAAAATCTTCCAGAAATAAGGCACCGCAAAAGTGAAATCATGACAGCTTTTTGCAAGGTAAATGATCTCATACAAATTCTTTATAAGTTGTATAGGAGAATTACTTTTCCACACATGCTGTGTGCAGGAAGATTGGAAAGGTAGAATCAGACTTAAAAATTCAATTCAAACCATAGGTAGGATTTGAACAAATTTTAGACTATCTGAGCAAATGCTCTAACCAGCTGAGCTATCATGACAATATGCTGGTACAGCATTTAATTTCCTAAGTAATTTAGATTTTTTTCTGGTAAACTAAAACAAACTTTCCAGTACATTTTTGAGGTAACATACCCCTATGGCAATTTATAAGCCCTAAATACTTTTAGTTCTGGGCTCTATGGTTAAATGCTATTAGGTCAATAAGTGTTCTTTGGAACAAGCCATGTGTATTTCAAATACCAGATATGGCACTCAATTTTTCAGTCTGACTACTCTACTCTTCAAAAATCTTGTCCTAACACAGCTACTACAAAAGGACAATTAATTTCCATCAAACAACCTAATAGCAGTCTAAAGTATGAAACCTAGAACTTAAGTACTTGCAATTTAGTTAAAAAAAAAAAGTGGCACTACAGACCATATAGGACCAGGACCTGCCAACCCAACTGCCGGCTTCGCACCCACATACTCAAGGTAGAGGTGGGCGATCATCCAACCGATACGGGGAGGAGATGTGATCAGCATCTTGACACTCCCAGCCGGAAAGTTGACTTTCATGACCAGAGTCGCTTACCTAGCGCAAGCTCCTTAATTTCCTCACAATGCTGAGTGGGCATCGGTCCTATACCTGGAACTTAAAATCTGCACCCCCACGGTGGGATTGAACCTGGGCCGCATTCCGTAGCAGTGAACCAAAGCATGATGCAAGCCCACTACACCACTGTGCAGGACTACAATTTAGTAAGTCATCACAAAAAGTATGTATCTCATTGTATATGAGAACTCCTAGTGGTTTACCGGAAAATATACAAGTCAGTTGGAGAATTAAGTGTCATGCTGACTGTCGCCACAGTAGCTCAGTGGCTAAGAGCAACTGGACGGAGACCAGGAGATCTGTGGCTATGGCATTGAATTTTTCAGTCTGACCTACTCTTTGAAAACAAGAGCTTAAATTTACATTGAAATTAACATTATGAAACAGACATGTTACATCAGCTTAACTTTCAATTAACATTTAAAATTAATACATGAAACTGGGCATAAATGTTTTTAACCTGCAGATACTATAAATAAGTACAAATTTCTAAGTCTAAACAAAATTAAAAGATTGTTAATCTCTAGGTACCCTGTGAAAATCCTAAAATATTTGAGGTGTTGGATGATCAAGGTGTAGTCATTGAAGCAGCTAACAACTCTGATGGTGTATATTCAGCTCTACAGGGTGTTCCTTCTGCACCGCCCGAAGTAATCAGAGAAACCATACATGCAGAAACAGCAATGTACAAAACTGTCATTGCATGTCCTGGGTGAGTGTTACATATCACAGCAGATCTGTGCATAATACAACAGATTCCTGATTAACTGTTATAATGGAGGAGATGGAGTTGGCTAACTAAAACTGATGGATACTCCATTTTACTAATATATGTATGCAGTTAATGTTCAGGTATTTAGGAACAAAGCCATTCTCCTTCTTGCCTCCCAATATTTTGAGGCCAAGTCTGGATAGTTCTTAAGTTGTTCACAGATAGATGTTCCCTTCCTTTCCTTTCTTGGAAGTGTTGAAAACAGTGTTGTTATGATAAATTAAATTTAAAGGGAGTCGATGGCCGGCTGAGGATAGAGGCAAAGTCTCTTAAACATGTTCCGGAAAAATTTAAAATTAAGTCGAGGTTTAAGTGTATTGGAACACCACAGTGAAGCGAAATAATTATTAATTTTTAGATGAGTCATATTTATTACACATTTATTACGAAAGTGAAGCAGATGTGTAATAAATACGACTCATCTAAAAATTAATAATTAAAAGTAAGTGTTGTTTAGTGTCATTAATCGACTCCCTTTAAATTTAAGTTCCCTTCCTTGTTACATAACAGGCAATTTGGAGATGATGTGCAGGTATTTGCTGAGACAGTCATGTCTAGTGGTAAGTCTGAACATGGCGACGGCTGTTTGAGGTAGTTCAGCAGTCAGTTTTAAGTTTTTTTAAGAATTTTTCTCCTTTGGAATTTAATATATTTGTAGTTAGTTTTATAATCATTATTCATTTTCTTCTTGACACATTTAACTGATTCCAGTTGTACTTTTGATTGTATCTTATTCTGAATTTTAGTTCCCTTTTTTTCTAGGTTGTCTTACTCAATTCACAGGAACCCACTGGAAGACTATATTCTTACTCAAATTTTGTATCTGTTTAATCAAACAATTATTTTTTCTGTTTTTAAATTCTGAGTTAAAGCTATTGCTTGGATTGCTGCTCTAGAACCTGATATAATAAAAATGTTTTTGCATAGCACAAAAGTGAATCGAGAAGATATTGACACACTACTTCAGTCACTGTTTCTTCACAGGACATGTTTCAAGAGCTATTGCTCTTATCATCAGCTGGAACTTGACTGGTGCAAATTGTAGTGGTTTCCTCTTTCTCCGTATCATCGATAGATGGCATGATGTACTTGTCAAAGATGTCCGGTAGTGTAGTTTCAAAATTCATGACTATGAAGATTTTTGTTAGTGAAGATTTTTTTTCCATACGGAAAATTTTATACTTTGTATGTTTTTACATATTATTTTGTTCCATTTATCTTTAACTCCAATGATTATAACGGCAACCGTTCTCCTTTGGAACATATTGAAAGTGTTAACTCGTATTTGTTGGGTTTTAATTGTTAGATCACATACACATTCACACACTCATTCATACTTCCAGACTCTGGAGAAGAATAATTATCTTGGTAGGAGAAAAAACCCCAACCCCACAGCTAGGACCCCTAGCATGGCAGGCAAGTGCTCTACCGACTGAGCTATGGGGCCAGCCTTTTTACATCTTAGTAGTCGAACAAACAGGTATTTTAGAGAAGTGTAGATTGCTCAATTTGTCCATCAAAATTTGTAGTGTTTTTCCCCAAATTTTTGTAAAAGAAGAAAAACTGACCTTTGACACCTGCTCCAGCTCCATCATCATCACTTACAAATGAGCCATATACATATCCATTCATCTTCAGGGTATTTGGTTTGTAATGTTTCTAATGCTATCAGTTTTGGAATATCTGGGCTTGTTGTTTGTTTCTTGATGATTTCACAGAGGTCTAAATTTATATTCCATTTCAAAGTTTTCTATTGGATTAGTGGGATGTAATAGATTTTCTATTGCTAATAAAAACAGTAGGTCTAATAAATAATTACACAAAAATCTCTCCAAACATGAATTTATGCTACATTTTCATATGTTCAGTTACTCAGTTACATCAAATTTTGCAAGTTAATTGCTAGGCAACAACTGCATATCATCACTATTATTGTTTCAGTGCATGACCACTTTGTGATTTGAAACCAAAACTTAAGTGATACACAACTGAAATAATTTCAACAACCCCTTGAATGGAATTTGGTATTATTATTTGGAATTTGGTTCAAGTTGACATTAAAGTGGTTATTTGTGAAATTAATATGTTCTATGATTTCTTGAAAAGTATTGAGTAAAAACCTAAAACTGTGAATCTTACTGATTAGTAAAGGCAGGTAGCATTTTCTTCTCCATCAATTCCTTCTATGAATTCACTCATTTTAAACTAATAAGGTTCATTAATCAAAAGCTCAAAGCAAAGTATTTTTAATGACCATCAGTAAATATGTATTATGTTCCAAAGGATGAAATAAATACAATACAATAAATAGATCTCCAAACACTTCTGTGTTACATTAATGTTTGTTTTTGCTCAGGAATATTGACCCAGATAAACCAGTGCAATGGCAAGTGCAGCAAAAGCTTTTACAACCACAATTAATAGAATATCAGTCTAATGGAAGGATCTACATTGACGAAACAAACCATATCAACATCAAGAAGCCCCATGTAATGGATTCTAACACGTATAGGTATTCAAACTTGTTACTAATTTAATTTTTATTGCCCTCTTTAAAATGAGAGCATTTCTAAACTTAAACCTCTGATTAAGCTCACATCTTCCCATATCGTCTGGATGATTGCCATGCATATGCGGGCATGAGGCCGGCAGTCGGGTTGGCAGGCCTTGGCCCTCTATGGGCTGTTGACTCAGTCAACCACAGAACTGAGGATAGGGAAGAAGTTCCCAGAAACTAGTCTTCATTAAAAAACTTGTAAGTGGAGAAAAGTATATACAAGATTGACTCATTTGCCTAATTTGATTTTACCTAGTTTGTTAAAGGATTTAATATTAGCAATCTCCTGCATAGTATAGTAAAAGCTGCCTTTAATGGACCCCTGATTAAGCAGAAATTGTCTTAAATGGAAATATTTCAAGTCCCATGAATTTACAGGTGAAAACATGCTAAATCCCCTTTATTAAACGGAAACTGTCTTAGGTAGATAAAAAAATCAAAGTACACATTTTAACGGAAGATTTCCAGCTCCGGAATAGTGTTTAGAAAATTTCCAGGCACTGCGTAAAAATATGCATTGTCTGCTCTAAGTAAGTGACATTTCAATTGAAACATAACCATATTGCTGCTATCTGACCAATCTAGCAGGGGGACACGAATACTGAAATTTCAAATGAAAAACCTGTCACATAATCCTTCACTGCATAACAGTACACCTCTAAACTTAAACAAAGGTGGTCGTTTATTTCCTATATTCACTATGGCTTCGAAAACAGGAATTATACTAGATCTTAATGCAAGAATGAAAGTGATTTATGCTAGTGAAAGAGATAAACTGAGTGTAAAGTGGATCATGAGCATCTTCAACACAGGCAAAACTCAAGTTTACGAGATTCTAAGGAAAACAGAAATTCTGAAAGTGGGAAAATTGTGCTAATGTTCAAATAAAGAACTTAAGGAAACTGAAAATCAGGACATTAATGAAATAGTGTGGGAGTGGTTCGTTAGTGTTAGGGTAAAAGATCACTGAATATCGTGGCCTATGTTACAGGAATATGCTAAAAAGGCAGCTGAAAGAGTGGGCAAGACTGAATTCGAAGTGTCTAATGGATGATTGGAGAGTTTCCGCAAAAGATATAAAATACATTTTAACAACATTTGTGGTGAATTGAATGACGTTAATACTGAAACAATCGCTGATTGGATTGCTAAATTATCTTCAATAATCAAAGGATACAAACCTGAAAACTTAACAAATGGCAACGAGAAGGGATTACTCTTCTGCACATTACTAAATAAGTCATTGTGTTTAAAAGGTGAGAAATGTTCAGCGGAAAAATTGTCCAAGAAAAGACTGACTTAATTAGCACAAGTTTCTCCTGGGCTTAGAAGCCGTAGTCTGCTGGAGTTTTGATGTCCAGACATTTTGTCCACACTTGCATTGTACATCACTGATGGCATGGTTTAAGTCTTCTTGGCAAAGGTTCAGACACAACTGAAACTTGTGTTAACTCTGACTCCGGCCATGAAAACTTCTGAAAACTCATGAAAGACTGAGTGTTTTCCTATGTGGTTTAATGTCAGGTGAAATGGAAAAACCCTTTGATTAAATGCAAATTTTTGAGAGTTCTGTTTGACTCCGCTGAAGACAGGTTTTACTATATATTGTTCCTTTACATATTTATACTTAAAAAAAAATAACAAAAACATTAATGTAATTCAATAGTTCATCGCATTATTTCTTTTTACAGCTGCTGGCAAGGAGAGGACTTAATTGGTACTGTAACATTAATAGTACAGACAAGCAATAAATTTTCCTTCAACCATCACATTATGCTGCTTAGTTTACTGATAATCTGTGCAGCCATTCTTCTTGTCTTTTTTAAAGCATTTAAGGGTCGCAAAGCAGCAGCAGCCTATTAGGTTACATTTATACACAGTGTGAAGTGTTTTTTATTTTCTTTCTTTCTGAGTATTGGTACTGATTAACGAATGTAGAATACTACAGGCTTAAAGTGCGGACACACTTGTATCACTCTGTCAATAAACACGTGCTGATGTTCGCTGCAGTCAGCTGTTTACATCACTCTTTAACACAACTGTCAATCATTCACTGCAGCTCAGTTTACATGTTTCGGAAGCTAATTACAGTACTTATTCTCCTGTTCTTTACTTTATATCAAATAAGCGGTAATATATGCAATAAAATTATACTAAGAATTTCCAGTTACACTTCACAATTTCACTTGCTGTAAAAGTTATGCCACTGCATAATGTTTAAGGCTGGATGGAGTATAACGTAATATTTTAAAATGTTGTTTAGAAATGTTATACTTGCATGGCAAAACTGTGATGCAAAATTTATGTTAATCCTATAGTGATATAATGTACTTACTATAAGATAAAACTGATCATAAATATGAGCTGAAGACTTAAACCTCACAGAAATGAAAAGAATTATTCAGCAAGTTTTAACATAAATAGCACATATATTTAAATAACTTTTAATGTTCTTCCTTAATATTTTTAAAGGTTATGACAGGTTATTCTACTACAAGTAGAATATTATTTTTCTTCTTATACAGAAAATAGTGTCAAAAATAAAAAAATTAATTAAACAAGGAATATTAATGAAAATTTAAATAATAACCAGTAATCAATTTGACAATTATGTTTGGATAAGTAGAGTCACACTAAAAAATTCAATGCCATAGCTGGGATTTGAACCAGAGATCTCCCAGTCTCCGTCCAGTATGTCCATGGTTAGATCACCAGTATCTCCGTGATTCAAATCCCAGCAATGACATTGAACATTTCAGTCTGACTACCTATTCAAAACTTGACCTACACATGGTAGTGTGGAAAAAAAAAAAAAAAAATTATTTCCATAAAGTGACTACCATGCTTTCAAGTCTATACCATTAAGTGCAGTTACTATAAGGCATACTGTATTAGAAGGCATACAAGGCGGAGCTAGGGAGGGCTCGCCTGGAGCGACTGTCATATCATAGGCACGCAGCATTGCCTAGTTCAGAACAAACAGCCGAAGAGTGAGCAAGTCATTTCTTTTTTTTCATGCACTCAAAATTACTACTGCAAATTGCACATTGTAATATGCCTCGGTAAATGTAGCAAGAAATTTTGAGGCAGCCTGTACAAAGGGCATTTTACTACATTTTACAACTACTCGACTTATTGCTTCCAGAATAAACATCTGACTCTCATGTTTACGCTTAAGGTATGCTTCAAAGTTCCAATCTTGCCCGAGTATTATTCCTTTTGATTATGCAGTACTGAGTGAGACACTCAAAGTGTTGTTAGGAACTGCATATACATATTTAGTTCATAAATTAACTGACAATAGATCACTGCAGTCCAGGAGCATGCACAAGTATTCTTTGGAAGTTCAGTTCAACACAAATGCATAAGACAAATTGAGTATAAGGTGTTTTGTGCAAATGTGACAATAAGAAAATTCACAAGTTTACACTGTGTTTTGTGAACTGCTAACAATGCCACTTTCAAAGCCTGGTAACAGTGCACAGGTACTAAGGGTAAAGTACACCACTCCCAGGCCAGAAATATTATTTTTAAAGTGTACAGTTTTCTTAAGGAATCGTCACCTGAGAAAGTACAAGACCGGATCAATTTTTCAAAAAGCCAGGAACTCACTACCAGAGCGTGCAATGTGAGTACATACCATGTTGCATGTTGTGAAGCAGGGCAAAATTTCTAGCACAGAAATTGGTGAACCCTTATTTATTTTTAACTAGCAACTCCTCTGCAATAAGCCGTTTTCAGAAATCCAGGTACGTTATTTTCAGCAGATAAGCTTGTTAATATATAGAATAAAAAGAAGTATTTCAGAAAGTGGAGTGCCATTGTTACTAAAATTAGGCAAGTGAGTCAACCTTGTATATACTTTTCTTCACTTACAAGTTTTTTGATGAAGACTAGTTTCTGGGAACCTCTTCCCTATCGTCAGTTCTGTGGTTGACTGATGATGCATCCAGTGTATGCATCTGGCTTGGTGTCGTGCTGCCATCTAATGTCCTGGTAAGTTTGATGACATCATCTACCACGGGAATTACAAAATTCATCAAGAGGTCCTGTTTCTTTGTAATAAATATGTTTTCCCAAATCTGTAGTTCCAGAGATTTCTTTGCCTGTTTGATCAGTTCTATTTCTTATTTTATGTTGTGATTCTCAGACCAAAAGTGATGTGCTACGGCCAACTTGTCCATTTGTTTGAATTGAATATTTCTGAAGTGTTCTTTCATTCTTGTTCCTAGATTCCTTTTGGTCTTACCAATGTATATCTTGTCACAATCCTGGCAGCTCATTTGGTAAATGCCTGATAATTGAGTTTTTGGTGTGCTATTTTTTAGAGGGTGATTTAGTAAGTTGTGGATGTTGTGTTTGTTCTGAGGGGCTAATTTTATGTTGAAGCTCTTAAATATCTTTTCAAATTTTTTGAAGTATTTTGGATGAAATGTAAATTTGCCATATCTGGTGTTTGGGTTTTCTAGTTTTTTTAACGTAGTAATGTCCCTTAAGTTTTTGTTTCTTTTGTGTCTGTAGATCAGTTTTTTGATGAAATTTGTGTTATAGTTCAATTCGGCAACCTGGTGTATGTGAGTGTACTCCTGTTCATATTCTGTTTGTGTTAGCGGAATGTTGATTAATCTGTGAACCAAACTATGGAATACTGCATATTGATGTTGTACTGGGTTGAATGGGTTGCATTTAATGTAATTGTCAACATGTGTTGCTTTTCTGTATATACCGATTACACTATGTGGTAGTTACTCGAAGATCATAGAAGGGGTATTTTTAGAACAATTACAGTCTTACATTAAAAAACTGAACATTATAGCGGAGGAACAATATGGATTTCAAAAACACAAATCCACAATACAAGCGATAGATAAAGTGAATAGCACAATAATAAATGCCTTAAAGTGAGTGAGTGTGTGGTGTTTAAGGGCCCGTCGACAACAAGGTCATTTGGGCCCGAAGTCAATACTAAAACCTAAAAGCTATAAACATTTAGCTAAAAAAAGGTAAAATATAATAAAACACTCAACTGTTAAAAGGACATTAAATACGATCTAAAGACATACTTTAAAAACTCTAAAAGTAATAAATATAAAATGCAAGTCAGACTCGCTGATTAAAACCGATTTCGGTAACAAACCGCAGTGCCTTAATCACGGCCACTGGGTCGTCCCCTAAAATACTGGGCAAGTTAGCTCCCAAGCCTATTGATTGGCGGACTCTGGCGTACTGCGGGCAATGGAGCAATACATGCCGCACGGTGAGAGGTACTGCACATGGAGCACACACAGGGGCCGGTTCCCCTCTTAATAGATGGCCATGAGCTGCTCGTGTGTGTCCAATTCTCAGCCGGGTGAGTATCACCTCGGCTCGCCGGTTATCCCTGCAGGAAGTTAGCCAGGGTTGTACACTCTCCTTTATTGCCCGGAGTTGTGTGCCTTCCAAAGCTGTCCAGGAGTGCTGCCAAGCAGAGAGGAGTTGGCGACTAAATGCCTTAAATAAAAGAGAAATAGTTATTGCAGTGTTCACAGATCTAAGTAAAGCTTTTGATTGCGTTAACTTAGAACTACTAATAGAAAAACTATTCAGATATGGGGTACGAGGAATTGCACAAGATTGGGTTGAATCTTATCTAAAAAGTGAATGCAATGGGTGGAAGTAAATTTTAAGAACACAAAGGGAGAAATTGAAAATATTAACTGCTTCGCTGATGGCCGTTTAAACCCTTCAGGGGGCGGAAACGGATACCCAATAAACAGAACAGGACATTTAAATTGTTAAATGCTGTAAAAATGCATCATAAATACAATTCCGCACCTTCCGTATTTATTAAGTTATTTAAACGAAACAAAAACTGGTTTAAAACTCATTAAAGACAGTATACATCTACAGTAACAATAAAATAGAGACTACATTAATAAATCGTTGAAATTTCACTACTTTGTTTCACTGCAGCAAAAGTCATTCTTTGCGCTGAACACGCCTAACATTTGAATCATTTTGTTTTGTGTGTATACGAACGAATGTATATATTGTCGCCAGGTCATTGTTGATTGGAGGCAGCGTGGGTAACAAGATCAAAGAGACGGCAGTGCAGTGTGGAGACAAAAGCTTGCCAAAATGGTGGGCGGGAGCAAACGGATTTCGCAACATACAACAGAATTTCTTCCAGTTTCAAACAAAATATTTCCATCAAACTTCTGGTTTAGCAATGGGCAACTCCTTATCACCCTTCCTGGCCGATCTGTACATGAGTGCGCTAGAAATAAGGATCACAAAAGGTTTCCCATGGATGTTCAAACTCTGGCAAAGATATGTAGATGACATATTTGCCATAGTGCCAAAAAAACACATCAGTGATGCACTAAAACTTTTAAATATGCAAGAAAAAAGCATCAAGTTCACTGTAGAAGTTGAAAAAGACGAGTATTTACTATTTTTAGATCTAAAAATAATCAGAAATAAAAATAGAATAAACTTTGGCATTTACAGAAAACCAACACAGACAGACAACTACATAAAAGCTAATGGCTACAATCCAAGATCCCACAAACAGGCAATCTTTAATAGTTTAGCACACAGACTGGTTAATATACCTCTCACAGCAGAAGAATACAAAATAGAATACAACAAAATTATTGAAATAGCACAGAAAAATGACTTTCCCAAATCACTAGTAGACAAAAAAGTGAACTTAGCAAAAAAGAAGAAACTACTAAAGGAAACCACAACCCTCTCAGCTACAGAAACTAATATGATTTTCAAAAAATTCACTTACCATCCATGGGCCTTTGATAAATTCAAAAAAGTCTTCAAAAAACAAAACATTCAACTAGCACCAGTGAACCATTACTCCTTAAAAACCCTAATTTGCTCAAACATTAAAGATGCCACTCCATCTAACAAAAAATCTGGTATATATAAAATTGAATGCTGTGACTGTAGTCAAATTTATATTGGAAAAACCAAAGGAAATTTAGAAACAAGAGCAAAGGAACACTTTAGGAACATAAAATACAAACAATTAGAAAAATCAGCAGTTGCCACGCAGTTTTGGGAAAAAAAAACACAACATAAATCCAGAACCAAAATTACTAAAACATACAACAGAAAAACAAGAACTGTCCACATGGGAACAAATCTTTATTTCAAAAAATAGGAACAAAGTATTCAATTGCGACATCCCCCAGAAAGATTTGTTCAGCAAGTTCCTCGAACTGCCTCCTGAGGAGACGGATGACAAAATATTGCCAGCTACACCAAGGAGAACCAGTCGATGTCCGGCTGAAGATAGAGGGAAGGCCTCTGAAACTAGTTCCGGGAAAATTTAAAAGTAAGTGTTTAGTGTCATTAATCGACTCCCAATAAATTTAACAATTTTTTGTGTGTGCAACTTGGACTTTTGATTTCACGAACCCACAAAGTCACATTTGGTGTCAGAAGTGCGACGACATGGAGGATGCATTGGAAAAGATTTTGGAGAAGATGGCAGAAATGAAAGCAGCAAATGACAACTTCGCTGCGAAAACAGAAGCGGCAAATAACACCTGGCCGTGGAAATGAAGACGGCAAACAACGTGCCGCAGAACTGAAGGAAATTAAGACCGAATTGACCAAGAAAATTAAAGCGGCCGAGGTCCTCGCCGCAAAATTTGAAGAGCAGTTGGCCGACGTAAAGGAGGACGACAAGGAGCTTGGTGAGCGTGTCGAAGACCTGGCGAGTCGCGTTAACGACCTGGAAGGAAAGGCCGACAGCAGCGTCAAGTCCCTGAACGCCATGGAGAAGGATGTCGTTGGAAGGAGGTTGAAGGATTTGAAGGCCGACGCACCGGGACGCGACACAACATCGGCGCACGTCAAACCTCCGAAATATGACGGCGCATCAACGTTTGAGGTCTTCCGCCGCCAATTCGACGCAGTAGCCAAGCACAACAAATGGTCACCAGAGGAGGAGGCTACACAGTTAATAGCCAGCCTCCAGGGACGGGCCGCGGAAGTCCTGAACGCAGTACAGACAACGGCGGTGCCTAAGGACATCTGGGAGGCCTTGGAGAATCGTTTTGGAAACCACCGCTTAGCCGCAGCGTACCGCAGCCAGCTAAAGGCAAGTTCACAGCAGCCAGGGGAAACGCTGCAGGAGTTCGCCCTGGAAGTTGAACAACTGGCTGGCAAGATCCTGGTCGACCTCCCACCAGAGTTTGTATACCGCGAAGCTGCCTACACATTCGTTGACGGGGCACAAGACACGGAGATTCGTCAGCGCCTAATGCTCGGCGATTATAAAACCATCCACGAGGCGCTAACGTCAGAATTAAGGATGGAGGCGGCTAAGGTAACAGCTGTCCCGACGTCGAGAACGAGGAGACAGGAGACCAGCCGAAGGACGCCGGCGAAGACCTAGTGGCCTGTGTTAGGGGTGTGGACAGCCCGGACACCTGGAGAGAGACTGCCCACACCAGGAAGAGCAGCCGGAAAACCAGTAAGGGCCGTCGTGGAGAGGGGCACGTCGGCGCCATCACCACCATCCCCTCGAGTGACACTGCGCGCCGTCAGCTGGCGTGTGGATGACAGCCTCATCGCGGACGGTTGGGTGGAGGGGAAACCGTGCCGCGTGCTGGTGGACACCGGGGCGGCCATGACCATCATCAGACCTGACGTTGCCAAGGGTTTGCCGACGAGGAAGCCGAGCCGACCATACCAGCTTGTCACGGCATCGGGTGACACCTTGCCTGTGGAGAAGGAGGCCCTGCTAAAGTTGACCTTCGGAAGGAGTGCCGTACGTCTGTGGGTGTTCGTTGCGAAGGTGGCTGAGGAGGTGATTCTGGGACTGGATGCCCTCAGGAGCCACGAGGCGACGGTTGACGTCGGCAGGAAGGTCCTGTGGCTCAACGGAGAAGAGGTTATACTCCGTCAACCCGAAGAGCGCCTTGGAATCTCTAGGGTCATCTTGAACGAAGACGTGGTTGTCCACGCAAGGAGCGAGGTGATGGTGGCGGCGCGACTGGAAGGCCAGAGAACCAGGAACATGATGCTGGACCAGAAGACGCCTGTACGCGGACTGTGTGTAGCCAGGGTATTGCTGCCGTGCCGAGAGGTGCCAGTGAGACTGCTAAATCCAACAGACACCGATCACGACGTCCAGGCCAGAACGGAGTTGGGAACGTGCGAGCCCGTGGTAAGCGTAACAGCAATCGACAAGACGCAGGAGCCGGTGCCGACGCAACCCCTGGGGCCCCGGCTAGAAGGCCTACTGGAGAGGGCGGCCGACCACCTGACCGCAGAGCAGCTGGAGAAAGTTCGACAACTGCTGAGACGATACCAGCGCGTCTTCAGCCAAGGTGATAGTGACTACGGCCGCACGGACAAAGTGCTTCACCGCATCGACACCGGGGATGCCCGGCCTACTCGGCAACAACCTAGATGCGTTCCGCTGGCGAAGCAAGGGGCGGTACGAGACATGCTGGAGGACATGAGATCCAGGGGAGTGATTGAAGAGTCTGACAGCATTTGGTGTTCCCCTGTAGTCTTGGTGACGAAGAAGAACGGCGAGCTACGCTTCTGCATGGACTACAGGAAGCTGAACGCTGTCACCCGGAAGGACTGCTTCCCCTTACCCCGGACTGACGACACTCTGGACACGCTAGCTGGTGCGCAGTGGTTCTCGACCCTGGACCTGAAGTCAGGCTACTGGCAGGTAGCTCTAGACCCGAGAGACAAGGAGAAGACCGCATTCTCGACAGGCCAAGGGCTCTGGCAGTACACAGTTATGCCCTTTGGCCTCTGCAATGCACCAGCTACCTTCCAACGCCTCATGGAGTCAATGATCAGAGGACTGACTTACGACGCCTGCCTGCTATATCTGGACATCATCATCGTCGGTAACACTTTTGAAGACCATCTCGAGAATCTGAGTAAGGTGCTACAGAGATTGCAGGCGACCAACTTGAAGCCGAACGCGAAGAAGTGCCAGCTCTTCCGCAAGGAAGTGAACTACTTGGGCCACATAGTCTCAGCAACCGGAGTGGCCACAGACCCGGAGAAGACACAGACTGTGAGAGATTGGCCTCACCCGAAGGATAAGAAAGAGTTGCGCAGTTTCCTGGGGCTGTGCAGTTATTACCGACGCTTCATAAAGGGGTTCTCTAACATCGCCAAACTCCTCACCCGCCTGACAGAGGAACACCGGCCTTATGTTTGGACGGAGGGTGCCGAAGACGCTTTCCAGCACCTGAAGAAGACCCTGTGCAGTGCTCCAATTTTGGGTTTCCCACAACCGGGTGGTGCCTTCATTGTGGATACCGATGCCAGCGACCATGGCATTGGAGATGTCCTATTGCAGATCCAGGACAGCCATGAGCGGGTGATAGCCTACTACAGCAAGACGCTATCCAAGGCAGAGAAGAACTACTGCGTCACCCGAAGAGAGTTACTGGCGGAAGTAAAGACCTTGGGCACTTCCACAAGTACTTGTACGGTCAGCCATTCCACATGAGGACTGACCATTCCGCCCTAACCTGGCTATTGAGCTTTAGGAACCTGGAAGGCCAGACAGCACGTTGGGTCCAGAGGCTTCAGGAGTACGACTTCACCTCGGAACATCGCAGAGGGAAGAGCCACGGTAACGCAGACACTATGTCCCGAAGACCCTGTCCAGAAGAGTGCGGCCAGTGCAGAAGAGTGGAAGAGAAAGAGCGTGCCACAGCAGTCCGAGTAGTCATGGCAGTGCTGTTCGGGACGACCAGCCTTGAGGAGGGAGCAGTGTCGCCAGGTCATTGTTGATTGGAGGCAGCACGGGTAACAAGATCAAAGAGACGGCAGTGCAGTGTGGAGACAAAAGCTTGCCGAAATGGTGGGCGGGACCAGACGGATTTCGCAAGAGTTCGCCTTTGTTCTAGCCGGTGTCGATTGTTTGAGAAATTTCTGGAATGTTAGAAAAACTATAAAAAGGCAACCTGCCTGCCAAAGTCAGTCAGTCAGTCAGTCGGTAATTGAACGCGTGCGGGTAAGCGGCTGTGTTTGTTGAGCTTGTATGTTGTATTGTGTATGTGTAAGAAGCGTATTTCTACGGAAATAAAGTACAATTTTTTGTGTTTGTAACTTGGACTTTTGGTTTCACGAACCCACAAAGTCACAATATGTATAGCTATGCAAGCAACTTCTCCGGTTCAAGTTTAGTTTATTTATGCTATACCAAGCGATAATCATACGAGAATATTTATTAATTTTTAGATGAGTCGTATTTATTACACATCTGCTTCACTTTCGTACCTATTTTGAGGACATGTTTCGCAAATCATCGTTTGCATCTTCTGCTCTTATGCGACTAAAGCCACACCACCACACCACTGGATCAAGCTTTAGTCGCATAAGAGCAGAAGATGCAAACGATGATTTGCGAAACATGTCCTCAAAATAGGTACGAAAGTGAAGCAGATGTGTAATAAATACGACTCATCTAAAAATTAATAATTATTTCGCTTCACTGTGGTGTTCCAATACAGTTAAATCTCGATATACGAGAATATGTTGCGTTACACACTCACACACTGGAAAGAAAACCCTCTGTCAGCATCTGTTATTACAGTGTTTCTCAACCAAGGTTTCTGGTTAGCCTTATGCAGCTGTTTTCGCTCTGTATTTTAGTTATTTATACTCTGTGTTCAGAGTGATTTCTTATAGCTATCAAGAGCTAAATGAATGGCACATTTGAAATTGTTAAATTTCAATGTTAACCATGGCTTATCCCCGTAATGTAGCTTGGGTATGATGTGTACAGGCTTCTGATATCACTGTAGAAAATCTGGAAGATTTGTAGTGCGATTATGGAGATATTTAGGACATACGTAGCAGTGACGTGTGCTGGTCTACAGATGGCATGTTAGCTACTCCATTGTTTGGGGAAGTGGCGGGTCAAATATGGGTGATGCGGATTAGCTATTAATAGCTATCCCTCTTTACGGAAAACAATTAAATGGTAAAAAAAAAAAAAAAAAAAAAAAAAAAAAGTATTTTTATACCACTGGATGTAACTATGCACAGTTGTTTAGTAATTTTCAGAGCTGTAAATTCATGCAAGTCATTCATCTACCTGTACCTGCGCGTATAAAGAGCTTGTAACCTAATTGAGTATTATAATACTCAGAGGGCTCTTTATACTTAGGGGGTAAGAAATTCACCACGATATCACCCTTCATACTTGAGAGAAAACACTTTCCTAAAAGTATACCACACACAACCAAAAGAAGTTGTAACCATTTCGAAAATGTGTACTGAGTTGCGAAAAAGTTGGCAAGGAAACCAATATTATTTGGTGTGAATCAGCAGATGTGCCCTTGGGTGTTTATCCAGGTTTGGAGGTGTACAATTCGAAAAGAAACCTTTAAGGGTACGTTTACATTCCTTATAGAACTAATTTAAATTTATTGTAAAATAGCAAGATTAAAATAATTGGCATTAAATGAGCATTAAATGCATGTATGCGCAGGACGTCTATACACGTCCATATCGGTTTGGGGCATTTTAACTTGGAAGTCATATGACGTCCATATCGGTGAAAGGGTTAAGTCAGACTAGGGATATGTAACATCAGGTATACCTCAAGGTTCAAAATTGGGACCATTTTTATTTTTACTTTATATAAATGACCTTTTTGAGTTGATAAGGAAGCATGGTGGTACTGTAATAGGATATACAGGTGATAAAACCATAATAGTAAATGAATCTACGGAAAGAGAAGTGGAAGATAAAGCAAAGGAAATCCTAAAAATAGTAAAACAGTATTTCTTAAACTTAGACCTAATGATAAATTTAAATAAGACATGCTGGATAAAGTTCGATCTCAAGAAGTGTTCAACAAATATAAAAATTACTGTTGATGGTGAAAGTATTCCAGAAACATGCCAAACAGAATTTTTGGGGGTAGTAATTGATAAACACCTAGGGTGGAAATGAAATGAAATGTGTGGTGTTTAATGCCCGCTTTTACTACATACGGCATCACTGATGATACATGAGATGAAGATGGAGCACCGGTGGAATGAGATGGCAGGGGAAACTGGAGGTCCCGGAGAAAATCCGCCCCAGTGCCGTGATGTCCACCACAAATCTCACTTTGCAGTCGCCTGGGATCGAACCCGGGCCGCCTTGCTGAAAGCCAAGTGGTCTAACCACTGAGCCATGGCGCAGCCCCTAGGGTGGAAGCAACACATAGAATATATAATAAAAAAACTAAATAAAGGTATATACGTAATGAAACAAGTTAGACGAACTATGGATAATAAAACCTTAAAACAAGTGTATTATGCATTTATCTACTCACATATAAAATATGGGATATCTTTATGGGGTAATATAAATGCAAAAGAGGTGTTAAAAATTTTCAGATTACAAAAGAAAGCTATCCGAATAATTGAAAATATTGAGAGAAGATCTAGCTGTAGGCAGATATTTAAGAAGCATAATATTTTAACTGTTCAATGCATATACATATATGAAAGCATTAAATATGTAATAGAAAGGAATACATGTAAAAAGAACTGTAATGTACACTCATATAATGTAAGGAATAAAGCTGACTATTTTAGGACCACACTAAGGGGAACACTAAACAACAGATCATTAGAAAGTATCGGAAAAGACATGTATAATAGATTGCCAGGTAAAATAAAGAATACTAAACTATGTAATATTAAGAATATAAAAAAGTATTTGTCAGAACAAGCTTTTTATAGTGTGGAAGAGTACAAAGCAAAAAATGGAAAATAAACAATGTACATTTTAGTTTCTATGCAGTGCATATAGTAGACTTTTGGGTATATTTTTATGTTTTCTTATAATGTAAAATGATGTATCCTCTGTATGAAATATAGGGGATGAATAAATTGAAATTGAAAAAAAAAAAAATTGAAATTGAAATATTCCAAATTGTAATCCTGTTGGTGTTCAAATGATTTTTAAATCTAGAAAAGATAGCCATTCATCCTGCTCTACTTCAATGGTGAAAACTATGGATTTCTCTTGTAGGTTTAGCAAATTTATAGCATCCTCGGTTAGTCTTCTAGGGACTATAGCAAACACATTGTTGACATATCTATGCCAACATTTGAAAATATGTGGAAAGGCTTTAGTAATGTGTGTTTCCAAATTACTCATGAACATTATTAAATTTTAGATGAGTCGCATTTTTTACACATCTGCTTCACTTTCGTATGTGTAAAAAATGCGACTCATCTAAAATTTAATAATTTTTCGCTTCACTGTGGTGTTCCAATACAGTTGAATCTCGATATACTCATGAACAGATTAGCTAGTAATGGTGAAAGAGGGTTACCCATGGCCAAGCCTGCTGTTGTTGGAAGATCTTGCTGGAGAACGTGAAGCTGTTTTGTTCAATACATAGGATGGTTAATTTGATGTATTCCTCTATTTTATCATCCGCAACGTTGCTTTTGGATAACCAGCCTTTCATCAATTTTGGAATTTTTTCTACTGGTATGCTCGTGAATAGAGATCTGATATCAAAGGACACCATCACCTCTTCAGTTTTTATAACTGTGTTTTCTATTTTCTTTACCAAATCCAATGAATTCTTTATGCTTAGAGATTCAAACTTTTCAAACTTGTCAAATTCTTCCACCAACCGACTTACAAACTGGCAAAATGGTTGGTGGAAAACCAACAGGGTTACAATTTGGAATATACAGAAAAGCAACACATGTTGACAATTACATTAAATGTAACCCATTCAACCCAGTACGACATCAATATGCAGTATTCCATAGTTTGGTTCACAGATTAATCAACATTCCGCTAACACAAACAGAATATGAACAGGAGTATACTCACATACACCAGGTTGCCGAATTGAACTATAACACAAATTTCATCAAAAAACTGATCTACAGACACAAAAGAAACAGAAACTTAAAGGACATTACTACGTTAAAAAAACTAGAAAACCCAAACACCAGATATGGTAAATTTACATTTCATCCAAAATACTTCAAAACATTTGAAAAGATATTTAAGAGCTTCAACATAAAATTAGCTCCTCAAAACAAACACAACATCTGCAACTTACTAAATCACCCTCTAAAAAATAGCACACCAAAAACTCAATTATCAGGCATTTACCAAATGAGCTGTCAGGATTGTGACAAGATATACATTGGTAAGACCAAAAGGAATCTAGGAACAAGAATGAAAGAACACTTCAGAAATATTAAATTCAAACAAATGGACAAGTCGGCCGTAGCACATCACTTTTGGTCTGAGAATCACAACATAAAACAAGAAATAGAACTGATCAAACAGGCAAAGAAATCTCTGGAACTACAGATTTGGGAAAACATATTTATTACGAAGAAACAGGACCTCTTGATGAATTTTGAAATTCCCAGGGTAGATGACATCATCAAATTCACCAGGACATTAGATGGCAGCACGACACCAAGCCAGATGCAGACACCGGATGCATCATCAGTCAACCACAGACCTGACGATAGGGGAGAGGTTCCCAGAAACTAGTCTTCATCAAAAAACTTGTAAGTGGAGAAAAGTATATACAAGGTTGACTCACTTACCTAATTTTAGTAAGCTTGTTAATATTGAATGTTGCAGTTTCTAATGTTATCATAATTATCCTTTGCTGCATAAACTTATGTTCTGACAATTTCTTTCTTTCCAAAAGACGTCTTCTTGTAGTTTATCTGCATGTCTCATGCATTTTTCCCAGTCTTATATTACCTTGTGAATTTCTTCGTGAATAGGTCCTTCAACGTTAATCAGTTTAAAAGTATTATATCTGCAACATAATTTGAGCCCACATTAAATCAACTGGATTGTACTCACTGGGGGAAGGCAGATTACTTCATGTCTCATTTCAATTGTAAGTTGATCCAGCTGATACACTTTTTCCTCACTTTTCAATGAAAGAACTGAATAATAATTAATTTATAGATGATCCTATTTATTACACATTGGCTTCACTTACATACCTATTTTGTTAAATCTCAATAAACTGAATAATACTTCACATTCTGCAGATGCAGCATTCCACAGGCCAGCAGTAAGTGTACTATTTGCTCTCTCTTGAATTTAACAAATACCTTGCTTATTTAAAGTCATGTCAAATGTTTACATTTCAGTTCCGAGCAATTACAAATATATGTACACCCATACATGTCAACCAATAATGATGTTCATTACAATGTTTACATTGCAATGCATTGTTATAATATATGGTTGGTTGTTATAATATATTGGTACTTATATGGGGTTTTTATGGTTATGTTAGACATCTTACTGTCTACCTCCCTCATGGATCACTTTTTGCAAAATCTGAATCTTTGTCTTAGCACCAATAATATTTATTAGAGATTGATTCAGTTGACACTCATCATACACCACTTACAAGGAATGCAATATGACAACACCGCAGGACTCCGATTGGTTGCTCACCAAGTAGCATTCAAGGACATCCCATTTGAAACACTTAAGTATATTATTAAATTATAGATGAGTCGAATTTATTACACATCAGCTTCACAATATGACTCATCTATAATTTAATAATTGTTTTGTTTCACTGTGATGTTCCAATACAGCTAAATTTCGATACTTAAGTATATGAACATTCTTACAGATACATTTGTAACAATTGCAGTCTTCAATTTACAGCTGAAGCTATTCTGTATAGTATAATCAAAAAACAAGTAATCAATAAAGACTTGAGTAAATTAACTTTAAAGAGAGTCGATTAAATACTCACAATGACACCATCTACAGGAGGCTTTGTCCTAAAACTTGGAGGAACCATTTCTGGAGTTAAACTTGGTGGAGGTTCTGTTCCTTGAAGCTTCTGGTGTATCAGCCACATGGACAATGCAAACTGCTCACTATTTAATTTACCACTTTGCTTGATGTCACAAAGATTCCTGAATAAATGACACAAAAATTATCAAAAGAAAGAAGAAAAAGGAAAGCGAACACACAGTACATTGGCCATGGGTTTCAAAATCCAATTCTATACAGTTTGTGTAAAACATCATTAAACTCATATGTGCAAGAGAGAAGAAATGAAAAGAAATGGTGTAAACAATGGGGTAGCAAACGACTAGTGGAGACAGTCACATATACAACATATGACCACGTTCCATAACAGTTTCCACTATGGAATAAAATACAGTGTGATCCATATAAACCTGAACCATTTCAATAGGCCATAACTTTAGAACCAATAACAGGACACACGTGCAACTTTGGGAGAATATAATATACAATTGGGAGATTACATCACATCTCAGAGAAGATGTTGGAAGTGTCCTCAACCAGCATCTATACATGTTTGCACTCGTCTCACCATATTCTCTGAAGTTTTACGGAGAGTATGATCGCCAATGTTACTTATTTCGGTTCGAATGGATTCCTTGAGAACATCAATTGTCCGTGGCCTATTCTTGTACACTCTATTTTTAGATACCCCCCACAAGAAAAAATCTGGTGAGGTTAGGTCAGGGGATCTGGGGGGCCCACAAACCTTTTCAGATTATTCGATTATCAAAGAAACTGGTCACAAGTTCCACGGTGTCATTAGACGTATGACACGTTGCTTCATCTAGCTGAAAATAACCTTCTCTCAATTTGATATCTCCATAAAACTTCAGAGAATATGGTGAGACGAGTACAAACATGTATAGATGCTGGTGGAGGACACTTCCAACATTTTCTCTCAGATGTAAATAGTGTAATGTAATCTCCCAATTGTGTATTATATTCTCCCAAAGTTGCATGTGTATCCTATTATTGGTTCAAAAGTTATGGCCTATTGAAATGGTTCAGGTTTATAGGGGTCACACTATACTATAACACAATGTTAAATGTACCATTTTTAAATGCTCCATTGTCGAACAAGTCCACCAATCAATTCCATTTATTACTTACAGAACACTAATACTTGACTGGCAAGACAGCATGCTATTTCAGAATTACTCATGCAATTATTTTGCAAAATTAACAATTTTCTTTTAGAATTATTAATATTTACAAAGGACCTTTACAGCAAATAAACTAATGTATAAAACTTTGTGTAAAATCCACCCTTTATTCAACATTTTCTACGTTTGATGAAACAGTTACATCAGTGTGATTTATTCTCCAGGATTTTGTTCATGAAAACAAGCAGCATGGATAGTTGAAGATGGACATTGGGCAGGCATGATAAAAAATGCATTTCATTACCCATTAAATTCATCTAATATAAGCTCTTTATTCCTCTAATATAAGCACTTTATTCCAGATATCTTAAAATATCTTTAGTATATCAGTTTGTTAAAAGTCAAACTAACTTTCATTACATCAATGCAACAAAACGAAAACTACTTCTTACCAAATATGAGCCAAAATTTGTTGTGGTACACCAGACCTGAGGAAGACATCTTTGATTTCTAATCCTGATACAAAACCATCCTTGTCTACATCCGTCTGCTGGAATAGTATGTCGTATTTGGCCTTTTCTTCTGCACTGACCACCCAAGTCGCTGCAGGTAATGATGGAATAGGTGGCTGCAAGATCACACATCAAATATGTAATTACATTTGCATCAGAATCAAAGTGCAAGCAATTAAGGTATTTGCAAGTTTCTATTTAATGATGCACAAAAGCCTTTACACATTTCTTCTTAGTTGTATCCAGGCTTCCAAGACTGTACAAAAAAAAAATGGTCTGTTTTTATTTCTTGCCATTCATGAGACAATGTCTAAAAAGAGGTCTCTTAAATGTGTTTTATGTCTGCAGGGATCTGTGATTCTATCAGTTTTGAAAACTGTATCTTCAAATATTATTTGGACAGGCAATTTTTTCTATATGGGAGACTATATACACAAAATACAAAGTGATAAATGTTTATATAGCACATTGGTTTGAACAAAAAAAACAATGCTCTTTTGCTTTAAAATTTGCTTTTAAAAAAGTACTCATCTGATGAGGTGCAGCCTAATGTTTAAAGAGATTCAATTTGCAGTGCCCTTAATTAATGAAAGTTTTGTATTCTGTATGATATTTATTAATTTTCTGCCCGCCTCAGCTTAACTTAGTCAAGGAGTTATGGATTCTTTTTATCTTCAGGACATGGTCTCAGACTGATGAATGGCAAGTTTTATCTTTGATAATAACACTACTATGTCAAAATCTGATAATGTAATTTATTTTATGGTAGAATTAAAATAACTTTAGGAATCTGACAGCTGCGAAGCAACATGGTGAAGTGGTGGTGGAGAAAGTGACATATCTGCTTATTAATGCCTTGGCGCGAGCGCTAAAACTACCTAAATTAACTTGTTGATATTTGTATTTCTAACACATGGGAACAGTTTTAAATGATACTCTGTTAAGGCAATATACTGTCACCCTACTAGCGTAAGATACGACCGGGGACAGCTGGAAGGGTCCGAGGCGGCCGAGCCACGCCCCCCGCCCATTAATCTGTCACTAACTGAGGGGTGATTTGGGGAAATGTCACTTGTCCCTCGACGTTTCTCTCCCCTTCTGTCCTCTGGAACGTTCGGGTGATTTGCGGGAAACCAGAGACTTCTAGAAAAACAGTGACATTCCTATAAAAAGGGTTTCAGAGAGACAGTCAGTCAGTCAGAGTTCGTGGCAATCAGCGTAAGAGTGCAGTGCTAGTGTAAGGACGAGAAGACTGTGTATGTGCAACGGAAGAATTTACGTAATTGTGACCGTACAGTGAAATTGTAACGGACGAACTGGTGAATCGTAATTGTGTGCATTACGTAATTCCGTGTAATTGGCAAGTGTTTAACTGTAAGTCGGTGGAAATAAAGAACATTTTTGAGTGGTGTAATTGGACTTTTCATTTCACGAACCCACAAAGTCACAATACAAATGAATCTGAGGCAACACTGAAAATATTCTGCAGAGTTTAAATTTGTTTTTCGTAATGCTTCTGTCTTGGAGTGATTAAGAAAGCCGGGATTAAGAATAAGCAAGAGAAACCTAATACACTTTTTGGCATTAAACATGGTAGTTTACTGAACAAATTTCCAGTTACACAAATAACAGAATAGCCTTTAGAACGTCAACTTTCTCTATATGCCATATTAGATTAGCAAGTGAAAAACTCAAAGCCTTTTCAAAATGAACGAATTCAGAATATGCATTTTAATTTGCAGTGTATTTACTGTAGATTTAATACACAAGTTATATTTCTTAAAGCTCATAATTTTCAACTGTGCATTACCTTAAGAAAGATAGCAGTAACTTACGGTTTCCTCTTTTTTCAAAATATTCACGTAGTGCACACAATTCTCTTGCTTGTCCCCATAGTGCAGATCTTTGTCCTGCTTTTGAATATTTTTTCTTGGGAGAGCGAGTTCTTGGTCTACCTCATTTTTGAGAGGTACTGGTAGTTTGGGACATTGTATCCTTATAGTAATAACAACTCTAAAACACTGATAACCTACTAAATATTAATGTACAAATGAAATAACTAACAAAAACAAATCAGCTTCTTTTTAAAAATTAAACTATATCTAAACACTACATAAAATATAATTATTATTTGTAACCAGTTTCACTATCTTTTAAGATAATTTCTGTAAAATTTTCATCAATTTCCTTAAAAGATAAGTGAAGTTTGTGACAAATAATTATATTTTGTGTAGTATTTGTTGCTGCACTGTTGCTAGCTTTTATTTTTTACATAATAATCAATCTACACTTTGACACATGCATCAACGTGACAATACAGTAACAATTTTGGCAAAACTTAGACAAGGAGATAAAGAGGAATGACTCGCCTAATTGGCTGAAGTTATTATGACACCTATAAGAGGTTTGGTCACTATCGTTAGAAACTCTGCCTCCCTTAACCTCCAAAGGAACTGTCAGGATCCTAAGGTAACTTAAATTCGACTGTAGTCACATTTTTGTTTTGAGACCCCCTATTATAGGTGTCAGTTACACAGTCAACTATCACTCATTTACAACTCCAACTATCACTCATTTACAACTCGTGCACTTTCCAATTGCTTGTTTTGCTTTCTTTTTCTATTTAACATTTACCAAATAAATTTTACTTATAATTTTAATGAGCTTTAGATATCAATAAATAATTCATTTCCTGGGGGCTATATTAAAATAACTTAAATTTTGTGAAAGACCATACTGGCTGAGCGGACATGCATTACAGCTAAACTCATGGTCACAAACAACAGAAACCACTGCTTGACAACCACTTCTGACGTAATCTCTTGTTGCTTGGTACCACTACATTAATGCAGGGTCCAGCAGTTGATTTTGACTAATTTGGCAAAACTGTAGAACGGTATTCAACATTTTTCAGTATCAAACTCATAGAAATAAGTAAAATAAACAATTTCTTGCATAAAAATGTAATTAATCTAATAAAAATGTTAATCTGAAAACAATTATTTTGTCTTACCTTAGTACCATCAATTCCCATTACAAGATTTGGTAGCACTGGTACAGAACTTGGTAGAGGAGCTGCAGGTGCAGTAGGCACTGATATGGGCACTGAATCTTTTCTTTTCGAAGGAGGCAAAAGCTCTGGTGGTAATGAGTTGGGTATTGTGTATTTCTCTAGAGCTTTATACACTAGGTGCATTGCCTGAAATAAATAACAAATCTAAATTTTAACAAGGGAAACATTTCATTTTCTTAATCTAATATTTAATGTTGATGAAGTCATTTTTCATGTGGTGCTCACATGAAGTGTAGCTAAGGTGGAAACAAAACTTTAAACTTCTGACGTTCAAATAATGATATATGATGGTTTATTTGAATTAAGTATTAGTGAAAACAGCGTAATGAAATCGTCCAATAATTTGTAGACATCCTGTGTATAATGAAGTACAACAGTCATTGTATGAAAAAGCATGGCCCATTACTGTAGCAATAGCATCCTTCTATTTCATATCATAGAGAGGAGGGAAGCAGAGGAGAGAAGCAACAAACTGAAATATTGCAATGGAAAAACTACAATTTTCACAATAAAAAATTAGAATGTGATTAGCAACAAATAAGATACTTTATAGAGTAGTTGGAAAATAGAAATGAACATAAGGTGGGACTAGGCGTGGCTGGTCTATCGCTGACTACCAGTGAGGCGAGTCCAACGTTGTACAGTTCAACATGCGAACTGGCAAGCTTTGCTGAATGCTGCAGTTAATTTCTTTGTGCGCTCAAGATACTAATTATAGAATTATTTTGTTGTTTTCACGTCACAAAGCTGTTTTTCCTGAGGGTGAATGTCCAAACCCTAAGTTTAAAGCACATCTGATTTTGGATATAGGGAAAGATAAGATGCCAGACCAGAAAGAAAAGAATCATTTACGGTCTGTGAAGAAAAACAGATATGTGCTGACGCATTTCATGACTTGCATTCAGTCTAGTGGTGATTTTTAAAGGGTGTGCTTTTGAAAGTTAGTAAATATGTCACTCAGCAAGCCCAGTACTAGTGTGCCTAGTAGTGACTATCAGACAACCCTTAAGATTTTACACAGGCACACTAGAAATATTATCTTTCATATATGTATTTGTTTTTCAAACAGTTGTCAATTAAAGAAGTTTAAAAACATACAAATTTTGTTCAGTGTTGAGAATTAATGGCGCGAGAGTGCCCATTTTGTGAGGAACGTTGTTAAAGAAGGCAAGCAGTTCTCTAAATTAGAAGCTCCCATACTTAGGTCTTCTGGAAAATATAGAGCAGTGAAAAAAATGTGCTACCAACTTTAAGATGATTTTCAAAAGTGCATTTTATGTAGAACAATTTATGATTTATACGACAAGGGTGAATATCCAAATACCAATAGACTGACAAATTTTATGAGGGATAAAATATAAAATAAGGATTCTGTATATTCTGTGTATAATATTTTGAAATCTCTTGGGTTCAAATATAGGAGAACCAATGATAGTTGCAAATTTCTGCTTGAAAGAAGTGATATAGTTACTGCAAAATACACAATGTTAAAAGTACAGGTGATTCCATGCCCACCTTTTAAGAAAATGAAATGAAATGTGCAGTGTTTAGTACCCGCTTTTACTACATAGGGCACCACAGGCTGTGACACTGTGATACATGAGATGGTAGGGGAAACCGGGGACCTCGGAGAAAATCCGCCCCAGTGCCAAGTTGTCCACCACAAATCTCACTTTGCAGTCATCTGGGATCGAATCCAGGCTGCCTTGGTGAGAGCCAAGTGGTCTAATCACTCAGCCATTGCACGCCCATGCCCATCTTTCATTTGGATGAAACCTGGGTTAATCAGAATCGCTGCGGCAACAATTATGTTTGAATAGTTTCATACTATTCTTTATACAGAATTTAAGGATATGTTTGTATTATAACTGTAACACATTGGAGTAATAACGGAGCTCAGTTTACGAGGTAGGCGGTTTCAGAGAAACAAAGACAGATATATCTTCCATCTATGTCGGCTGCTCGCTGTGGAACTGACAATGTCAAGAGAGCACAATCACTGTATTGGCTAAGCCCAAGTTCATTCTTATTTTGTAGCTACTTTAGTCCTCATTTACACTACGACAACCAGAACTTACAGCCTGAAAAGAAAAAAAGCTTACAACAAAACTGAACTACATTCTATCTTTAGCCGACTATAATGTTTAAGAATGTAGCTCATCATTCCTAAATGTTTATGTTTTAAGTATATTGTTTACCACATCTATAACAAACCACTAATACATACCACCATGAACTCATGACGATCTAACATTCCATCTTTGTCCATGTCTGCCAAATCCCAAATTTTTCCAAGGGTATCAAGAGGAAGCTTTGAATCCATAAGAACTCCTTTGACCTATAATTTTGAAGTTTCAATCAAAATTAAGCATCATTTACAGATCTTCATCTAAAACAATATTAAATTAATGAACAGTAGTTTCAGTAGTTCAGCTGGAAGTAAAGCTTTGCTTAGTTTCCACTTGGAATAAAAATGAAAACTTAAGTATACAGGAAATTTGTCATTTAAAAACTTAGCATTTAACATAATCTAGAATGTCCAGGTTTCAATATAAGGTAAATAGGGCTTTTGTTTAACATTTTCAAAATATTGATCAGATCCCCTGCGCTTACCTATTTTCTTAGTGATGAATTTTGTGAGAATTTTCAAGAACTACTATTGCCAATTAAAATATTGGTGCAGCTGTTTGAGCAATGCTTGAGAAGGTATTACAGACATTTTATACCTTTATTTGTGCAACATTGAGCATTGGTATAAATCAATATCCAAAATGTTTTACATCAACAGTTACACATGAGAAAACTTTGTCAACGTATTCCACCTAAACTAATTCCTGATCAGAAATAACAATGCATTGTTTGGAAAAGTAGTGTCAGATTGAAAAATTCAATGCCATAGCCAGGATTTGAACCACGAATCTCCAGTCCCCCTCCATTAAGTCCCGGGCTTTATAGTTCAGACCAACTTACAGCATTAAATTTTTCAGTTTGACTCTATCTTTCCAGACGTTGCCCTACACACGAGTAGTGTGAAAGAACAATTAACTTCCATTAATTGACCAAATAATGCACTGATTGGACATTTTGGAAAACATCACAAATTTGGTTTGGAATATCGTTCATGATATATCTTAAGATTTTTTTATGTTATGATTCTGAAAAGAAAAGAAGTCAATCGGCTCAATTAGTCTTTCAAAAAGAACCTAATCCTACAACAAGTCCCATGAATGTGCACTTCTGGTAATAAGAGGGTTGCTAGTTCCTTCCCAGTCCTCCAAAATAGGCATTTTGCTACTATAGTTTAGAAAATACATGTACCATTACAGCTGAATTGTACTCAAATGTCTCTTTATTGCATATATTTTAAAAAGTTCATGAAAAAATGTCCCTACAAGAAAAATCATTGTACATATTGTTGCATACAATAAAATTATAAACAGAGTATCTGAATACCCTAAAGGTCAGGACCATAAATCCCCTCATCTTACAGCTATGATCCAGCGCCTTGCTATTTCTTTCTGTTTTCATAAATTAAAGATAAAATAAACAGAATCACTTTTTGTCATTAGATGAAGCAGTGGAACATTACAAAACCTAGTTTTTGAAGTGCCTCAGGAAGAGAGGCATCATTGCTTTAAGGTCTGGTTTCATCAAATGCAAAAGTATATTTCAATAAAGACGAATATTTGGAAAAATAAGTTTTAAGCTTTTTAAATTTTCTAAAAGTTGTCAGTGTCCCCTTGTAAATGCACCAGTAAAAAGCTAATTGACACCTAACAAATATGCTTAAATTGAGCTTGACCACTGAAACGTTTGTTTATTTTTAATTCTCTATTTTTAAAAACACATTCTAGGTAAACACTAGCAATAAAGGAGCATTGAGTATAGTTTGACTCAAAATTATATTAATTCAATTTTAACTTTAAAAATATAATTTTGATTATTTGGCAAAATAATCAACTATTTCTTGGGTGCAAGTTAAGAGAGATTAGTTGCATATTCCTTAACAGAAACTGTCAAAATATGTACATAAATACAATTTTGAGTCAAACTAACAGCTGACAGCTGTCGACAACAGCTGATGATGTTAGGAAGATCCTAACGAAACGCGTTCTAGGTAAATACTAACAATAAATGGAGCATTGAGTATTAGTTCGACTCAAAATTGTATTAATTTTGTACTTCATTGTATCATAGTCCTTAAACAACAGAATTAATAAATAACTTTTGTTCTTTAAAGACTGCATACATTTTTTTGGCATATTCTGCATATAAATGACACCTTGGAACAAATCAGCACATAAACTGATTCTAGCAAAGCTAATCATTTTATTGTCTTTATATACTATTTTAATTCATTACTAGGGTGATTCAGATATAAACAGTAATTGTTGCATATTACGGATTAAGCAATTCTGAGTGTGACAGTGGAGTGTGGGATCGAAGGTCAGTCCGTCAGGAAGGGGGAACTAGCTTGGTTAGCTAATTCACTAGGTTCTGGCAGCCATGAGTGAGGAGGTTCCTTCGTCTGTTGCACAATGCATAGGACTTTTCTAGCTGAGTGGCATTTTTGGCCTTCACTGGGCAGGCTTCATCCTTTCGTCCTCACTTTCTAGTTGCCATTTTGGATTCTGGAGTATAATGATGAACCCATGTCTCATCAACTTAGGAATCCATTAAGCACTAATTTTTCTAATAATGGTATCAGCACTACCAATTCTGATACCCACTTCTGATGCAATTTCAGTGGAGCAGCGATTGTCTTCAATAAGCTCTCGAACAGCACGGATGTTGTCACTTGTGAGTCTTGATCTTGGGCATCGAGCAATACTTTCATTTTCTACCAATACTCAGCCAACCTTAAATAGTCAGGCCTCAGTAAACACTTGATTCTGGGACTATGTAGAATCTTCAAATTGTGCCCTTAAACGAGTTGAAATTTCCCTTCTTTGGTTGAAAACTTTATTCTAATGCACTGCGCTACAGATAAAGGAACCTCCTGCTCACTCATGGTTGTGCTGATGCCAGAACCTAGCGGAGTAGCTAACCAAGCTAGTTTCCCTTCTTATCAGACTGACCTTTGATCCCCCAATCTGCTGTCACACTCAGAACTGCTTACTTCATGATACGCAACATTACCATTTATATTTGAATCACCCACGTATCTTAATAAGCCTTTTAAATAACTATAAAATCAATAATGTACACTTCACAAATTATACAAGCATTTCTTCAAATTTTGTTAATTAATTTGCAAACACTTAAAAATTGTCATGCAAATTGTCAAGAGTTCACAAAACTGTCAAGGATTAGTTACATCTATAACATCTATTGTATAATATTTTAAACCAATGTACACATTAAACACAAGAGGCATATCAATCTTAAAACTTCAGACACAATTTTAATGATCTAACATTCACATTATTAGTAATTTTATAAGTTATTAAATGTTAAGAGCAGATGGCAACAGGTGATCCCACTATATGAATGTTATATTTCTTAAAACATTTTATTTGAAAGTTTTTGTCTATACAAAGACTGTTTTATTTCCAATCATTTTAAAGTCAGTCTGAACCATGCCAAATCTGCAGGTGCAAATTTAAACTACAAAACATAATGCAGCTTTAAAAAATATCCTAAAATACATGAAAATGAATGTCTGATAACTCTGAACTCTATGTACCCTGTACTCATTTGAGCATCATTTCATTCATTGTCCGATATGAATTAACGTTGGAGATTTTCTCTTATCCTGAATGATGAATGTCTGGTAACTCTAAGCTCTATGTACCCTGTACGTATTTGAACATCATTTCATTCATCATCTGATATGACTTAATGTTGAAGGACGTAAATTACAAAAACATGATCATTCCATTTACTGCAAGGTTATAATCAGCTCACACTGAAATGTGATCTTTGTATACAATTTAAACTGAATATACATTTTATATCTGAAACAACTTATTAAGAAAAGAAAGCGTGACATATAATTGTCTTATTTTCACATGCATGCATACCTTTTTACCAGAAGATTTTTTTTAAATACATTCAAGGAATATCAAAACATCTAAATTGGTGAAATCTTTTTTAACCAATTTTTGGGTGTGCAACATTTTCTCTACTTATAGGTACATAGTACAGAAAATAACATCTCTATTCAGAAACTTAAATTTGTTAGTTTTAGTAATAGTTACTGCCTTTAGATTTAAGACGAAGCTGTGGAAGTAAGGTGGGAAAGGAACCTGCTGATGCTGGTGTTGTAATGTGGCATGGCTTAGACTGAAATAGAAAGAAAAATCACCTTGTTCCCAGGAATCATGCCATTGAGAGGCTGTAAGGAATCAAACAACTGGTCGTATTTTGCCTTCTCTGCTGGCTTCACAGCCCAATCACTGGTGTTTACCAATGAACTGTTGATGGTAGGTGGTGAAATAAGGTTGTTCTGAACTGGTCGCGCTGGAAGAACATCCCCCTGAAAATCAACAACTCATATTAAATATAGCTTATGAATTCAAATTTTGTATCTTAATTCATGAATAAACACACCATTTTGATGAATATATTATGGTTGTCTAAAATAAATTATTTTAAAAGTTATTTTATGCCAAATAAACTCAACTCATTCTGTCACTAAGCTTAGCTGACACAGAAAGATCCTCAACACTGTTTCGCCAGGAATGTGCCTAGCATCATCAGAGTGGTGATGCTAGGCACAGTTCCTGGCGAAACATCGGTTCACTCTTCAAGAACTAACAGACAACAGTTCATAAGCTCAGAACATAATGTTTATAATATCAGGATAATGATATGAAAGAAACCAGATGAACATTGTAAACCACTATTTCACCAATTGAAAATACATTTTTAATTTGTTCACATTTTATGTTTTGACGTATGAATTACAATTTAAGACCAGACATTCATAATGTTGATATAAGAAATAAATATTAGTTAAATATGCGTAATTGTAGACTTGCCTTCACTGAGAAGACTTATTATTTTAAAGGTGTGGAATTTCACAACAAATTTGACACAAAATTCAGAATATTGAGCACGAGTGTTTTTAAAAGCAGGATTTTTAATTGGTTAGTTGTATATATATATTTATTTATTTATTATAAGACTTGAAGATTTCGTGGCGAGCATTATTGATTAAGGCTTTATGGTGATCAGCCGCTGATGAGTTCCTGATGAAGGCCATAGAGTGTAAAATGGCTGAAAGCTGATCTTCTTAAATTTGACGCAGCTGATCACCCGTGAAGCCTTAATCTATATATTTATTTCCAAACCATTTGTACAATATATATTTTAACACCATAGTTATTTATGTATGGTAGACGTGGACCTTAATTTAACTCATATTACTTTTTACTTACTTTTCTTTACTTCTCTATACCATTTTTCCCTTGCTCTTCCCATAAATTCTCCTAGCATTTTTATATCATCTTACATATGTAGCTTCATTATCCTAATACTATTCTAATTTTCAGAACCTCTACATCAATTTTCTCCCATTTTTTGGGTAGAAACTGCCTTCTCCGCAGCTCTGTTTCTTCATATTCTAACTATATGTCTGCTCCTCCACATAAAGGACATCTATCCAAGTTCTCTCTCAACCTATCTCCTTTTCATGCATGCCGCTGGTAACATGCAGAATACAGGCTGTCCCATCATAGTAGCATAAGGCCGTAACACTAAACAGAGATTATGCTGAAAAATAAGTGTTTTGTAGCAAAATTATTGGGGAATAACTTGCTATATTTGAATCCTGAATAAAATCAATCTGCCTTCACAAAGAAAAAAAGTGTTGCATGACTTACTGAATGTCCCTTGTAAAACCCAAGGCTGGGAAACAAATACAGGTCCAAAATGATTACTTTAGATAGCCAACGTACATAGTAAAACTGCAGTCACAACATAAATCTCATAATGGGTCATAAAGCCCCTCTTCAGGCTAAGAGAAATGTAAACACTCACAATGTAACACATAATAAAGAAAGATAGAAAGCACAAGTTTCTTACCATTTTTGGTGGACCCACATCTGAAGTGATGTTGACCATATTGACTTCCTTGCCTGCCTGTGCGAGGGACACCAACTTCAAGGCCACAAAGAATCCACCCTTATTAAGATACCCTTTTCCTGCTGGATCTGACAAATCCCAAATTTTACTAAGTATTACATCTGAAAGACCTGATTTCTTTAAGAATTTTGCAGCCTCCAAAGCTCCAACAGTTCCAGTGTTATTGGGATCTACCTGTAAAAAAGAAAACAAAACCATAAACCATACAGTCAACATTTGTTTCATCAAGCACAAGTTCCACAAATCACTGCTTAACCTATCGCATACTTAGAAAATATTGGACAAACGTGTTGTTAAAGGCAATATTATCTCTGCCATTTTTAATTTTGTTTACTTTCTTAGTTTTTAAGTACCCTATTGAAGAATGATTTTCCTAAATTTTGTTAGAAAAATATGTTTAATTTGGAGTTACATTTCAACAGTTTATTGACCCAAGTATTAATATTGTTCTCATGGTACAATGCCCAAGTTACATTTGTTTTCCTTCCTTCCATGTGGCACTGGTTGTAGTTTATATTGTTTTGTCTGTGAGGGAACCACTGTCAAAGCTGGATGGATGAGCTGTTTGCCACTGAGTTGTGTATGGGGTGGGAGTGGGGAGTAAGGTTTGTCTTGGGCTTTTAAGAAGATCACATAATCATTTTGAATATTATTTCTGTCATAACTGACCCTCAGGCATTTTTGCTTGAAAAGTGCATTTGATTCCCATGGCCGATCTGCCTGACCCATGGATTTTTTCGGTGTTTTACCCAAGTTGCCAGGCGAATGCTGGGTACATCACGTCTTATCTGGTGGTCTCCTTCAGAATAGAATTGTCAGCGGGAGTTTTCGCGCATGGCAGGATGATATGCTCCTGGTAAACATTTCCTCATCCGGTCCCTGAACTCAATTTGGTAGGGCCGTTTCCAGACCACAGTAGGGTGGGATGCTGGTTGCACTGGCCTGCCAGGGAGTATCCAACTGTTAAAGTGTATGGAACCTGCCCTCTGCACTGTCGTGACTCTCTGGAATGGCCGTCCTCTATCTCCACTCCCCTTGCCTCATCCTTCCTCCTGAGGATGCCCCACTTGGGACATAGGTACAATAGACCAACTTTGGACCTATGTGCAGAATCCCCTCCATAGCGTAGTCAAGTCTGCCAAAAGCTCTGTGCTCATCTTGCTGGGTTGTTTAGAGCTCTCCTTTTCAGGATCCGCATGTGATATTGTCAAATTGGTTCGCTAATTAGGAGGAGACAAATATTTTGTTCAACAACGCTAGCAATTACCAGGTTCAAATCAGTGCTGGCAGAGTGCAAAAATTTCATCCCACAGGAGTTCTTAAACTTTCTAGTAAATCTACTGACATAGGACTGTTCCTTTTAAGCACACTCGAAAACCATTACTCTGGACGGGTTTGAACCTGTGACTTTGGACTTTGTGATGACATATCAATTTCTGGATGTAACCCAACACATTAAGCAGTTGTAATGAGAAAATTATTCAATATATTAAGTTGAAACTGGACCTCTGTTATTATAACACACATAGCAACATGACAAAAAATGTCATTCATATCAATGCCAATACTGTACCTTGCTCACATATTTTTGTGTAGGGATACAGGAGCTGAACGATGAACAGTGAGTTGCTATAAGAAGGCTTCATTTTTCAACTTTTTGCATGGTAACAGAATACACAAACAAATGGTCAATTAACACTTACACGTATTGGAAAGACCAAACCAATAAGGAATAAATTAGAGAAGGATATTGGTAGGTATTAGCAGTGAAGCAATTACACAATTAGTTATCTACAAGTAGGAATGAACTAATTTAGACAACTCACTCAGTTTTTAATGAGCTAATATTTGAAGAACCATTGTTCTCAGTGCTAGTTGTTTACCTACTGATTGGTGAGTGTTGGGTATTGGTGTTCCAGTGTCCTGCAGCGGCATCTGTTATATAATTGCTAAGATTGTCCAATGTCAGAATAATAACATTCCTGACAATTTTTCTACTTATCAAGAGGAAAGTTCTTTTCTAGAAGCTAATCTGATTAGAACAGCTCTAAAAAGCCAGTGCACTGAAAGTTGTCCTTGCCTACAGTCCAATTATCTTGAGACGGCAGCTGAGTAAAGATGCACACTAAATGAATTAATCTATTACCACACCTGGACGCAGAGTGAGGATGAATTCTACATGTGGAGCAGCTGATGCGTGCACCGTCAATGGCTCCACATGTAGAATTCATCCTCACTCTGCGTCCAGGTGTGGTAATAGACTAATTCATTTAGTGTGCATCTTTACTCAGCTGCCATCTCAAGATAATTGGACTATACTCCACTGCCCTAACCTTGCCCTTTTCCGATTGTCTCCTTCACCTGTTCTTTGGACAGAATTATTCACTGATAGGTATGGCTTCAAACTCAGGACACCGGTTTAAGAAAGACAACACAGGGAATTTTTTGTGTCTTACTAATACAAGAAGCCTGCTGTTTAATAAGCATGTACAAATTACACAAATAAAATGTTTCAATATTAAACATTAAACTGTAATCAAAAGCATAAACCATTCTTTGTGGTCTTACAAAGTTCCAGTGTATCCTACAGGATGCATAATCTGAATTTCAAGATCTGCCCTATTATTGTCAAGTAAGTGATCAAACAGAGAAATGAGGTGAAGGCAGTTCTTTAAACTAAAGAACTACTTATTATGACATTATGTTATTTATTACAAGGAGTAATGGCACCTTAACTAACTCAACCAGAATGGATCTGAGATTTAGCTTTACACTGCAACTTCCCAATTCAACATGACACACTGAATCTTCAACTGCAAGGCAAAGATGAGGTCCTGATTACTACTGCAGTAAAAGCTTTCATAGATAAACTAATCTACTATATTCACTAGAAAATAAAAATGTATTATTTTCTAGCTTTGACGTCTCTTTTAAATCCCTGCCAGAGAAACAACTGAACAATTTACACATACTTACAAGACGTATTTTATCTGCGCATGACTCAACTTACTGTTGTGAGCATTTTCCCATTGGAAATATGACCAAAAGTGTCTCAAAGCATTTAAGTAAACACTTAACTTGCTATATATGGAGCAATCATTACTAGTTCAACTAAAATTATATTAACTTAACTCACTTTTGAATTTGGATCAAGTTTATGGTTTTTGTTCCAAAAGTGAAATGCTACTGCTAACTTATATTCCAGTTTCAATCTGATGTTTCTTAAGTGCTCTTTAACTTTCATTTGACCTATGTAGCACTTTTCACAATCCTTACAACTTATTTGATATATTTCAAATCTATTGATTGGAGGGATTTTTATCTTTCGTTTCCGACTCAAATCTGAAATAATTACGTTATTAAAAAGGGTGATACACCAAAACAAACTGGGAGAACATATTAATATGGAAAAATAAGGACAGAGTAATGAACTTTGAAACCCCATTGGTAATTCCTACAAAAATCATAATTATATATGCTTAACCACGCATATAGCTGTAATAATTATTATTATTGTATGAAACATATGTTAAATTCAAACACAATAATACAGTAATATAATTTTGAGTTGAACTAATACTCAATGCTCCCCTTATTGCTAGTATTTACCTAGAAAGCGTTTCGTTAGGATCTTCCTATCATCATCAGCTGTTGTCGACTGTGATGTTAGGAAGAACCTAACGAAATGCTTTCTAGGTAAATACTAGCAATAAGTGGAGCACTGAGTATTAGTTCCGACTCAAAATTATATTAATTGTGTGCTTCATTGTATCATACTCCTTACACAATGGAACAATAATACATACTTAATACAACCACAATTTTTTAAATGCCTATGGAGAAATTGTTATTGAGATGGGATAAATACACAACTGCACTCGAGTGTGTTACTTGCCACTTGACTACAATATGGGGTGAGTAAGGCATGTTCCCTCCCTACTTTGCTGGTTATCCCCAAGCCTGCACTGGTTTGCATGTTTCTTTTAGAAGTTTGGCCTCCAGATTTAAAATGATTTATGTTCAAAAAATTTTACACGGCTAAATTTTCATTTTTGTTTTAAATAAGTACTCCAAAAGTGTAGTTTCGTATTTATTTCATGTATTTAATGTATTCTCAAGACTTCCAACTTGTTCTCTGAAGGGGTCCTTTCAATAAATGAGGCATGAAAGCTTCTGTTGTACATATCTTGTACGGCAATTCAGATGCTGGAATTCTCTCTCAAATTCATAGTATAGTTTTTGATCATAGATGAATTTTCTCAATCTGTAGTGGCATTTTCTCAGTTTTAGTGCAGAGGGATCAGTTATTGCCTGTTTTGCTTTTTTAATAATTACTATTTTCTATGTTATCTCTAAGTGATACAAGTTTATGCTAAATTGTTCAAAACTGCATACTTATTACAAACCTGGACCACATTTGCCCCCTTACAAAGACTCTAGTCTCTACTGGAATATGCTGCTTTATAACCCAGGATTTCCCAGTTAAGATGAATGATTTAGTATTTTGACTTCCTGAGTTCATCTCTACAGTTGTTTTATTTTGTTCATCACATTATAAGACCCATATGGACAAAATATAGTTAATCGAAAAATAAAGTTTAAAATAAAAGCTGTTACAAAAGCTGTACTATTATTAGCAAAAAAGAAGAAACTACTAAAGGAAACCACAACCCTCTCAGCTACAGAAACTAAAATGATCTTCAACAAATTCACTTACCATCCATGGGCCTTTGATAAATTCAAAAAAATCTTCAAAAGCAAAACATTCAACTAGCTCCAGTGAACCATTACTCCTTAAAAAACCTAATTTGCTCAAATATCAAAGATGCCATTCCATCTAACAAAAAATCTGGTATATATCAAATTGAATGCTGTGACTGTAGTCAAATTTATATTGGAAAAACCAAAAGAAATTTAGAAACAAGAGCAAAGGAACACTTTAGGAACATAAAATACAAACAATTAGAAAAATCAGCAGTTGCCACGCATTTTTGGGAAAAAAACCACAACATAAATACAGAACCAAAATTACTAAAACATACAACAGGAAAAGAAGAACTGTCCACATGGGAACAAATCTTTATTTCAAAAAATAGGAACAAGGTATTCAATTTTGACATCCCCCAGAAAGATTTGTTCAGCAAGTTCCTCGAACCGCCACCAGAGGAGACCAATGACAAAATATTGCCAGCTACACCAATGAGAACAAGTTGATGTCCGGCTGAAGATAGAGGGAAGGCCTCAGAAACCGGTTCCGGGAAAATTTAAAAGTGAGTGTTGTTTTGTATTATTAATCGACTCCCAATTAATTTAATTTATACAACAACACTGTTTTCAACACTTTCATGAAAGGATTAATAAAAAATGAGTTGAATGCAAGTGACATGAGAACTTTATATTTTGCATATGCAGAAAGTCTAATGAGGTATGGCATTATGTTTTGGGGGGATAGTAAAGAGAGTCACTTGGTTTTTAAAGTACAAAAAAGGATTGTTAGATGCCTAATATCAGGAAAAAAATATGACTCCTGCAGGAACTTAAGGAATTGAAAATCTTGACTCTGCCCAGTCTGTATATATACTGTTTGCTATGTTATACAAAACAAAACCTTGAAAATTTCACCACAAATAATCAAACACATCATCATAACACCAGAGGTAAAACAGACTTAAGAACAGTAACACATAGAACTACACTTTATTCCAAAGGAGTTAGATATTCAGCAGTCACTCTGTATAATAAACTACCGGCCAATCTGAAAAACATAAAATCCATGAGGTGTTTCAAACTATCGTTGAAAGAAATTTTATTAAGTGATTCATATTATGATGTAAGTGAATTTCTAGATACACTGTAGCTGGCCATATAATTGTATATATTTGTGATACATTTTAAATGCTGTGTAGTTGTAGAGCCATGCAACTGTATATATTTATCAGTTCATGCTTAGATCTTATTAATTACACTTGATGCAACTTATTTTTTATACTTATATTATTTGTATTGTTCTAAATATTTGTATTGACGTATCCAATGTCACTGTATTGACTTAACGGATGAATAAATATGCAAATTTTATAATTATTTGAGATTATCCATTCTCTGCCAAAATGAAAGGCTTGTGATTATCTGAACTAACTGGTACCCACGTTACCTCTGATACAAAAAAATTTGAATATGCAAATGTAGTAATAATTATAAGGAATTAAAATATATAAAATTATATAGAAACTTGTTTATTATAACATAATTTCTTCAAATTTACAGTGAATATTCTTAATAAGTATGGATTATGATACAAGGTAGCACAATATTAATATAATTTTGAGTGAAACTGGTACTCGATGCTCCATATATTGCTGATGTTTACCTAAATTACCTAAAATGCATTTTGTTAGGACCTTCCTAACATCCTCAGTTAATGTTGACTGATGAATTTTGATTGGGTGAACTACTTGGTGACTGGGGTGTCTCTGTTGGTATCCTGATGACCTTGAAGTTTGTTCTCTTCAAAGATAACACAGTGTCAAAATTAACAAGTTTTCCTTCATATTCCCTTATGAGTATCTTTTATTAGGACAGTCTTAATGGAACTTGTTTTAGGTTAATACTAGCTCCAACCCAGTTTGTATACAAAATTTGTTACAATTTTATTTTCTTACACATTACTTGAGTTGCTATTTTATCCCTTAGTCTGCCATACATTTTAATGATGTGATTATTTATACATGGTAGACCTTCACTTAATTCATATTACTTTTCTTTATTTTTCTATACCATTTTTCCCTTGCTCCTTCCATAGGTTCCTCTAGCATTTAAATATCCTCTTCCTTTTGTAGCTTCGTTATCCTAATTTTTAGAGCTTCTATATGAATACTCTCCCATTTTTTCACTAGCAAGATATGGAGCATGGATTACTAGTTTGATTCTAAAACAAATGAATACTTTATAGAATTTAATTACAAGATAAAATATTGCAGTAATAACTGAGATCTCTTTTTAAAAGATCGTTCATAACTAATATGTTATGGTTAATAAGTAGATAGCACTCTCTTGTTTAATATGAGGGGCAATCAAATATTAACAGGACTTTGTTTACTGCACATGCTAGTGTGCCGTAAGGGTTCAAGGCTTTTACAGCATGTGCAGTAAGTTCGCTGGAAGGGGACAGTGGCCCTGGGAACTCATTTGGCTCTGTCGCTCAGTTACTGCTGAGATATCTGACAGAGAGGTGCATCAAGCTGTTGCGCAATGAGCAATAATCAAGTTTCTTGTCAATGAAAATGTCCGTCCAGCTGAAATTCGCCATCAGTTACTCCCACAGTTAGGGGAAAGAACCCTTTCATGATCCAGAGTTAAACATTGGTGCCATGAGTTTAATGAAGGATGTGAATGTGTTGAAAACTTGGCCCACCCTCGCTGCCTATGCACCAGCATCAATCCAGGAAACATTCAAGCTGTTCAAGACATCATTGAAGGGGATCGCCACATCACAGTGCTTGAGATTTGTCGACAACTTCTCATAAGCTATGGGAATGTCCAATCAATCATTCAAAGGGAGCTGAAATTGAGAAAAGTGTCAGATCATTGGGTTCTGCGGTATCTCACTGCAGAACAGAAAGCAGTGCGAGTTCAAATGTGTTGCATGCTTCTCACGCACTACGAAGAGGAAGGTGATGCTGTTCTGGACAAAATCATCACTTGTGATGAAACATGGGTGCATCATTACACACCCATAACAAAGAGGGCCAATCTGGAGTGGAGGAGTGGAAGCAACCGCTGGTGAAAGCCAAGTCATGACTGTCAGCAGGGAAGGTTTTGGGTACAGTGTTCTAGGACTCAAAAGGTGTCCTTCTCATAGATTTCCTCGAACAAGGACGACGACAGACCATTAATGCTACCTACTACTGTGACCTCAGTCAAGTTCGAATTACTTTCCGGTCAAAACGTCGCAGTAGCCCGATAAAAAATGTGTTGATTCTGCAGGATAATGCCAGCGGCAACACAGCAAAAATTGGCCGAAATGCACTGGACTGCCCTTCCACATCCACCTTACAGCCCAGACCTCTTACCATGTGACTTCTTCATGTTTGGTCCACTCAAACAAACTCTTGGAGGACATCATTTCACATCCAATTAGGAGGTGAAAGACCCCGTGTGCAACAGGCTCTGCACACATCCTCATACTTTCCTTGAAACTGGCATTAAAAAACTGCCTGTCCATTGGAACAAATGCATAGAAAAGAAGGGTGAATATGTCGAAAAGTAATAATTTTAATTTCAATTATTCTTCATGAATAACTTTCCTGGAACGAAAGGCCTGTTTATAGTTGAATGTCCCTCATAGCATTGCACTGATATAAAAGGTATGTATGTTTATTTCCAACAACTTCTTGAGTTAACCTGGACTTGATTAATCACAAGTCAAATTTCCCTGTCAAACAGCAAGTCTAATATTGTACTTAATATGATTTATTTGCATGAGTCATCTAATGGTCACTCAGATTTTGCTGGAACCATAACTCTTAAGAATTATGTTTATAAAGATGACCTACCTGATGATAAAATGCCTCGTATATTGCATTGTGGCTGCCAGCCACCTGAAACAGGAAAACGAACATCAGCAAATAGTGATAAGAAACCTAACATGCAAATTATTATAAATTAATATCAAAATCCTTTTTGTGATCCATGTTTCTGGAAGTACATAAGCTTATAAGTGTTTAATTATGTGACAAGGTAGATAAATAATATTTGTACAAAATATTTTCAATCTTTGTGACTGACAATAACACTATCACACAATACCAGCATGTACAAGGATTAACATGATAAAACTGTGTTACGATGGAAATTCTTCGCTTGAATTTAAAGGATTACAGCAATCTCAATTCTAATGTATAGTCCAAATTGCATATCACATAATTTTATAAATACTGTAACATATTGAAGGGTTTCTATGATTAATATTTAATTCTGGGTGATATGAGGAAACTTATTCTTTTATTGCGTTCACAGTATTGGAAAAAGTTTACCTCCATTAACATAAAAACTATGCTGAAGCAATTTGTATATACAAATTTTGTGCAACAATTCATTCAACCTTATTTTTTCCCAAAGAAAACATTTAAACATGTTGTGAACTTTCATATATGAAAAGTAAACTTGCCACATTTATATGTACAGCAAAACCTTGCTAAGCCAGACCTCTTTAACCTGGACCAGTTTTTGAAAGGAAAAAAAAAAGTTATTTAGCATAGCAAAGGAAGACTTGTTTCACAAATGATAAATTGCTATTCTCAGTAGTGCATTACTCGAAGTCTCTTGCCAGTGCACAAATTTACTGCACTCACCCTACCTGCTTGGGACCAGGTTGGAAAAGAAACTTTGATAAAGTTATGGCCTGGCGTGTGTGACTTGACAGAAAACAAGATTGAAGAAGCAGTTTATACACATTTTTAAAAATATTCATGGCTGTTCGATGTTCATGAAGAAGACACTGACAATGACAGAGGTTCAGCAATAATAATTTAATTGTAAACTTGGATAAGACACATGTAATTCATTTTCAGTTTTCTCAGAATAAGTCTCCTGTACTATCACAATTAATATGTAATAAGCAAGTAATTAAGTATGTAAATACAACTAAATTTCTTGGTCTTTGGATACAGAGTAACCTAAAGTGGGAGACACATGTTGATCATCTAATTAAAAAACTGAATACAATTTGTTATAATTTCAGATAACTGGTACACATAGTTAACATAAAAACTCTCAGAAGCGTGTATTTTGCGTGTGCTCACTCCATATTAAAATATGGCATAACATTATGGGGTAACTCACCACATTGTAAATCATTCATAATGCAAAAACGGATTCTAAGAATACTTGGAGGAATTAAATCAACATCTACGTGCAGACCATTATTTAAAAAATTTAAAATCTTACCTCTCCCATGTATTTTGATTTTTGAAATTTTAAAATTTACAAAGACAAATTTAATGAAAGGAAATGGCCACTGTACCTATAATGACAGTTCATAATCATAATACTAGACAGAGAATGGACATTCATGTGAATAGAAGTAACACAAGAGCTCATCAAAACAGTGTAATAAACCTAGGAATCACTTTTTTTAATAAACTGCCTATAGCCAATAAAACCACTTGCAATTTTTCAGCATTTAAAAAGTCAGTTTTGTCACACTTGCTAGACCATTGTTTTTATTCTGTTAGTGAATTTATAGAAAGTTTATAATATTGTTACAGTTCTGAATTAATTGTGTATATTATAAAATTCTTGAGATATCTTTATAAAACATTATTTTGTACAAACTCTGACTTGTCCTTATTGGATGTGACTGGTTGATTTACAAGTATAGTTAATTGTACTGTAAATTCACAATTTGACGTGTCTTATATCATAGTACTCATGTACAATGTATGAATTACAAGATGAATAAATTATCTATCTATAAATGCATTACAGAGGAAGACATAATTACACCATGCAGTGTTACTGAAAATAAAAATGAGTATTCAGATTCAGAGAGTGATGATGAACCAGTTGTGGTTATGACCCACACACAAGCAGTAACAAACATGTTCGAGAGTCAAGACAAATGAACTTCTAATGTTAAAGCGGATGTGAGGTAAGCACTACACTAAACTGAGACAGCTGAAGCTCGCTCCTCTTATGACCCACGTACAAGCAGTAACAAACAGAGAAATTGATGTTTTATTTCGAGAGTCAAGACAAATGAACTTCTAATGTTAAAGCGGATGTGAGATAAGCAATACACTAAACTGAGACAGCAGAAGCTCGCTGCTGTTATGACCCACGTACAAGCAGTAACAAACATAGAGAAATTGATGTTTTATTTCGAGAGTCAAGACAAATGAACTTCTATGTTAAAGCGGATGTGAGATAAGCGATACACTAAACTGAGACAGCAGAAGCTCGCTGCTGTTATGACCCACGTACAAGCAGTAACAAAACATAGAGAAATTGATGTTTTATTTCGAGAGTCAAGACAAATGAACTTCTAATGTTAAAGCGGATGTGAGATAAGAGATACACTAAACTGAGACAGCAGAAGCTCGCTGCTGTTATGACCCACGTACAAGCAGTAACAAAACATAGAGAAATTGATGTTTTATTTCGAGAGTCAAGACAAATGAACTTCTAATGTTAAAGCGGATGTGAGATAAGAGATACACTAAACTGAGACAGCAGAAGCTCACTGTCTTTTTTATTACCAACTAGTTTGTAGTTCAGTACATACACTGTGTATGATTTTAGATAAAAGTGTGCAGATAATAATTTCTAAACTCCATTAAAAATATTTTGGTGATGTTCAGGTTTTTTTTAATTGCTTTTCTGTCAATCTCTGGAAAATCTGGATTTTCATTAAGTTGGATCAGCCCTGGTCCCGGTTAATCTGGGTAAATGAGGTTCCACTGTATATTCAATATCATTTACAACAAAATAGCATAGCTAATGAAAGTAGAAAGGCATTTTGCATTCTATTTGCTCATTACAAGTCTACTGTGAATATGCATAGAGCACTTTATGCCAGATAATTAATGTAACCATGAATTTATAAGAGCATAATGAAATGGTACAGGAAATTTTGTGAGACTGACTGGTTGTACGGCAGAAAGCATTGACCTGAAAGGGTCAAAGAAGTTTGTCAGGGTTTTGCTTTCTAAACGTCCAATGAAACGCATGCAAAGAGAAAGCCAAGAGTTCAACATTTTACATACAAGTGTGAAAAATCCTTTGCAAATGTTTGCAACAAAGCTATAAAGACTGCAACTCCCACATACAACTACAACCTCATACAACTCCACACAGTTTTCTGCATTGAAATACCAGTATATATGAAAGAGTTTTAGTAACAAGTTAGTTGTGTGTAGTGTTTAATGCCTGCTTTTAGTACATACGGCACTGCAGGCAGTGACACTGATGATACATGAGATAAAGATGGAGTACCAGTGGAATGAGATGGCGGGGGAAACCAAAGATCCCGGAAAAAACAAGCCCCAGCACCGTGTTGTCCACCACAAATCTAACAAGTTAGTTAAATGACAACCAATCTTTCGGGGCATAAAAGCTTCATACAGGGAACAGAAAACCCCAGTGCCAGAGACCAGAATGTTCCACTCTCATAAAGCAGAGCTCTGTGGCACATCTGTGCAATTATTTTTCTTTAGGGAGACAATAGTTTGAGTTTACTACAGTTGTGACCTATTTCCACAAAGCAGTTTGTACAAGTCTAACATGGAACTTCTGCAGCACTAAACTGACTGAGAGTTAAATATCATTCACATGATGACCACCAAGGTCACACTGTGTGCTTCTTATGAGGTTATATGTAATAGAGGGTTTTATACCGGCATCTGAAACATTCCATTACAGTATCATCACCAGAGTAAACTCTGATATGCTTAGTTGACTGCACTACAAGATTGACTACTTTTGAGATATATGCTGTGTGTGATCAATAAAGGACAAATTGATTATTCATAACATAAGATATCAAAATTTGGTGAGTCGGCACATTACAATATTTTAATTGGAAAATAAAGCTGAATGAAATGTTTCACTCAACTATAAGAGCAACATTAAAAGTTTTAGAATGTCATGTTTTCAAAAACAAATGAAATTGGTTATATTTGACAGCTATTTTCCCCTATCTGGCGAGTCAAATGTCATGTAGTTTGTTCAATTGTCTTAAGAGTTTTTCTTCATTTAAAAATGAATTTGACTAGCAAACATTTCTGATCTATGATTTTTTACAAAAACAATCATTAACATCTAATAAATGTGAAGGTGTTGGAATAATGCTTGAAGATGACAAGACACCTCATGAATTTATTTGGTAGAGTCAAATCCCAAACATTCTGCACCAACCGATAGAGATAAAACTGGATTCCAGATAACCAATGCACAATCAAAAGCAATGTATTGATTTGTGCACAAAAACTCTGAAAATATTTTAATATGACATTTGAAATTTGCTTTGGAATATCCTTACTAATTATAAATCTCAAATTGGTCTTGATAGTTTAGGGAAAGAAAAAAAAAGTCAATTGGCTCAATGAGACTTTCACAGAATCTAACCCTATACAGTCAGGAGAATTTGCAGCGCTAGTAATACAATAGCTGCTAGCTTTTATCTAAAACAGGTCATATTGCTGTTATAGCATTAGAAGATAGACACATTGTTGCCATCGATAAGGTTTGTTTATCTCAAAGGTTTGAAAAAGTTTGTGAAAAACAATAGAAAAAGAAATTGAAAATACTATTTGTAGTTGGTTTTTTTAATATGTTGCCACATACATTTTATATTCTTGAGGGAATAGTTTCGGAAGCTATCACCTCCATTGTCAACCTCTTTCCAACTGTCTGTTGCCGTCTGCTCTCTTCTCTCTGGTGGTGGAACTATGAACTTCTTTGTCAAATTGTCTACTGGCAGGATTTCAAAGTTCATTACTCGCTCCTTATTTTTCCATATGAATATATTCTCCCATGTTGTCAGTTTATTTTGGTTTATCACTCCTTTTAGCAATTTTGGATTTGGATCAATGTCATGGTTTTCGTTCCAAAAATGAAATGCTACTGTTGACTTATCTTCTTGTTTTAAGAAACAAGATAAGAGTGATAAAATGAACTGAGAACATGGAAAAATAAGGACTGTGTAGTGAAATTTGAAATCCTGTCAGTAGACACTAGAGAGAGAAGAGCAGACAACAGACAGTTGGAAACAAGTTGACAATGGAGGCGATGGCTTCTGAGACTAGTCCCTCAAAATATAAAATGTAAGTGACAAAGTATTGAAAAAACCAACTACAAATAGTATTTTCAATTAATTTTGACGTTACTGTTACTAAATTCCTCCAATCAGGCATAACAGAAAAAGAATTTTACATCATAACAAATCATGCATGAAGTAGAAATGCACACACACCATGCAGAGAGTAGTCTGTCACTTGTCTTTGCTGTACGTGTCAATGTATTTTTGTCTTATTTTTACACTTCAGAATATGAGCTGTGCAAGGAGTATCCTGTTATAATGATCTCTAGAAGCAGATGTTTCCTGCTTAGAACTGAATGTTTACTTTTAGATAAAAGTGTATTCATAGTATTGTGTTTGCATAAAAGCATTTGATTTTTTTTAAGACTCAATCTCCATATTTTAAGGAGTGTTAAAAGAGCCATTCATGTAGAAACATACGAGAACATAAACATGTACTGTCAATGGGAAACGCAATAATTTATGTTATTGAGAGTATAAAGCTGAAAATTTACATAAAGAGAATAGTGCAATCATAGTTTAAATAACATAAATTAATCATACACAATTATTTCAAGATGCTAAACAGGTACTTATAATATAGGCAAATTAAAACATAAATAGTAACTTGTTCCACTGCACAAAAGAAACACAGCTGCCAGGAAATTTATGCTGTCAAAGATGCATTAAAATCCTTACTTTATAGTAGATGCTGGAAATGTTTATCTTCTGCTCTTAGTATATCTTGTAAAAATGCACGAATACTTGTGTTTACTTGCATAATATGCAAGTATGTAGTTAATGCTCAGGTATTTAGCAACAAAGCCATTATCCTTCTTGCCTCCCAATATTTTTAGGTCAAGTCTGGATAGTTTTTTAAGTTAATAAATACATAAAATGTGAAGCTATTAACATTTTGAAATACCGGTAGTCGATTCTGTTTTTAAATTTGTTTTATTTTCAGAATTTGGCAGTTCCAATACAGTTAAATCTCGATAATATCTATCGTTTAGTAACTATGGCAACAGCTTTGTTTCCAGCTGTTTTATGTTTTTATGCATTCAGCCTCCTGAAGATGGGAGAGATGAATGCTTCCGAAATGTCAATATCACATCTTCTCACCTGGCTCAAAGCCCGAGAACGTCTAGAACAATGTTTCTACATTTTTGTAGCCATACAGACAATTTCTTGCATAATGTTATTACCAATTTTGTGTAATGCATGTGGTTTAGAATGATACATTCTGTTCTTTCAAAGAATGCCATAAATAAAAATCCTAGTTAGGTTGGGGGAACAAGGGTACACACATTCAACACCTTAACACCTTTTTTATTTAATGATTCAGTAGTTATATGTATTACATATGAAATCTGTTTAAATTAAGCATAAAATTTTTCTTCTGACAAGTGATTAAAAATGGTCCTAGCATAAGTTTCTAATATTCTGATAAAATATACTGCTTGTTTGAAAGCACGTGAACATTTTCAGCATCTACTATTAAATAATATTTTAGTGCACTTAAGCATTTTCTCGATGACTCTTGGTTCTCTCACATAATGGTGAGATCCAGCAGGACAAGTTACTATATTATTAATTTTTAGATGAGTTGTATTTATTACACATCTGCTTCACTTTCGTACCTATTTTGAGGACATGTTTCGCAAATCATCGTTTGCATCTACGGCTCTTATGCGACTCTAGATGCAAACGACCGTAGATGCAAACGATGATTTGCGAAACATGTCCTCAAAATAGGTACGAAAGTGAAGCAGATGTGTAATAAATACAACTCATCTAAAAATTAATAATTTTTCGCTTCACTGTGGTGTTCCAATACAGTTAAATCTCGATATAAGTTACTATATGTTTTAATATCCATACATAATGAATCAACTTAACTCCATGAATTCAGTTCCTGAATAAAAACTGTGTTCCTTTAAGGCACATTTTCTTTTTCTTTTCTTTTTTGCATGCAATGTGTTTCTGAGTATATCTATATTTGTTGAATATGTTGTTGTTTTCAAAAGCTAGGCTTTGGCAATGAACCATTAGCTCTCTTGCTCTCCAATATTTCTGTGTAGTGGGTCCGGCAGGTATGGCTTCACAGGTTAAAAGATGTTCTTCAGTCATTTCCTCTTCTTTGTTGTCAAATGTCAAATGCTAGGCTTTGGCAATGAAGCCATTAGCTCTCTTGCTCTCCAATATTTCTGTGTAGTGGGTCCGGCAGGTAGGGCTTCACAGGTTAAAAGATGTTCTTCAGTCATTTCCTCTTCTTTGTTGTCAAATGCTAGGCTTTGGCAATGAAGCCATTAGCTCTCTTGCTCTCCAATATTTCTGTGTAGTGGGTCCGGCAGGTATGGCTTCACAGGTTAAAAGATGTTCTTCAGTCATTTCCTCTTTGTTGTCAAATGCTAGGCTTTGGCAATGAAGCCATTAGCTCTCTTGCTCTCCAATATTTCTGTGTAGTGGGTCCGGCAGGTATGGCTTCACAGGTTAAAAGATGTTCTTCAGTCATTTCCTCTTCTTTGTTGTCAAATGTCAAATGCTAGGCTTTGGCAATGAAGCCATTAGCTCTCTTGCTCTCCAATATTTCTGTGTAGTGGGTCCGGCAGGTAGGGCTTCACAGGTTAAAAGATGTTCTTCAGTCATTTCCTCTTCTTTGTTGTCAAATGCTAGGCTTTGGCAATGAAGCCATTAGCTCTCTTGCTCTCCAATATTTCTGTGTAGTGGGTCCGGCAGGTATGGCTTCACAGGTTAAAAGATGTTCTTCAGTCATTTCCTCTTCTTTGTTGTCAAATGTCAAATGCTAGGCTTTGGCAATGAAGCCATTAGCTCTCTTGCTCTCCAATATTTCTGTGTAGTGGGTCCGGCAGGTGGGGCTTCACAGGTTAAAAGATGTTCTTCAGTCATTTCCTCTTCTTTGTTGTCAAATGTCAAATGCTAGGCTTTGGCAATGAAGCCATTAGCTCTCTTGCTCTCCAATATTTCTGTGTAGTGGGTCCGGCAGGTAGGGCTTCACAGGTTAAAAGATGTTCTTCAGTCATTTCCTCTTCTTTGTTGCACAGAGGACAATTTGGACTTGTATAAATTCCTATTCTGTGTAAGTGTTTGGCCAAATAATCACGTTCCGTAAGTAATCTAAAATTTGCTACTGCAGCTTTACGTGGGATTTCTGGATTTTTAATTAAAATGTTCCATTTTTTATCTTTGGCTTTGTTAAATATTGATTGGTTTTGTTTGTTTTTATATTTGCTTTTGATTAATCTTTTTATGGATGTAATGGATAAGTTTTTACTTTTGTTCTGAATTAAATTTGCACCTTTTTTCGCAAGAAAATCAGCTGATTCATTTCCAGCAATTCCACAATGTGCAGGTATCCATTATAATATAATTCTTTTCTGTAGTTTTTGAAGTTGTTGGATCATTTTGAGACATTCTTTAATTTGGATTGACCTCATTTTATATGAACTTACTGCACATAATGGTGCTTTAGAATCAGAAAGTATGACAGCATTTTTTGAATTTATCTTTTCTGTATAGAAGGTGTTGGAGTGTAATATGAATAGCCGTTACTTCTGCATAAAAATTTGTTGTGTGGTATCCTGCTGGTTGATAGAATGAGAACAGTGCCCACCTAATTCATGCTCCTGAGTTGTTGTCCAAGTTAGATCCATCTGTGTAGATATGTAACCATTCTTCATGTGGGTATCTATTATTCACAGTTTCTAATGCTAGTGCTTTTAGTACAGGTTCAGAAGTTTCAGATTTTGTAACTATTTCTTCTAAATCTAATTGAATATTAATTGGTTCAAAAGTCAGTGGGTTTTCTTTGATTAAAATGTTTTCTTCAGAATTAGGAAGATTCAGATCTGTTATTAATTCCTTAACTTTGTGTAGGAAACTTGTTTGTGTTTTCATCTTGATTGGTTGTAGTAAACTTTTCTCCCATTTTGTTGTTTTTAACCGCAACATTTTTTCATGTTGTATTAGTGCCTGCTCCTCTAAAGTTAGATGTATTGGATAGTTCTGAGTTAAGGCTTGCATTGCCGTGATTGGAGTTGATTTTGCTGCACCAGTTATTAGTCGCAGGTATTTGTTGAATATAAAAATAATAAAATTTAAACATCATGTACGTTTATAAGACCATTGGATACAAATGCTAAGAAAGCTTGATATTTATACATAGTATAACACTAGACATTCAAGATTGAATGCACAAACATTTCACTGTCACAATTTGTTTAGAAAGCGTTTATTATTTGTAAATAATATAATCCTGCTATGGTCCTGATTAAATAAACATATATTTCACTATCAAATGTTTAAACGGTAAACACTAACTGCCTTATTACACAAATATAAATATTTTTAACAAAAAAACTTCACTTATCTTAAGAAAATGGTGCTAATTCTTCTTTCTGATAGTTTGATTTCAAAAACAGATTGTAGCTAGCTTCATTTTCTATGTAACTGCCTTTTTTAAATGCTACTGATCTCATAAAATCCATTCTACTGTATGCATTACTGTTCTGAAGATATGCAGCAAAAGAATACAAATTGCATCTATTACCTGATACACCCTAGTTAGAAATGTTACAAAAAAAATAATAATTACCTATCCAATCCTAACACAATCAACAAAATTTGCCTTTCAGCTAATCAAGATAAAACATGTCTATTTAAGTAACATCTATTACTACTGCTAATTGCATTAATTCAATATTATTCTTTACTTAGTGCTATTTATTTTTCAGAAGTTTCAATTGTCAGACTGTAAACTGTATTTTTAGTGTATGTTAAGTACAATATACATAAAATCTTTCAAATATGTAAATCTATATGTGTGACTGTCATATGTTTCTCTGTAATGATTGACTATGCATAGTCAAGCAGACACCTCAACATTCAACTTTTCACCAACATTGTTACCTCCACCAATAGATACAAAACTATCTCACTTTCCAATTACGGAAATAAATAAAAGATGGGGCAGAATTTCACTCTCGTTCACACAGGCGTGTACAACATTAAAAAAATGTGCAATGCTCTTGCAAAACGTGACAAAATAGGTTTCAAAAGGTCAATTTATGGTCATGACATAGCATTTCGTAAGTTTCTTATGCACTTCTCTGACAGGCGGATAATAATACATACAAAAAAATATTCCGTACGAGAAATGCTACTTATATGTGGGATTTCACTCGAACATCCACGGCTGGTTTAATTAGACTCTGCATTTGCTGTTAAAATTATGAAATATTTTACATGAATTGACAGACGTTGCAAAGTTAAAGCTAAGTGAAACTTTCTTCAACAGTCCTCTATCTGCAGCTTAATAAGTATATATAATACAAAAGGGAACAATTCCCATTTCACTCTATTTATCTTCTTAAAACGCCGGATTATCACAAAATATATTGTTGCAATAAATATTCGTCAGCAAATTTTGTTGCCCCGGATAGTTCATACCGAGAGTTCACTATCCCACCAATGTTCTTTTGCAATTAGTGAAACACTTATTTAAAAATTAGGTAACTGATGCCTTTTGAATATACGTTAAACATGCACGTTAAGTTTGGTAGTGTCAACTAGAGGGTGTGACTAAAGCTATGTTTTGAGTGAATAAATGTATGTATTGAAGCAAAACACTCTGCAATCACTGTAGACCCTATCTAAGACCTTGCCTTTTCTACATTCTTCGGACACGTAATTTATTCGTGAAAAAGTTCAAACAATACTAGTTATTCGCCGCCCACTGTCACATGAGGTGTTAAAATCTTCATCGACCAGTTGAGAGAGCTTATAAAAATGTCTCAATAAATAAAATTGGAGCACTTAACACATTTAAAATCCTTAATGAAGTTTAAATATTTACTCGATACATAAAAGTCCACTATCACTTGCACAAAAATTAAATTTCTGTTAACATCAATCTCTATAGTACCTGCGTTGGAGACGGCAGAGCGGCCATCTTCTTGAATACTACTGAAACAATGTTATTGGTGGTTGTGCAAAGTCTTGGCCAATGAGATAGACAATCAATACAACGTCATTTTCACAATGCTTGTCATACTACTGGTCTGGTTATAAATTGTATTCACGATACCACCGCACGATGGCAATATATCGTTATCGCATCACGAATCGTCTTTACCTTACCTCTGAATCCATTAATGGAAGTAACATGAATAAAAAACGAACCATAACATGAACGTGACAATTTCATTCTATATGCCGTGTAACGCAGTGTGAAGCACATAATATAAATAATAATACTGAATCGCTTTTATGAGAAAATACTCATTTAAGTATTGTGACAAATTATGTCATTAAGTTTTGTACAGTAATAAATTGCTTTCATTGTGACAAAGCCAAATATATAGAGCACGAAACTCGAGAGCGCTAAAGCATGGAAAGAGGTCACGCGCGATCTGCAGTGAAATTCCTTCCAAAAGGCAAGCTTGTGCTTACTGACTCCGAATAATGCACTTAAAATCTCTAAAGCAATTAGTTGACCCATTTTGCCAAATACCTCCAAGTATTAAGGAGGTAAACATGTAAATTAAAATAATGTAACTTATATGAAATGCATTAAACTCTAATATAAATAATAATAATAATAATAGCGTGACTAAGTTTATTTTTTTATTATTTAAAATGACGGCTTCAGTTCGTTAAATTCCAAGGGGAACCCATTTACACTTAAGTTTACAAAGATGTTATTGTCTGACGAAAATAAACCTAGTTTTATATCTGACTTTGTCACCAAAATGTTCACTAGAGATAGGCCTCTTACAGCTTACTCTCTCCCTTATTGGACGCGCCTAACAATGACCAGAGAACTATCAACAATAAACTGTCAGAATGCTTACTTGGTTTACTTCAGCAAGAGTGTCTGATCACTGAACTCAAGTGCTTTAGACGACGTTATAAAATAGCAAATATGATAACCAAGTGCTATAATGTTGAATATTAGGAATTTTAAGAAATGGAGAGCCTTGTAATATGAAAAGAAAAATTATTATAGGTATCAAGTGAAGGTATGTGATGTAACAGTGTGAAGCGAACCCTAGATAAAATAATGTGAAACAAAGTATTATCAATTTTCAGGATCCAGAAAAACAGTGCGTACAAGAATACATATATCTACACAATTATTCGGTCATCAAGAACTCTATAAGATTACCCACAAGAAAGACAGAACAGTTAAGACTTGCATTAACTAGTTTGGTCAACAGATACTCATTGCCAAGAAATTGTTTAGAGGTCTTTTATCTTACATTTCGTAAGTTCAGTTGGAAATGAACGGAACCATATCTATTTTAATTTACGTCCTCCAACGTTAAGTCATAATGGAAATTAATGAAATGATGTTCAACGAGTACAGGGTACATAGAGCTTAGAATTACCAGACATTCAATGAATGAAATGATGTTCAAATAAGTACAGGGCTTAGAGTTACCAGACTCTTCTTTCAGGATAAGAGAAAACCTGCAAAGCTAAGGTCACACGGACGATGAATGAAATGATGCTCAAATGAGCCTAGTGTCCATATGGTCAATAGAGTTAAGAGTTATCCGTATTCTCTTTCAGGTTAAGGGAAACCCCCGAAAAAGCCTTATCAACCCAATAGAAGAACCTCTTCAACGTGAGGCAAACACACTATCCCCGCACCACAGATATAGGTGTAGCCGTGCGATAAAAGATGAATCGGAGTTATGTTTTACCCGAAGACTTAGCAATATTCATCGAATAGGTTATGTACTCTTAGTAAAAGGATATAACCTCCAATACACTACTGTTTTTTCCGAAGAAATGCTGAGGTACCCCGAGTTGTGTGAGCTTAATTCACGTGCATGCAAAATTACTAAGAAATGGTGTGAACTTTCGTCCAAGAGTAATGTTAAATGTGTGGCTTCATTGTAAACACTAGATTTAGAAGCCCATACTGTCGTGTGGAGCTACATTGTTAGACGGAATTCAGGCAGTATTATCGGCAATAGTTATAGTTGTTTTATCAACTGCACAATTAAGTAAACACATGGGAGCTTCACTTCTAAAGGTAGATGTTATGTTCTAATCATTGCGGTAACCACAACTTACCCAACTTAGTTTGAAATGTGACCTGTTCTGCATCATCTGCGGCTGGTAGGCAGAGGCGGCTCAAACACGAATGTCCTGTTAGTGCCAGCAATAATATCTCAAAAATCGTTTGTTTTATAATGCAATACCATTACTAATACTACCACTTGGTAACGCAAATCAACTAGCGGCTGAAACCGCCTCTGCAGCGTAGGTGGTAAGCATGTTTGCCGCATGTTCAAGAGGTCCCAAGTTCTAATCTTGGTCAGGGTGATGTCGCATTTTTTCCGGAGGTTTCCCTTATCCTCAAAGATGAATGGTAACTCTATATTCCATTGGCCATAGGCTCATTTGAACATTATTTAATTCATTATCCGATATTAACTTATGTTGGAGAACGTGTTGTTTTTGTTGTTGTTTTGTTTTAAATAGAACCTACCAACTGTGATTGACATGCCGAGTCTGTCGCTTCATCGGCAATAATGGTAATGTATTTATTTATTGAATTATCTGATCGTAATACCCTATAAGCATTAATTTTAAAATGTTTTAGATGTTCCTTTAAATGCAATGGAAGTCGAAGTTATAACTTAAATTCCGTATCAGAATTAACGCTGAACTAGATCAATTCTCAGAATACGCGCATATTATTCGAGTTCTCTGTCTCAACATATTCGCGTAACACTAATTCTTTCTAGTGAAGCGTCTGCAATCGATTATTAAACGTATCACGTTGTTTCTGTCCACTTATTGGTTATGTCTCAGGATAGTCAAGTTTATCACTTCGTTTATATGCTGCTTGTGTGTTTAGTGGATCTTAATTTTTCATGCACGTGAGCTCAATCCACCACATTGACCAGCGATTAACATCGGTTAAAAATTACAAGGCATTCACATTCACAATCTTTTTTTTTTTTTTTTTTTTTTTTTAAATTTTGAACATTTGAACGGAGCGGAACTGTTGAATTGCATGAAGCTGGCTGGACCTATCGACAAATTGCTGCACATAATGGTTACAATCTTTGGATCATTCTGACTCCCGAAGACTAGATTCTGAGCGGCCACGTTGTACAAACGCACATCTGGATCGGTGCGTTGTACGGGCTTCATTGGGTGCCTAAACAGCAACCAGGGAAGCAATCTGGGAAGAAGTTGTAGCTGGAGTGTCAGCAGGGCCTATTGAAAACTGTCTTCTTGTAGCAGGACTCAAATCAGGTGTACCTCTGGCTAAGGTACCCACAAATGCGGTGTCAAGAAAGGATTAATTGGACAATGGAATGTCACTCTGTTGTCTTCAGTAATGAAACTAGGTTCGGTCTGTACACTAGGATGGTCGGTACGCGAACGACGTAGAGCTGGTGAGTGAACTCGTTAAGGTTGCATTCGCTCATGACACAAAGGCCCAACTCCTGGCTACATGGTGTGGGGTGCCATCACTTACTACTTAAGGTCGCCTTTGGTATTTGTGCAGGGTCATACCAGTACAAGCTACATCCATCAGGTAATTTAGTCCTTCAACAAGAAGGCAATTTGCTATTTTCAACAGGATAACGCACGTCCTCATACACTTGCTGCACTGCAACATGCTCTTCATGGTGCACGACAACTGACCTCGCTTGCATAGTCCGCTGACCTCTCATTGAACATGACGGCAAAGATCGTAACAGTTACTAACTGACACGATATAGGTTGTCTCCTTAGCGCTCCATACCCGACTACTAGAGTTCAGACTTAAAGTGCAGAATACTGAAAATACGTGCCAGATTTGAAGTGGCACGTATTCAACAAGCCATTTTATTGCACCTGATTGTAACAACGACCTAATCTGTATGTGACCATGAAGTATGCAAAACATTCATGTAAAGCGTAGTTTTTTGTCTCACTCTAGCTTTACATTGGCCTACACACAGCTAGTGTGAAAGAACAATTAATTTCCATTAGTTGACCTAATATGGTCTAATCTATAAAGCCCGGGCCTTAAAGCACTAAACAGCACAGAAAGTCGCCATTAAAGTATTTGTCTCACGTGTTTATAAGAGCTCCTAGTGGTTTAGCGGAAAAAACACGAGTCAGTTGGAGAATTTGGTGTCATGCTGGCATGTTGGTCATGGTAGCTCAAGGGTTCAGAGCAGCCGGACGGAGACTGGATCTGTGGTTCAAATCCCGGCTATGGCATTGAAATAGATGAAAATAATAATTAATAATAATAATAATAATAATAATAATAATAATAATAATAATAATAATAATAATAATAATAATAATAATAATAATAATAATAATAATAATAATAATAATATAGTTGGAGGACATGCGTATTATTAAGGGTTCCGAATTTGATTCCTAACAGTCTTATTCTCTGATGCATCTGATTATCAGTATTTCTGTGTTTCTAGTGCAACTTTAAACGCTGATCGCTTTGGATGTACGAGAGCTGATCAACAAAGACTGAGGCTGATTTTTTCTTGTAGCTTCCGTGATAGTTTCGTATCTGTAACATAAATATTTGAAAAGAGCGGGTTTTTATGTATAATTTGGGTAGGCGGCAGCACTCTCGTATTGGTAGGTTGGTAGTAATGCTCTATTTTGTAGACCCTACGAGCATTTCGCATACCAGACAGTGGAGGTGACGCGAGAGGAGCAGTACAGCGCAATCAAATTCTGTTTTCGTTTAAACCATTGTGCCATCGAAATTTATGAAAAGCTGAAACAAGCGTACAGTGAAGATGCACTACCTCGTGCAACAGTGTTTCGGTGGTTCAAGGACTTCAAAGAAGGCCGACTTGTCAGGATTAAGCAAGGTGAGCCTGATGTTTTGGCTTCTGCTGTGACTTAAGTCAACATCAACACAGCTGCTGTGATTGTCCGATAAGATCGGCGTATAACATTGCGTAACCTCAGTGAAGTGTTGAGAATTTCATACGGCAGTGTGTTTACAATTATGTACGATCATTTCCATATGACCCGAGTTTGTGCTCGTTGGGTGCCACGTCTGTTGACTCCGGAACTAAAGGCAATGCAAATGGAGACAAGCCGTGAGGTGCTGCATCTCTTTGCTGATGGAGGGGATGCATTTTTTTTTTTAAATTGATTATCACCGGTGATGAGTCATGACTGCATCATTATGATCCTGAAAGAAAACAAGCCAGTACAGCGTGGAAATCGCCAGGTTCTCCAACACCAAAAAAGGTAAAAGTTGTTCCAACTGCAGGAACAGTGATGGTAATCACATTTTTTGACTAATGGAATGATTTACCAGTATGCAGCTGCCCCTCACACTACTGTTACAGCAGCATACTACACGTCAGTATTGGCTACTTTGAGGAAGCACATTGCAAAGAACGGAGCAGAGCTTTCTCGAACTGGGTGGCAACTTCATCACGACAACGCACGGCCTCACGTCGCAAATCAAGTCATGCAATTTCTGACTCGATTCAACATTTCCTGTGTACCACATCCACCTTATAGCCCCAATCTTGCACCCTGTGACTTTTTATTCCCATCACTCAAGGCAAAGCTTAGAGGTATTCGATTTGAGAACTCTTAAGCAGTGCTTAAGAAAAGTGAGGCGATTCTCAAGGACCTGACAAAGAATGGTCTACAGCACGTGTTCAAGGACTGGCAGAGGTGCTATAAAAAGTGCATTGAAGTAGGAGGGGACTACTTTGAAAAAGATCATGTAAAAATTAAATTGCAGTAATAAACATCTATAAAAAAAATCAGTCTCAGTCTTTGTTGATCAGTAGTTGGTTATGCCGAGATCTGCAGCTGCTGGTGAGGTTATGTTTGCTGGTGTTTAATTTCCATTTGAGTGGTGCTTGGAGATGTTTTCTTGGAACCTTGGTGGCATAGATGTGGCTGGGAACTTAACTGGTGAGGGATATGTCAGACATCACTGGTATAGAATAGAATAGAATCTTTATTGTCACATAACGTTTACATAACGTATAGGTATCGCCAAACAATTTGGTGTGTGAGAAACACTTTGAAACTAGAGGACGAACCTACACCAGCAAGGGTTTCACATCGATGGCAAGGAGCAAGTCAGTTTTTGTTAGCTATTCTCGATTCGTACATCTGCCCTAATAAGAGTTTGCTGGAGGTTGAAATAGCTTCTAAGTCCATGCGACTATTGACCTTTAAGTGGACAAAATGAAATGTGTAGTGTTTTAACGCCCGCTTTTACTACATGTGGCACCGGAGGCAATGATACTGATGATACATGAGATGAAGATTGAGCACCGGTGGAATGAGATGGCGGGGGAAACCAGAAAACCTGCCCCAGCGCCGTGATGCCCACCACAAATCTCACAGCCATCGCCTGGGATCGAACCTAGGCCGCCTTGGTGAAAGCCAAGCAGTCTAAATCATTCGGCCCCAACACGGCTTCTAAGCGGACAAGAGGGCAATTCCCCTGGCGGAAATGATGCAAATGTCTTCATGGCTGCTGCTGTCACAAACAGGCCGGCAGGTGCTATAGTAATACTGCTGTAACTATTGCTGTTGTGTGTGGGATGGAACTGATTTACATGTACTGTTTGCCCAGGACAAGAAGGCAAGCTAGAGGACTATGTAACGTAATCAGTTTTGCTGTCCGCACGGTGCATATGCTCCCTTTCCGAGTATGATAAGGATGGAAAATTTGTTTAAAATACACAATTGCTGTCACATAACTCACTCATACATAAGATCTATCGCTGTATTTATTGCAACAAACATTAGCTAGATCTGGCAGCATGGGTGACTCATATGCGCTCTCATACACTCATTTCCTAGCAAACAGAACTGCTACAGGAGCAGATAACCAGTTCAAGCTCTTTTGCCCTTCATTCCCTTCTAGCTTTCTTGTTGTGGCCATACAGTAGTTGCTTTCATGGTTGATGATTTCTTGTTGTTCTCATCCTTCCTCCATCAGCACTAAATATGTCAGGGGGGAGGGTTGTAGAACTGCCTAAGAAGCCATGTTTCCTCTTGTGTATTGCCATACCAAGTCTTGTCTCTCTACTAGCTTTAGGGCTTTTTTGTTAAAGAGGATGTTAGGGTAAGTGTGGCAATAGTTTGGGGGTTCTATAGTGCAGCTGTTTCTATGACTCACAGGCGACTGTGAGTAGACCTTATGGCAATCTGATGTTGGGTATCCCTCAGGATTGTTTTTTTTTTTTTTCATTTTCCTGCATGTGTTTTAATGTTTGAAGTACATGAAAGAAAAATATAATCATCTTTTTATGTTTTTATAATTTTATCCCTTTTCTCATTGCTATTAGCCTGCTTCCCCGAGATCAAGGCTGTACACTCTCAGCCGTCAAATTAGAAAACATTTAAGTTATTGAACATTTTTGCAGAGAAGAACTGGGAGATGGAGAGGATAAGTCTGCAAGTAGTGGGAGGCTTCAGGTTTGGTATGTATCTTGAAGACTTGGTAGCTATCTGGTGGTAAGTTGTAGGATTTCAGGGAAGCGTACATTTGTTTCGGCTTTAGCTATCCATATTTGACAGCTATATGTGAGGATTGGCCAGAGTACCTGTTTGTATCTGAGAGACATCATAGACTGGCATCCATAGATTTGGTAAAAGATCGACATTGGCTGCAATGACAAGTTGTCTCTGTTGGCTGCATCCTCCAGTTGGGCCTGCCTCGGTAGCGTAGATGGCAGTGTCTGCCTCACATTCAAGAGGTCCCGAGTTTGAATCTCGGACAGGATGTTACCTGGATAAGTTTTTTTCTGGGGTTTTCCCTTATCCTGAAAGACAAATGTTGGGTAACTCTAAGCTCCATGGACCCCGGACACATTTGAGCATCACTTCACCCATTTCATTCATCATCCGATATGACTTAACGTTGGAGGACGTAAATTAAGAAAGAAAGAATCCTGCAGTTGAGCTTTATGGCTAGGTACTTGAGCACCATAGACCATGGATCTTGCCCTCCTCTTATGATGATTGTTTGGAGATCTTCCAGATGCTGTTTAGAGAGTACTATGGCTGGCAAGTTCTGTCCATTCACCTTAACTGAGGACCTATTTTAGATAAAGTTCTTCCAGCATATGACTGGTTCCTGATATAGACAATACTTTGTTAAGCATGCCTATATGCTGGGATTCAAGAAGAGATGTCTGTATAAGCTGGTTTTTTGTGGACTTCTGGGAAAATGCAAATCAGTTGTAGAATTTAATGCAAGTTGCTGTGATAGAGCAGCCATGCCTGGAGTGGGAGATCCATGGTTCAAATCCTGACAACAGCATGGAATTTTTCAGTTCTAATTCTACCTTTCATAACTTTGTTACATCTGAACTAATGTAATTTATGATTGGTGTTTTGCTGTAGAGATTCACTGAGATATTGATCAATGCTCAAGAGATAGTAAGTTTAAGAAGATATCAGGTTTTGCATACAGGTTTATTATGGATTGCTTATACAACATCTAAGATTCTGCAGGGAGATCATCCTACACACTTCCCTTAAAATTGGTTGTATTTAGCATCTAATTGCCCAGACTAGTCAATGAAACCATTACGCTGTGGAAGATAGTAATCATGCATTTCGATGGGAAGCATGAAGTGCAATAATGGGATATGCTTTGTGATGTTTCACACAATTCTGTAAAGCTTATTTAAATCATTGACAGAAAATGTATTGTGTATAAATATAAATACAATTTATTTAAATTTTAAAGTAACTATACAATGTTTGTATTTTAATACATTAAAAAATACATCTTTTTGGTTTAAATAAAGTGAAACACAGGGAATAGCTTCTTTGTCCCCCATCATATAACAGAAACCAACCAGAACAACTTTTTCACATTTTATCTCTTTTCGGAAATTAATTGTTCTTTCACACTAGCCGTGTATAGGATGCACTATGAAAGGGTAGAGCCAGACTGAAAAATTCAATGCCATAGCCGGGATTTGAACCACGGATCTTCTGGTTTCCATCCAGCCGCTCTAACCATTTGAGCTACTATGGCCAACGTGCCAACATGACATTAAATTCTCCAACTGACTCGTGTTTCTCCCGGTAAACCACTAGGAGTTCTCATAAACACATGAGACAACTACCTTAATGGCGACTTACTATGCTGTAAGTACTTTAAGGCCCGGGCTTTATAGTTCGGACCACTATTAGGTACAATTAATGGAAATTAATTGTTCTTTCACACTAGCCGTGTGTAGGACGCACTATGAAAGGGTAGAGCCAGACTGAAAAATTCAATGCCATAGCCGGGATTTGAACCATGGATCTTCTGGTTTCTGCCCAGCCGCTCTAACCATTTGAGCTACTATGGCCAAGATGTATGAGAAGGATGATGTAATATAAACTAGTATCATTTGATGTCACCTCTCTTTTTCCCAGTATTCCAACAGATGAACTCATGCTACTCCTCAAGAATTGGCTCATACAAACTAACATTTCAGCAGAAGAAATAGAAGATCTCACAAAACTTACTCATTTATGCATACATCAAAATTTCTTTACATTCAACAGTAAATTCTATCAACAGACCTCGGGCCTAACAATGGGCAATCCACTTTCACCTTTCCTAGCCCAACCTCTTTATGAGCTACTATGAAACACATATTACATCATCCTTCCCATACATCTTCAAATACTGGTATAGATATGTTGATGATATTTTTGCCATTGTTCCACAAAAATTCAAACAAATTTCCTTAAAACTATTGAACATACAGAACAGAGCAATAAAGTTCACAATAGAGATAGAAAAAGATGGCTACTTACCTTTCTTAGATTTGAAGATAATCCATGAATTAAATAACATATCTTTTGGCATCTACAAGAAGCCAACACAAACAGATAATTACATCAAGAATGATAGCTACAACCCTACACCCCACAAACATGCAGTTTTGGACAGCTTAGCACATAGACTAATCAACATCCCATTGAAACAGAATGAATACAACAAAGAATATAACCACATGATTAACATAGCTGCAATTAATGGATACAGTAAACAATTAATAGAAAAGAAAATTTGGAAATTCAAGAAACAGAAACACATATTGGATACCACAAAATTAACAGAATCAAAAATCAAGACACAGTCCAGGAAATTCACATATCATCCCAGAATGCATCATAAATTCAACAAGATATTCAAGAAGTACAACATCACCCTAGCCCCAATAAATAAATCCAGTTTAAAAAAATTATTATGCAACAACCTGATAGACCCAGTACCTGAAAACAAGAAATCAGGTATATACAAAATCAACTGCTCAGACTGCAATAAGTTCTACATAGGAAAAACCAAAAGAAGTTTACATATTAGGTTACAGGAACATATGAGATGCATGAAATTGTACCAAATATAAAACTATTAAAATCAGCCAGTAATGCAGCCGAACTTGATGTTTGAGAAAAGTTGCTAATTATAAAAAAACAAACAGTATACTTTAAATTTTGAATTGCCACCTGAAAACTCTCTTTGGAAGTTCATCTCACAGACAACAGATGCTGCCACATACAACCAGCTCACTTCCAGAACCCACAGATCCAACCAGTTGGATAACTGCTGACGATGGGGACAAAACATTCTCCGAAACATGTCCAAGTAAGGATAATTTAAGTGATGTTTGTTTTTGAATTACCGACTCATTACTTTCAAATGTTAAATACATCACTGTTTCTAACCTTTTGCTTCAAATAATAACAATGTTGAAATATAAGCTGAATCTTTCCTGGCGGCGTATATGTTCTAGACGTTCTCGGGCTTCGAGCCAGGTAAGCAGATGTTGAGACATCGACGTTTCGGGAGCGTACATCTCTCCCATCATCAGGATATGAATGATTCAACATCCTGATGATGGGAGAGATGTACGCTCCCGAAACGTCGAAGTCTCAACATCTGCTTACCTGGCTCGAAGTCTGAGAACGTCTAGAACAATAACAATGTTCTTTATGAGTAAGGATTTGACACAATGAAGCAAAAAATTAACATAATTTTGAGATAAAATAGTACTCCATGTTCCATTTATTGCTAGTGTTTATCTAGAACATGTTTTGTTAGGACCCTCCTAACATCCTCAGCTAATGTGGACTGTAAATTGCAAAGGCTGTGACAACTTTAACATTGGTAAAACAAAAAGGAATTTGAACATTAGTCTTAAAGAGCATTTTAGGAACATCAAGAACAAAGAAATAGACAAATTGGCAGTACCATACCATTTTTGGAATCAGAATCAGGATATAGAACAAGAAATCCATCTATTAAAAAGTGTTCAGGGTCCAACTACATCAACCACATGGGAGAAGATATTGTGACTTTGTGGATTAGTAAAATTAAAAGTCTAGTTTGCAGAAATTCAAAATGCTCTTTACTTCTGTAGAGACTGTTTGTACAGCCCTTTGCAGCAGGATGACGTAACATACACCAACACAGTCTCTCGTGGCTTCACCACATGTAAACAAACAAATGAATTCACTTTCAAATAACTGCATGATTATCAGTTCTCAATGTGCAACTCGGTACAGTTCAAATGTCCACACACTGTGCAAAAACTGACCATTTACAACTTTAGCAGTTCAGCTCCACCTCAGCTGTCCGACTAGCTGCGAAGCTTTTATAACCGAACCACTGTTCCTCGAAAGTTGCTGAAGTCACACGATCTTTCGTGGTGTAGCAAGAGCACAATGGAACTATCTCAGTCTCTTTCTCCCTCTGTTGTTTTCTCTCTCTCTTGGCAATTGCCAAGTGCTCATCAACTCCGTGGGCGTGGCTTGGGTGCTATCTGTCTTTCACTCCCCACTTCTCTCAGCGTTCATCTATGCAGCAGCAAAACAATACCTTGCGACAATATTCATAAAGAAATATGAAGGAAAACTCTTCAATTCTGACATCATGTTTGATGAGAACTTAAACTTCATTAGGACACCAACAGAGATGCGCCAATTGCCAACAAGCAGCTCACCCACGAGCGGGATGCACAGGCAGTTCTGTCTGTGGCCCATATTTGATTCCTGTGACCTATAGGTTTTTTCAGGGGTTTTCGGGTCACCAGGCGAATGCTGGGTAGGTTAATTACATCCCCCGAATTTCCCATCCCACCATTTCATCTCCATTATCATTTCACATCATCTCCCCTTTGGTGGTCTCAGTCAGGGTGGAAGTGTCGGCAGGTGCTTTGGCGGTGCATGGCAGGATGATGATGCTTCACTTGGGGTTCAGGTACAATAGATCAAGATCAGACACAGTGCCGAATCCCCTCTGTACCATAATCCAATCCAATCAGCTCACCCAAATGAAATTCGATAGTGGACATTACTGTAGAATGTTAGGAAAGTCGTAATGAAACACATTCTATACCTTGTTTCTCATAAGCTTGCCCCGTATCTCTTAACGGTCACATGACCTAATCACCTCTCATTGGCTGCTGTTGTAGTAATGACTGTCGTGCGGTAAAAATTAGTTCGTTATTTAACATGGTGATATATCTTTATATGTTGGAAGAGAATTGTCAAATTTATATTTTTGTAACTGTTTGAATTAAAAATATTACGCAATTCAGTTGATTTATCTGAAATGCATGTTAATTCTTAAACTAAGTAAAGAGGAGGTTCCTTTGTTCTCAAGCACGTGTTTCACATGGCACGATAGCACGTGATTTAGCGGTAGTGATGACATATTTGTTTATATGACTTTTATCACTGACCTTGTTTTGAACTGGATTAGTCATATATCGCCATTTGACGGTGTGTTGTGCTCAGTGCGAGAGATAAATTATTTTATTGATCGTTTATTGCGCGTGTACTTATTATATGTATAATAGCAGAGTCTACCGCCAGTTTTTCGTTGAAGTATCGCAAGGATAATTCTTTAAAAACAGGCAAAAAAGGAATTGTAGTGCATGTGTTTAATGCACTCACAGAGAAGAATCCGTCTTTGTCAGTGAGAGAAGTCGAACAGCTGTGCTCTGAAGTTACAGGTGTGAGTGTTAGATCTGTAGGAACATCGAGATGTGAAATAGAGAAAACAGGAAAACTTACCACTCCAGGCAAAGCAGGAATAAACAAAAGTGCGTGCTCGGAGAAAATACGTGAAAAGTGTTGTGTCGTCATGTGCATAGTTTTTTCTTTAGAAACAAGCTCCCTAACATAAGTAACATTTCGTCTGCTGTAAATGAGGATGCAGATTTACCAAACTTCAGCAGATTGCTTATACAGCTGGGGTTTGTGAATTAAAAAAGAGGCAAGAAAAATGTGCTAAAAGACAGAGGCGATATTGCTATGTGGAGAAGACGTTATTTAAGGACAATCAGACTGTACCGAGATACAAATCGCAAAATATACACGAAGAACACACGAAAAGTAAGGTATGGCATGACACGACTTTTAAGACTGAAAGACAAGCATTTTTGAAAGGTATGTGTGCTGGTTTAAAAAATCCCAGTGGGAAAGGCCGAAGGCCTTGGGAAGAGATTGAAAATGGAGGCCAGGGCCTTTGAAACTAGTCTCTCATAAATATATGAAAAAGTAAGTGACGAGTGTCAATAAACCAACCACAAATAATTTTTATATTAATTTTGACGTCACTGTTACTAAATTCCTCCAAACACACATCTTTTCAAATGTTTTGAAGTATTTTGGATGAAATGTAAATTTTCCATATCTGGTGTTTGGGTTTTCTAGTTTTTTTAACGTAGTAATGTCCTTTAAGTATTTGTTTCTTTTGTGTCTATAGATCAGTTTTTTGATGAAATTTGTGTTATAGTTGTTCAGTTCGGCAACCTGGTGTATGTGAGCGTACTCCTGTTCATATTCTGTTTTTGTTAGCGGAATGTTGATTAATCTGTGAACTAAACTATGGAATACTGCATATTGATGTTGTACTGGGTTGAATGGGTTGCATTTAATGTAATTGTCAACATGTGTTGCTTTTCGGTATATTCCAAATTATAATCCTGTGGGTGTTCTAATGATTTTCAAATCTAGAAAAGGTAGCCATTCATGCTGCTCTACTTCAATGGTGAAAACTATGGATTTTTCTTGTAGGTTTAGCAACTTTATAGCATCCTCGGTTAGTCTTCTAGGGACTATCGCAAACACATCGTCGACATATCTATGCCAACATTTGAAAATATGTGGAAAGGCTTTAGTAATGTGTGTTTCCAAATTACTCATGAACAGATTAGCTAGTAATGGTGAAAGAGGGTTACCCATGGCCAAGCCTGCTGTTTGTTGGAAGATCTTGCTGGAGAACGTGAAGCTGTTTTGTTCAATACATAGGGTGGTTAATTTGATGTATTCCTCTACTTTATCATCTGCAACGTTGCTTTTGGATAACCAGCCTTTCATCAATTTTGGAATTTTTTCTACTGGTATGCTAGTGAATAGAGATCTGATATCAAAGGACACCATCACCTCTTCAGTTTTTATAATTGTGTTTTCAATTTTCTTTACTAAATCAAATGAATTGTTTATGCTTAGAGATTCAAACTTTTCAAACTTGTCAAATTCTTCCAACAACCATTTTGCCAGTTTGTAAGTCGGGGCATCTATATTGTTAATAATGGGTCGCATGCTGTTGTCTGTCTTGTGAATCTTAGGTAGGCAGTATACACACTTATTTAGAAGTATTACTCTGCAGAAAGACCTGTGCCTTAGTTTTTAATTTATAAATGAGGTGAGGTTATGTGAAGAAATCAAATATTTGAATAGCTGTAGTAAGCATTCAGTCACTTTTTAGCATACAAAAGGAAAAATATATTACACAGTAGACACACCTTTACATTTAATGTTAACGTAAAAATGCTACTGCATAAGCTACTCAGAACATTGAAAACAGCAAAGGAAAACTCTGCACTGTCAGTGCACATGTTTGCCATGTGGTGAAAAAACAAAAGAGCGCGAATATTCCCCCAATCACAGTTGCTGGCTGAGTAATAAATTTTTCCGCTTAGTTTACATCTCCCATAAACTAAAGACGGCACTGGTATAATATTTGTTGCTTCACTGTTGCTAGCTTCAATTTTTACATATTAACTTCTTCAAAGTGTATCAACTTAAATATTCTTGTAGGACCTTAGGTAAAGGATGGTAGCAACATTCTGAAAGACAAATTCACAGAAAATAAAAACTTTAATTTTCTAATGACTAAATATGCAGATAATCCCGGTTGGTCACTTTTATGTGCAGGAAAGTAGATAGTTGCTAGTATTTTCTTGCCAGATGGTACGTTAGATCCAGGATGCCAGTCACAATCTCTTGCAGAGGAAAGGTAAGTAGAGGTAAATAATTCCTGATAAGTAATATCATTGCACATGCAGTGAGTGATGACATCTAGACTTGGTGACAACTAGTTACTCTGGTGACTGTTAGTGGATAACCAGTACCTTTGTATTCATTATTCATATTCTTGGTGGTAAAAGTAGGACACAGTAACACTGCACTAGTACAACAAATTAATTTCCTAGGTATAATTTTAGACAAAAGCCTCTCATTTAATCCACATATAGACTATGTGTGTAAAAGAGTAAGTACAGGTTTATATCTATTGAGGAGCCTCTAAAAATATTTAGATACAACTACATTGAAAATGACATATTTTGATGTAATATATCCTTACTTACAATATGGCATTGAAGTATGGGGAAGCACTAGTGTACATAATTTAAATAGATTGTTGGTATTACAGAAGAAATGTATAAGAGCAGTGTATGCAGTGTAATAGATAGTGAACATGAAAAATGCAATGCAATGAACCATGGATCTCCTGGTTTTCCATCCAGGAGAGAGTTAGAGCGATTGTTGACTCTATTTATCAAAGACCTTAGCCTATATACGCCTAGTATGAAGAAATGATTAATTTCCGTCAATTAAATAATAAGAGTTAAATGATGAAGCCTGGGACTCAAGTGCTTACGATAGTAAGTTGCCACAAACGGTGTATCTTGAATGCGAGAGCCCCTAGTGGTCTACCGGGGAAATATACGAGTCAAATGGAGAATTTAATGTCAGGACGGCATGTTGGCCATGGTAGCTCAATGAGTCAGAGCGACTGGATGTAAAACCAGGAGATCTGTGGTTCAAATCCCGGCCATGGCATTGAATTTTTCATATTGGCTCTATCTACTAGCAATTCAGGTTTTAACAGATTGATAGAGAAGACTGCCATGAAATATACACAGGAAAATGTATAAACCAGACTATAGGAAAACTTTAACTCACAGCACAGGAAAATCTACATCTCCAAAAATGACACAAATAAATGAATTTCAAAATTTGGCCGGTAGATGACACAGTGAAGTTTTCCTATAGACAGGTAGATGGCAGTAGTACAACTGACACTGAACCTGAGGATCCCTTGCAGATGCAGTGACAAACAGCTGATGAAGAACATAAATGTCTTCAAAACTTGTTCAAAGTAAACTTTGTAAGTGTAACTTAAGTTTCGCCAATTCATCACAATTTCAATAACATTAAAAGTTTCAAGGTTTGTAATAATATAATTTATAATAATATATATAAAGAATACAGGTTTTGCTTAAAACCTAAGTAATTAACTTCATCAGTCACATTCTTTTTTTTTTTTTTTTTTTTTAAAAAAAGAAGTTAAGAATGGTAATCCTTTTAGTTGGATTAATACATTTAATACATTAATTTGGTATCCAATGCATTGTGTACAACTGCTATAAAATAGATATCATTTAGTATGCTTTTCAATAAAAATACCATAAAAATTATAAATCACACTTTACACATGAGTAAATTACAGATCATGTTTGTTTAACCATTACAAAATGAAGCACCATTTGTTTATTGCTGAGGTTTTGTATACCGTAACAAACACCTGCACAAACAAAGAAAAGGCATGTTATTAATATTATGTTTAACAGGATTATATAACAGGAGATATTTATTTCTTAAAGAATATGAAAAGTATACACAGGGATACTGGCAGATACACTAAGAGATTGGGCACAAGAGGTAGGGGCGGTTACTGAGTTCCAAGCAGGTTTTAGAAAAGGGAAACAAACAACAGATAATGTTCCAATGTGTAAGTTCGACTAGTTTGACTCAAAATTATATTAACAAATAATGTATTTATAATAAAAATCATAGTAAACAAGTATTTAAGTGAGAAGAGGAGAAGGGTGTACCTGACTCTGAAAAAGCATTTGATACAATAAATAGAGAAGCCTTAGTTTATAAATTGAGAAGGTAAGGGGTAAGTAAGAATTTTGCAGAAGAAGTTAAACAGATATTTGAAGATGTAAAATGTTGTAAAGGTGTGATAATAATGGACATGAGATGATGGGACAAACATTAGGTTTGAAACAAGGACTTAAATTAATCCCATTTTACTTAACCTATTTATGGATGATATATTGGAAAAAGTGAGGGAGAACTCACACTGTCCAGTAATAAAGAATAAAGAGATACCAGGTCAAAGTGAGATTTGTGGTGGACAACACAGCACTGGGACAAGTTTTCTCCGGGTCCTCTAGTTTTCCCTGCCAGCATTCCACCTTCTGCTCCATCGTCATCGTCGTCATCATCATCATTACAAGAATACCCTGAGAGCACGTAGTGGTTTAAGAGGACAGTTCAGAAAGAAAGAAAGAAATACCAGGTCTACTTATGCGGATGATTTAATGGTAGGAGCATTTAAAATACTAAGTTTTTAGAAAGGAATTAATGGAGTACAGGAGTTTTATCAGGAATGAGGAAATAAAGTCAACATAAATGAGTCAAAGATAATGGTATTTAAAAGAGGGAATAAATTAAGAAAAGATGAAAAATGGTATCTAGGTGGGGTAAAGTTGGGGTTGTCAAGAGTATGAATGAATTAGTCTATTACCACACCTGGACGCAGAGTGAGGATGAATTCTACATGTGGAGCAGTTGGTGCATGCACCATCAATAAAGTATAAAGACTGTGAAAAAGTTTACATAAGAAAGACAAAAAGAAACATAGGCACTAGGGAGAAAAAGCATTTTAGGTATCTTAGATATAAGAATACCGATAACAGCTCATTTCTGGTCTGAAAATTAAGAGATTGAAGAAAAAACTGAACTACTGAAATATGTACAAAAAACAGAGGGAGCTTGTTATCTGGGAGAAAATCCAGATGAATCACATAATGAAATCCCACCAAAAGACAACCCAACATTTAGGTTCATCAAGACATCAACAGTTTGCAGCAACAACTCCAAAACTACCCACACCACTGGATTTAGCATCAGTTGCAGCAGAGCTGAAGATGTGAGCAATAGTTCATGAAACATGTCCTCAACATACCAGGGCTGTTCAATAAAGAATGATCATAATTTTTTTATGGTCATAATTTTTCGCACTTGGCTACATCATTTTGATCCTGAGAGCAAACGGCAAAGCTCAGTGTGGAAATCTCCTTCATCACCAAACCCCGAAAAAGCAAAAGTGGTTGCTTCTGCTGGTAAAGTTATGGTCATGTCATCCTTAGATATTCATGGAATGGTTTATCAGCATGTTGTACCTGCACACACATCAGTAACTGGACAATACTACAGGAATGTCCTGAAAACATTGCAAGTCCATATCAGGTGCAAAAGACCACATTTCTGTGAAGCAGGCTGGATGCTGCACCACGATAATGCGCGGCCGCATATTGCCAATGTTGTTGCTGAATATCTTGCAAAAATCAACTTGAAGTGCATCCCTCACCCTGCCTATAGTTCGGATTTAGCCCCATGTGACTTTTTTCTATTCCCTAAGTTGAAGAAACGCCTTCGTAGGAGGCATTATCCATCATCACAATCAGTGGTGAAGTCTGCAGAGTCGATTTTGAAGGATCTCTTTCCAGCATATCTTTGAAGACTGGCAGAAATGCTGGGACAAGTGCATCACATTCAGGGGAGACTATTTTGAGAAGGACCATCAAAATTATGAGGATGAGTACAGGTACGTTGTCAAAACAAATTTGTGTTCTTTATTGAACAGCCCTCGTAGATACTAAGTGAAGCTTATGTGTTAAAATATGACTCATCTTGAATTTATTAAAGCTCATGCTATTTGACCCAGGTAACAATAATAATAATAATAATAATAATAATAATAATAATAATAATAATAATAATAATAATAATAATAATAATAATAATAATAATAATAATAATAATAAACACATTTATACATTTTAAAAAGGGAGTAAAACTCTTTTTACTGCAACATTCATTTTATTCTGTAAATGAGATTTTAAATGTTAATTAGTTTTAAGTGATTGTAAATAATGACAATAGCCATTAATGCAATTTTTGTACCATGACGTGTCTGATATCAATCGAAAGGACAAAATAAAATAAATTGAATTGAATTAAATCATGAAGTAGATAAACTCCACATTTGTGGACAATTACTTTTATATAGCATTACTCTATGGTCATTATATAGTTTATATTTATTTGCTTTTTCTACTTTAGACTTTTGTTGGATCCTGTATTTGTTACAGTTTTTAGTCTTATGTAACTTTTTATATTTATCTTTGTATATTGAACTGACGTGTCCTATAACATATGTATTATGTTCCAAAGGATGAAATAAATACAATTACAACAATCATAACAACAATTATGACAATAATGACATCAATAAAAATAATTTACTTAAATGCTCACTAAAATTGGTCCGTTTGGTGGGCAACCTATCTTATATTAAAATCCACATATGTTACTCAATTTAAAGCTTTCTCAACACAGGTTCATGATAATCATTTCTTTTAACAGCAGTTAAGTAAAGAATTACACAATTTCAATACATACATGGAACTATTAAAGTACATTGGATTTAAAACAAGAAAGAATACACAAGGTTCTACAGATCTATAGCTGTTCCCTGTTTAATCAAGGAAGTGGAACATGGACTCTGAGAAGGATGAAAGGTGAATAGTGATGCTGGAATGAGATTTTCATGATGTGGCAGGCTGTACAATACTGAACAGAAAAAGAACAGACGTGCACAGAGAATTGAAAGTGAAGAAGCTCAATGAAGATATAAAGCTAACGAAAAACTGGTATAATGATCTACAGAGAATACTTGGAACGGATTCCTTATTATTGGCATTCTAAATACGGAAAATGTGATTAAGGAATAATTAGGCCTCTTGGAATTTGAGGATGGAACAGGTTAATAAGCTCAATCTTTGCAGCTGATGATATTTCTATTTGGACATGTTTTAGTACACATAATGATTTAATACGAATACAAGGTTTGTAACAAAAATAGTGGCAACTATTTACTTATTCAAATGTCACGAAGTGATTCCCTCATCTTTGGGATCAAACTCACAACTCTCCAATACATCTAACTTTAGAGGAGCAGGCACTAATACAACATGAAAAAATGTTATGGTTAAAAACAACAAAATGGGAGAAAAGATTACTACAACCAATCAAGATGAAAACATAAACAAGTTTCCTGCACAAAGTTATGGAATTAAAAACACATGAATCTTCCTAATTCTAAAGAAAACATTTTAATCAAAGAAAAATCCCCGACTTTTGAACCAATTGATATTCAATTAGATTTAGAAGAAATAGTTACAAAATCTGAAACTTACAAACCTGTACTAAAAGCACTAGCACCAAATGAAGAGCCTTATACATTTTAAAAAGGGAGTAAAACTCTTTTTACGGCAACATTCATTTTATTCTGTAAATGAGCTTTTAAATGTTAATTAGTTTTAAATGATTGTAAATAATGACAATAGTCATTAATGTAATTTTTATACTATGACGTGTCTGATATCAGTGTATGATCGAAAGGACAAAATAAATTGAATTGAACCTGAAGAATGGTTACATATCTACACAGATGGATCTAACTTGGACAACAACTCAGGAGCAGAAATTACATATCAACCAATAGGATACCACACAGTAAATTTTGATGCAGAAGTAATGGCTATTCATATTTCAATCCAACATCTTCTACACAGAATAAATAAATTAAAAAATGCTGTCATACTTTCTGATTCTAAAGCAGCATTATATGCAATAAGTTTATATAAAATGAGGTCAATGCAAATTAAAGAATGTCACAAAATGATCCAACAACTTCAAAAACTACAGAAAAGAATTATATTACAATGGATACCTGCAAATAGTGGAATTGCTGGCAATGAATCAGCTGATTTAAAATGGTGCAAATTTAATTCAGAACAAAAATAAAAACTTATGCTTTACGTCCATAAAAAGACTAATTAAAAACAAATGTAAAAACAAACCTAACCAATCAATATCTAACAAAGCCAAAGATTAAAAAATGGAAAATTTTAATTAAAAACCCAGAAATTATTCCAGAAATCCCATGTAAAGCTGCAGTAGCAAAATTTAGACTACTTACGGAACATGATTATTTGGCCAAACACTTACACAGAGTAGCAATTTATACAAGTCCAAATTGTTCTCTGTGTAACAAAGAAGAGGAAATGACAGAAGAACATCTTCTAACCTGTGAAGTCCTATCTGCCGGACCCACTACACAGAAATATTGGAGAGCAAGAGAGCTAATGGCTTCATTGCCAAAGCCTAGCATTTGAAAACAACAACAACAACATTCTATCCTTACTGACGGTATGTGTTAGAATGACACCACTACAGTTGTACGCCAGAATGACCATAACTTTCACATTTACCACTGTTGTGTGATGAAGTTGACCCATGATGTCACCACTCATTGGATTGGTGCTTAAGTAGGGATTCATACGATCTGGACCATGTTTCATAATTGCAATAATGTGGAGACCCTCCGAGAGATGATCTTTTGCATTCTCATGTACTCTTGAGTATACCAACAGTCATAAGCGACAGTCCTATCTCTGGGTTAACTTATGTACTGTTTGTCGTCGATCAGAGGCTAGCAGCGTGGAAACAGCTTGCACGTCCTCTTCACTGACACACGGATGACTCAGCTGAAGTATGTGTTTCTTGTGGTTACACCTGTCTATATAGGCTCTAATCCATCTCATCACAGTTCTGTAGGAACCATCTCCTCACATACTTCAACAAGACCTTCCTGGCATTGTTGTGCTGTACAGCACATTCATGCTGAATTTTCAGTCAAGATTGTCTTTCCTGCTTTGTAAACATAGTGTAACACTATAGCTTAGAGCAGTAATTAACACAAACTTCCTCCCTCCACAGCGCATGCACTGTGAGTCTAACAGATGAGTCCATGAGCTGGAGGGAAGGTCGGACATAGACCAACATATGGTAAACCTAACAACAAATATTTCTCTTTGGCTGCAACTCCATGGCAATGTTGCCACTATTTTTGTTATACTCCTCATATTTTTAGAAGCTTGTTGAAATGAACCTGAAGTGTAAGTATACATAAAAATTAATATTACCTTTGGGTATCTGGAAAACCTCTCCTGGCTTTACTTCTTTTGTTGTATTATGAATCTGCACCATTGCATGTCCCTTAAGAATTAAGAATACCTGAAGAATATAAAGCACAAAGATGTTCATTATGAGCATTGACATTTAAAAAATTAACACATTAAAAATATAATAATTATAACTGTGGTTGGATCTATCTAATGTTTTGCCAAAGTATCGTTTGATGCCAGCAGCATGCAAATATGTAATTTCAAATATTTTCAGGGATACTAATAAAATATAATTATTTGTCAAAAACTTCATTTATCTTTTAAGAAAACTGATGAAAATTTCCAGAATTTAAGAGAACAGTTCTGCAAACTTTGTTCGCATCCTCAGTCAATATTTCCTTCATTGTCATTGTTACTGCCGCTAGATGTCGTATTATTTTTGTATTTATTACCAAACTCTGAAAATGAAACAAACTTAAAGACAAAATCAATTGGTGGTATTTCAAAATTCATTATGCAATTTCTATTTTTTAAGATAATTATTTTCCCCAAATCATTAAATCTATTGGAACATTCAATTGTTTTAATAATTTAACTTCTGGATTTATTTCATAGTTAAATAATAAAAAAAGGATCTACCATGATTGATTTATCAATCCGTTTATATCTAATACTTTCATTCTAGTTTCTAATTTATGTTTCATCCTTCCAATGTAAGCCTGGTCGCAGTCTAAATAATTAAAATAATAAATATGATATTTTTTTATAGTCAGAAATGTTATATTTTTTAGAGAAATGTAGCAAATTTTTAGTGTTATATTTATTTTGAGGAACCAAAATTATACCAAATTCTTTAAAAATGTTTTGAAAATGTTAATTAACCCAAGGTGGGTAAGTAAATTTTTAAAATTATAATCTTTTATTTTTTTAAAGATAGAAATATCATTTACAGTTTTTTACATTTAGATGTTTCAATTTTTTTATGTACAAACTCTTTTTAAACCCATTAATTAAAGCACTATTAATAATGTGTTTATATTGTCACCCGAACGCTGGAACATCCTATAGAACCAGCTGAGAGCGGGCAAGCAGGGGACGATCGGCGTTCGCCACGCCCCCCCTCGTTTGTCTTAGTGGTGACAAGGGGTGGCTGGGAGAAAAAACATCACTGCACCGTCTCTTTCTGTTCCACCTGTGTTCTCGAACTTACGGGATATTTCATCTAATCTAGAACCTTCCAGATCGACCCGCTGGCCCTATATAAGCAACACGTCATGCAAGAGGAGGGAGTCAGAGTTCTTGGCGAGCAGTGTAAGAGTGCAGCGCTAGTGTACGACGAGAAGATTGTGTACGTGCATAGGAGTATTGTTCGTAATTACGAGTGCAAGTGGAATTGTAACGGACGAACTGGTGAATCATAATTGTGTGCATTACGTAATTCTGTGTAATTGACAAGTGTTTAACTGTAAGTCGGTGGAAATAAAGAACATTTTTGAGTGGTGCAATTGGACTTTTCATTTCACGAACCCACAAAGTCACACTGGTGTCAGGAAGCGGGACAACATCATCACCGAACATTCTGGCCATGGAATCGGCATTGGAAATGCTTTTGCAGAAGATGAACGAATTAACAGCGAAAACGGAAGCGGCAAATAACAGCCTGGCCGCGAAGCTGGAGACTACAAACAACTTGGCCACGACAATGACCGCAAAGATGGCCGAACTGACCACGGAAATGAAGGAGGCGAACGAGGTCCTCGCCGCCAAATTTGAGGAACAGTTGGCCGGCGTGAGGGATAACGTGACGGAGCTGGGCAAGCGGATGGGCCAAGTGGACGAGCGCGTCGAGGACCTGGCGAACCGCTTCAATGATCTAGAGGAAAAGGCCGACAATAACGCCAAGTCCCTGAACGCCATGGTTGAAGACGTCGAAGACCTCGCGAACAGCGTAAACAACCTGGAGGGAAAGGCCGACAGCAGCGTCAAGTCCCTGAACGCCATGGCGGAGGACGTCGTCGGCAGGAGACTGAAGGATTTGAAGACCGACGCACCGGGACGCGACACAACATCGGCACGCGTCAAGCCTCCGAAATATGACGGCGCGTCAACATTTGAGGTCTTCCGCCGCCAGTTCGACACAGTGGCCAAGCACAACAGATGGTCACCGGAGGAGGAGGCCACACAGTTAATAGCCAGCCTCCAGGGACGGACCGCGGAAGTCCTAAACGCGGTGCAGACAACGGCGGCGCCCAAGGACATCTGGGAGGACCTGGAGAATCGCTTCGGGAACCACCGCTTAGCCGCAGCATACCGCAGCCAGCTAAAGGCAAGGTCACAGCAGCCGGGGGAGACGCTGCAGGAGTTCGCCATAGCGATTGAGCAGCTGGCTAGCAAGGCCTTGGTTGACCTGCCACTGGAGTTCGTATCCCGGGAAGCCGCCTACAATTTTGTCGACGGGGTACGGGACACGGAGATTCGTCAGCGCCTAATGCTCGGCGAATATAAAACCATCCACGAGGCGCTGACAGCGGCATTAAGGATGGAGGCGGCCAAAGTAACATCTATCTCGACGTCGAGAACGAGAAGTGTCCGCTACGCCGGAGACAGAAGACCAGCTGAGGGACGCCGGCGAACACCTAGTGGCCTGTGTTGGGGGTGTGGACAGCCCGGACACCTGCAGAGAGACTGCCCACACCAGGAAGAGCAGCCGGAAAACGAGTAAGGGCCGGTGTGGAGAGGGGCACGTCGGCGCCATCACCACCATCCCCTCGAGTGACACTGCGCGCCGTCAGCCGGCGTATGGATGACAGCCTCATCGCGGACGGTTGGGTAAGAGAAAAGCCGTGCCGCGTGCTGGTGGACACCGGGGCGGCCGTGACCATCATCAGACCTGACGTGGCGAAGTGTTTGCCGACAAGGAAGCCGAGCCGACCATACCAGCTTGTCACGGCATCGGGCGACAACTTGCCTGTGGAGGAGGCCCTGCTGGAGCTGAACTTGGGACGGAGTGCCGTGCGTCTGTGGGTGTTCGTCCCGAAGGTGGCTGAGAAGGTGATTCTGGGACTGGATGCCCTCAGGAGCCATGAGGCGACGGTCGACGTCGGCAAGAAGGTCCTGCGGCTTAACGGAGAAGAGGTTATACTCCGTCAACCCGAAGAGCGCCTTGGAATTTGCAGGGTCGTCTTGGACGAAGACGTGGTTGTCCTCGCGAGGAGCGAGGTGGTGGTGACGGCGAGACTGGAGGGCCAGAGAACCAGGAACATGATGCTGGACCAGAAGACGCCTGTACACGGACTGTGTGTAGCCAGGGCATTGCTGCCGTGCCGAGAGGAGGTGCCCGTGAGACTGCTAAATCCAACGGACGCCGATCACGACGTCCAGGCCGGGACGGAGTTGGGAACGTGCGAGCCCGTGGTGAGCGTAACAGCTATCGACGAGACACAGACCGGCGCCGAAGCAACACCTGGGGACCCGGCTAGAAGGCTTGGTGGAGAGGGTGGCCGACCACCTGACCGCAGAACAGCTGGAGAAGGTGCGACAACTGCTAAGACGATACAAGCGCGTCTTCAGCCAAGGTGATAGTGACTACGGCCGCACGGACAAAGTGCTTCACCGCATCGACACCGGGGACGCCCGGCCTATTCGGCAACCACATAGACGCATTCCGCTGGCGAAGCAAGGGGCGGTACGAGACATGCTGGAGGACATGAGATCCAGGGGAGTGATTGAAGAGTCTGACAGCCCTTGGTGTTCCCCTGTAGTCTTGGTGACGAAGAACGGCGAGCTGCGCTTCTGCGTAGACTACAGAAAGCTGAACGCTGTCACCCGGAAGGACTGTTTTCCCTTACCCCGGATTGACGACACCCTGGACACGCTAGCTGGTGCACAGTGGTTCTCGACCCTGGACCTGAAGTCGGGCTACTGGCAGGTAGCTCTAGACCCGAGAGACAAGGAGAAGACCGCATTCTCGACGGGCCAAGGGCTCTGGCAGTTCACGGTTATGCCCTTTGGCCTCTGCAACGCACCAGCTACCTTCCAGCGCCTCATGGAGTCAGTGATGAGAGGGCTGACTTACGATGCCTGCCTGCTATACCTGGACGACATCATCACCGTCGGGAAGACTTTTGAAGATCACCTCGAGAATCTGAGTAAGGTGCTACAGAGACTGCAGGCGACCTACTTGAAGCTGAACGTGAAGAAGTGCCAGCTCTTCCGCAAGGAAGTTAACTACTTGGGCCACATAGTCTCAGCAACCGGAGTGGCTACAGACCCGGAGAAGACAAAGGCCAGGAGAGATTGGCCTCGCCCAAGGGATAAGAAAGAGCTGCGCAGTTTCCTGGGGCTGTGCAGTTATTACCGCCGCTTCATAAAGGGGTTCTCCAACATCGCCAAACCCCTCACCCGCCTGGCAGAGGAACACCGGCCTTATGTGTGGACGGAGGACGCCGAAGACGCTTTCCAGCACCTGAAGGAAACACTGTGCAGTGCTCCAATTTTGGGTTTCCCACAAGTGGGTGGCGCCTTCATTGTGGACACCGACGCCAGCGACCATGGCATTGGAGGTGTCCTATCGCAGATCCAGGACGGCCATGAGCGGGTGATAGCCTACTACAGCAAGACGCTATCCAAGGCAGAGAAGAACTACTGCGTCACCCGACGGGAGTTACTGGCGGTAGTAAAGGCATTGGAGCACTTCCACAAGTACCTGTACGGTCAGCCATTCCACCTGAGGACTGACCATTCCGCCCTAACCTGGCTATTCAGCTTTAAGAACCTGGAAGGCCAGACAGCACGTTGGGTCCAGAGGCTGCAGGAGTACGACTTCACCTCGGAACATCGTAGAGGGAAGAGCCACGGTAACGCAGACGCCATGTCCCGAAGACCCTGTCCAGAAGAGTGCGGCCAGTGCACAAGAGTGGAAGAGAAGGAGCGTGCCGCAGCAGTCCGAGTAGTTGTGGCGGTGCCTGCGGACGGCTGGGATACCGCAGGCCTGAGGAGGGAGCAGCTGGCGGACGTAGACTTGGGGCCACTCTTGAGGGAAGTGGAGGCAGGGACGAGACCAACCTGGGAGGACATCGCACTGAGGAGCGCCACCTACAAGTCGTACTGGGCCCAATGGGACTCGTTGAAGACCAGAGATGGCGTGCTGTTCCGGGCATGTGAATCACCCGATGGGAAGACGCAGAGAGAACAGTTGGTACTTCCCCGGAGTAAGGTACCGGAAGTCTTGGAAGAAGTGCATGCCGGTACTTCAGGAGGGCACCTGGGAGCGAACCGAACGATTGACAAACTACGGCAGCGCTACTACTGGCTGAGGCTCCGACCAGATGCTGAGAGATGGTGCCGTCAGTGTCACGTGTGCGCGGCGAGTCGCGGCCCCCAGACTAGGAGCCGGGGTCGCATGCAGCAGTACAACGTCGGAGCGCCATTCGAACGGATCGCCGTTGACATTGCTGGACCGTTCCCAGTTTCCGACCGAGGCAACAAGTACCTAATGGTGGTCGTGGACTACTTCACCAAGTGGCCGGAGGTGTATGCCATCCCAAACCAAGAGGCAAAGACAATCACAGACTGCCTCGTGGAGCAAGTGTTCTGTCGATTTGGGGTGCCGTTAGAGCTACACAGTGACCAGGGTACCAACTATGAGTCCAACCTAATGAAGGAGGCACTACAAAGGCTGGGGGTGAACAAGACCCGCACGACGCCCCTATATCCCCAGTCGGATGGCATGGTGGAAAGATACATCAAAACCTTAGAAGAACACCTGAGGAAGGTTGTGGCCAGCCATCAGCGAGACTGGGACGTCAAGGTGCCACTGTTCTTGCTGGCCTACCGCTCGTCTACACACGACACAACTGGGATGACGCCAGCCAGCTTAATGTTCGGCCGAGAGTTACGCCTCCCTTGTGACCTGGCTTTTGGAAGCCCTCCGGAGGCGGAGGAGCCGGTGACCGAGTATGTGGAGAACCTGGTGGACCACCTCCACGACATGCACGAGATGGCTCTCCAGAACATCCAGAAGGCGAGCGACCACATGAAGACCAGATATGACAGGCAAGCCAACAGCCAAGGGTTCCAGCAAGGTGACCTGGTCTGGTTGTACCGTCCTACCCGGACCAAGGGACGCTGCCTGAAGCTCCAGCAGCCATGGCAAGGACCGTACCAGGTGGTGAAGAGGATTAACGACGTGGTCTACCACATCCAGAAGGTTTCCCGAGGGAAGATGTTTGTGGTACACCTGGATCGCCTGGCACGCTACGATGGTGCTGTTCGGGACGACCAGCTTTGAGGAGGGAGCAGTGTCACCCGAACGTTGGAACACCCTATAGAACCAGCTGAGAGCGGGCAAGCAGGGGACGATCGGCATTTGCCATGCCCCCCCTCGTTTGTCTTATAATGGTGACAAGGGGTGGCTGGGAGAAAAAACATCACTGGACCGTCTCTTTCTGTTCCACCTGTGTTCTCGAACTTACGGGATATTTCATCTAATCTAGAACCTTCCAGATCGACCCGCTGGCCCTATATAAGCAACACGTCGTGCAAGAGGAGGGAGTCAGAGTTCCTGGCGAGCAGTGTAAGAGTGCAGTGCTAGTGTACGACGAGAAGACTGTGTACGTGCATCGGAGTATTGTCCGTAATTATGAGTGCAAGTGAAATTGTAACGGACGAACTGGTGAATCGTAATTGTGTGCATTACGTAATTCTGTGTAATTGACAAGTGTTTAACTGTAAGTCGGTGGAAATAAAGAACATTTTTGAGTGGTGCAATTGGACTTTTCATTTCACGAACCCACAGTCACAATATTATCTATTAAATTCCTCTTTAAATCTGCCATGTCAGATTATTTTTGATCATTTAACCATGAAATAAGTCCAGAAGTTAAATTATTAAAACAATTAAATGGTCCAATAGATTTAATGGTTTGGGGAAAAATATTTATTTAAAAAAATATAAATCACGCAATGAATTTTGAAATCTGTGAATTGATTCTGTCTTTAAGTTTCTTTTCTTTTCAGAGTTTGGTAATAAAATTTATCCATCAGCTAGCAGCTGTAACAATAACAGGAGTAAACAGGCTGAAGATGCAAATAAAGATTTGTGAAACTAGTCTTTCGAATTCTGTGGAAAATTCATCAATTTTCTTAAAAAGATATGTGAAGTTGGTGACAAATCATTATATTTTATTGTAAGTTTGAGTATTTATCTGATGTACTACAATTACATTATTTTAGCACTGTCCATGGGGTGTGTCAGTAATTGACTCGTCTGATCAGAAGTTCCTGGTGATAGTGACAATGTAAGAGATGTTAACCCATTCAAATCATGTAACAAGTTGTACTTGCATAATGGCATATCAACTGCACATGGTACACAGCTTGCAAATCTGTGCTGGCCAATAAAACTATATATATTTGGATTTTTTAACTAACAGTGGCATTCAAAGGATCTCTGTATCCCTTTGAAAGACAAATGAAGAGAAGTGCATTGTATAGAATTCAATGTTAGAGGCAAACCTTCACCTTTTTTGTCGACGGGCCCTAAAACACCACACACTCACTCACTTCACCTCTTTGAGACTGCAAGTTAAAGTTTGTAGTCCTTCCACCCAAAGACAAGGAGAAAAACATAGGTGCCACATTAAGCACGGGGAGGAGGAAATTGGGATGCACAAAGGCTGATCAACAAAGGCTGAGACTGATTTTTTGCTGTAGCTCCATGATAGTTTTCTCTCTGTAATAACAAATATTTGAAAAGAGCAGGTTTTCATGTATAATGTTTGTAGACAGTAGCATTCTTGTATCGCTAGGTTGGTAGTAATGGTCTATTTTTGGATGCTACATACACAAGACAATGGATGTATCACAAGAGAAGCAGTATAGTGCAATCAAATTATGTTTTCGTTTAAACAATACAGATACGGAAACTTACGAAAAGCTGAAGAAAGCATATGGTGAAGATGCACTACCTCATTCAAGTGTTTCGGTGGTTCAAGGAGTTCAAAGAAGGCCGACTTGTCTGTGTCTGGTGTTTCGGCTTCTCCTGTGACTGAAGTCAACATTAATACAGCTGCTGTGATTGTTTGTGAGGATCAACAGATAACATAACCTCATAACCTCAGCACAGTGTTGAGAATTTCATATGGGTGTTTTTATGTTATGCAAGACCATATCCATATGACCTAAGTTTGTGCTTGTTGGTTGCCACGTCTGTTGACCTCCGAAAAAAAGGCTGTGCAAATGGGGACAAGCCATGAGGTGCTGCATCTCTTTGCTGATGGAGGGAATGAGATTTTGAAACTGATTATCACTGACAATGAGTCAGGCTGCATCATTATAATTCTGAAGGAAAACAAGGCAGCACACTATGGAAGTCATCAGTTTCTCCAACACCAAAAAAAAAAAAAAAAAAAAAGGCAAAAATTGATCCATCTGCAGGGTAAGTGATGGTGATCACATTTTTTGACTGTAATGGAATGATTTACCAGCATGCAGTTGCTCCCTCACACTACTGTAACAGCAATATACTCCATGTCAGTATTGGCTACACTGAGGAAGCACATTGCAAAGAAACAAAGAGCATTCTTGGACTGGCTGGCGACTTCATCATGACAATGCACAGCCTCATGTCGCAAATCAAGTCATGCCGTTTCTGGCTTGATTCAATATTACCTAAGTACTGCATCCACCTTGAACCTGTGATTTTTTTATTCCCATCACTAAAGGCAAAGCTTAGGGGCATTTCTTTGAGAACTCTGAAGGAGTGCTCAAGAAACGTGAAGCTATTCTCAAGGACCTCACAAAGAATAGTCTGCAACATGTGTTCAACGAATGGCAGGGACGTTATAAAATTGCACTGAACTAGAGGGGATCTAATTGAAAAAAACTAATTGTAGTTGGTAATAGAAGAGGACTACTTTGGAAAAGATCATGTAAACATTGAACTGGAGCAATAAACATCTGTAAAAAAATTGTCTAGGTCTTTGTTGATTAGACCTCATAATTTATTCAATGTGCTAAAATAGTTTGTTAATTACAATGGGCAACAATGAAAATGTTTCGGGCTAAAAATTAGTGCATTTATATGTATTTACATCAGCTGAATTAAAAAATCACCATAAAAATGATAGATTAGCTCTTACATGTGTTTGGAGGAATTTAGTAACAGTAACGTCAAAATTAATCTCAGAAACTAATTGTAGTTGGTTTATTAATACTCATCACTTACTTGTTTATATTTATGAGAGATAGTTTCAAAGGCATTCGCCTCCATTTCCAAAATTATTAAAAGGAGTGATAAACTAAAATATTTTGACATGGGAGAACATATTCATATGGAAAAATAAGGATCGCGTAATGAACTTTGAAATCCCACCAGTAGATAATTTGACAAAGAAGTTCATAGTTCCACCACCAGAGAGAGAGCAGACAACAACAGATGCCAGTTGGAAAGATATTGAAAATGGAGGCAAATGCCTTTGAAACTAGTCTCTCATAAATATTGTGACTTTGGTGGGTTCGTGAAATTAAAAACAGTTCAATTACACCACTCAAAATGTTCTTTATTTCCACCTTATTCCAATTACAATTCCAATTACAATTCCAATTTACACAATTACAATCTTGCCAGTTTGTCTTTACATGTAAGCTCAACTCAACTACACGTCTGTCTGGCTCACACTCACACACTCAACTACACGTCCGCCCGCCGCAACTTACTCAACTCGACTTTCGCCTCGCTTGTATCGATCGCCCCGAAGCCTCTCGAATCTTCCATTATGGAGGGGGAAATCATTCTGGAACCTTCGTGCACCTTCGCGCGGTAGGAGGAGGGGCCACCCCTGCGTCTCCCCGCCACCGCCAGTCCGCATTATCGATCGGCAAAGCGAGTTCGCCGTCTGCGTAACACTGCTCCCTCCTCAAGGCTGGTCGTCCCGAACAGCGACATCGTCCAGGTGCACCACCAGCATCTTTCCTCGGTGCGATATCCGCCCAGGTTGGTCTCGTCCCTGCCTCCACTTCCCTCAAGAGTGGCCCCAGGTCTGCGTCCGCCAGCTGTTCCCTCCTCAGGCCTGCGCCATCCCGGCCATCCGCAGGCACTGCCGTGACTACTCGAAATGCTGCGGCACGCTCCTTCTCTTCCACTCTTGTGCACTGGCCGCACTCTTCTGGACAGGGTCTTCGGGACATAGCGTCCGCGTTACCGTGGCTCCTCCCTCCACGATGTTCCGAAGTGAAGTCGTACTCCTGCAGCCTCTGAACCAAACCTGCTGTCTGGCCTTCTGGTCGCGCCGTCTCCATCACCTCGCTCCTCGCGGGGACAACCACGTCTTCGTTCAAGATGACCCTACCGTTTCCAAGGCGCTCTTCGGGTTGACGGAGTATGACCTCTTCTCCGTTGAGCCGCAGGACCTTCCTGCCGACGTCGACCGTCGCCTCGTGGCTCCTGAGGGCATCTAGTCCCAGAATCACCTCCTCAGCCACCTTCGCGACGAACACTCACAGACGCACGGCACTCCGTCCCAAGGTCAGCTCCATAAGGGCCTCCTTCTCCACAGGCATGGTGTCGCCCGATGCCGTCACAAGCTGGTATGGTCGGCTCGACTTCCTCGTCGGCAAAACCCTCGCCAAGTCAGGTCTGATGATGGTCACGGCTGCCCCAGTGTCCACCAGCACGCGGCACGGCTTTCCTCTTACCCAGCCGTCCGCGATGACGTCATCCATCCGCAGGCTGACGGTGCGGATTGTCACTCGAGGGGATGGTGGTAATGGCGCCGACGTGCCCCTCTCCACGCCGGGCCTTACTCGTTCTTCCGGCCGCTCTTCCTGGTGTGGGCAGTCTCTCTGCAGGTGCCCGGGCTGTCCACACCCCCAACACAGGCCACTAGGTGTTTGCCGGCGTCCCTTAGCTGGTCTTCTGTCTCCGGCGTAGCGGACACTCCTCGTTCTCGACGTCGGGATAGATGTTACCTTGGCCACCTCCATCCTTAATGCCACTGTCAGCGCCTCGTGGATGGTTTTATAATTGCTGAGCATTAGGCGCTGACGAATCTCCGTGTCCCGTACCCCGTCGACAAAATTGTAGGCGGCTTCCCGGGATACGAACTCCAGTGGCAGGTCAACCAAGGCCTTGCTAGCCAGCTGCTCAATCGCTATGGCGAACTCCTGCAGCGTCTCCCCCGGCTGCTGTGACCTTGCCTTTAGTTGGCTGCGGTACGCTGCGGCTAAGCGGTGGTTCCCGAAACGATTCTCCAGGGCCTCCCAGATGTCCTTGGGCGCCGCCGTTGTCTGCACCGCGTTTAGGACTCCCGCGGCCCGTCCCTGGAGGCTGGCTATTAACTGCGTGGCCTCCTACTCCGGTGACCATCTGTTGTGCTTGGCCACTGTGTCGAACTGGCGGTGGAAGACCTCAAATGTTGACGCGCCGTCATATTTCGGCGGTTTGACGCGCGCAGATGTTGTGTCGCGTCCCGGCGCGTCGGCCATCAAATCCTTCAGTTTGCTGCCGACGACGTCCTCTACTATGGCGTTCAGGGACTTGACGCTGCTGTCGGCCTTTCCCTCCAGGTCGTCAACGCGGCTCGCCAGGTCCTCGACGCGCTCGTCCACTTGGCCCATCCGCTTGCCCAGCTCCGTCACGTTATCCCTCACGCCGGCCAACTGTTCTTCAAACTTCACGGCAAGGGCCTCGTTTGCCGCTTTCATCTCCGTGGCCAGGCTGTCGTTCGCTGCCCTCATTTCTGTGGTCAATTCGGTCTTTATTTGTTTCAACTCCGCCGCCAGGTTGTTATTTGCCGCTTCTGTTTTTGTTGATAACTCGTTCATCTTCGCGTCCATTTTCTCGGTGATGTCATTCGCCGTCTTCATTTCCGATGTCAGTTCGGCCTTCATTTCCATCATCTTCTGCAAAATCTTTTCCAATGCCGCGTCCATGGTTGTAATGTTCGGTGATGTTATCGTCCCGCTTCCTGACACCAGTTGTGACTTTGGTGGGTTCGTGAAATTAAAAAGAGTTCAATTACACCACTCAAAATGTTCTTTATTTCCACCTTATTCCAATTACAATTCCAATTTACACAATTACAATCTTGCCAGTTCGTCTTTACACGTAAGCTCAACTCAACTACACGTCCGTCTGGCTCACAGTGACACACTCAACTACACGTCCGCCCACCGCGACTTACTCAACTCAACTAACTCTCGCCTCGCTTGTATCGATCGCCCCGAAGCCTCTCGAATCTTCCATTATGGAGGGGGAAATCATTCTGGAACCTTCGTGCACCTTCGCGCGGTAGGAGGGCCCCTCCCCCTGCGTCTCCCCGTCACCGCCAGTCCGCATTATCGATCGGCAACGCGAGTTCGCTGTCTGCGTGACAATATAAACAAGTAAGTGACGAGTATTAATACACCAACTACAAATAGTTTCTGAGATTAGCTCTTGTTTTGAAGATAAAGTGACATTTCATTTATTAGAGTGAAGATTTTAAATTTGGGGGAATTTTTGGGGGAGTTGGCACACCTGTCAAATAACAAAACACAATCAGAGAGAAATTTTGGAAATTAAGTGATGCAAAAGTTAAGGAAGGTATTTTTGTCGGACCACAAATAAGAGAACTTGTAAAGGATCCTGCATTTGACCAAATTTTGGAGGGGAAAGAAAAGGAAGCTTGGGAAGCCTTTAAGGGTGTTGTTCATGGATTTTTAGGCAACAAAAGAGATGACAACTACAAGCATTTGGTGACAGTGCTCCTGCAAAAATACCGTAACCTTGGATGCAACATGTCCCTTAAGATCCATTTTCTCCACTCCCACCTAGACCATTTCCCTTCTAGTTGTGGAGCTGTTAGTGATGAACATGGGGAGAGATTCCATCAGGACATTTCTGTTACGGAACAAAGATATCAGGGCCGTTGGAATGAAGTATTGCTTGCGGATTACTGTTGGTCTTTGTATAGGGATTCTGCAGAACTCCATCACAAGAGGCAAGCTAAAAGACGACGAAGTCATGAAGTATTTTTCCAGCAATTTAGAACTCTTAGTGTGTAATTACGAGTTAAAAAAATCAAATGCACTTTCAAGCATGTATGTAATTAAAATGTATCCTTTTCTCTCAATCCGTTAATATGTAATACTTCCACCTTGTGTATATCATAGAAACTAGAGCTAATAAAAATTTTTCATTGTCATATTTGTTTTTCTCCACCCAAAATTAGTAGGAATTGCCTCGTGAAGTGCTCGAAACATTCAAACATTATTTTTTTGTTGCCCTGTGTTATTATCATTTAAAGATTTTGTGTTCATTCCAAAATGAGTTTGACTAGAGAACATTTCCGCAGTATGACTTTTTATGATTTTAGATCATTAATGCCTGAACAATGTGAAGATAAACTTAGAAATGCATTTGCCAAAGAAGCCAAAATATGCCAAAATTGCTGTTGAAGTCTGCTCACTCATTACCCCATAACACCAAGTGTATCTCCACACTACAGTACTAACCAAGCACATTGTGACTTCTTTCTGTTTTAATAAATTAAAGATAAAATGCATGGAATCATTTTCATCATCAGATAAAGCAGTGGAACACCATAAAAACCTTTCAGAAGTTCCTTAGCAATAGAGGCATCATTGCTTTATCAAACTCAAAAATGTATTGAAGTTAAAGGGAAATAGAAGAAGAAGAAGAAGAAGAAGAAGAAGAAGAAGAAGAAGAAGAAGATGAAGAAGAAGAAGAAGAAGAAGAAGAAGAAGAAGAAGAAGAAGAAGAAGAAGAAGAAGAAGAAGAAGAAGAAGAAGAAGAAGAAGAAGAAGAAGAAGAAGAAGAAGAAGAAGAAGAAGAAGAAGAAGAAGAAGAAGAAGAAGAAGAAGAAGAAGAAGAACCACCCAGTAAAATAATTAAATTTAAAGTAATCATTGTTTGGTGTTTTAAAAATTTCCAGAATTATGCTATAGGAGCAGTTACATCATGTTGGCAGAGAGCGAGATAGGTCATATTCCTCAGTAGCAAAAAAACTGTGTTTCATTTAAGCCAACTTTTTATACAAGAAGGTACACACAGGGCGATTAACTATTCCAAGATTTAATTGGAAATTCTTCAGTGTTGGATTAGTATCAACCACAAGATAAAACATTAAGTATGTAACATAAATTTTGATAAATTTATACAACTATTCTTTCTTTACTGTCAACAGACTTGTGGATTACAAGTATTTGATAGATTTACATAACAAACAGCTTCAACAAACAGGCATCAGCACTGCATTGTATGCAGATGACTTAGTAATTTGGAAATCAGGCAAACTTGAAATTCTAAAGACAAATATTCAAAATTCTTTGAATACCCTTAAACAATGGTGTTCTAAAAACCTCATGGAAGTAAACACTGTGAAAAGTAACTATCAGATCTTCTCTCTAAGAAAGAAACAATCCAGTATTACCTTAAGTTATGATAATATCAAATTAACCAGAACAGAAAATGCTCAATATCTTGGAATATTATATAGAATAAAAAGAAGTATTTCAGAAAGTGGAGTGCCATTGTTACTAAAATTAGGCAAGTGAGTCAACCTTGTATATACTTTTCTCCACTTACAAGTTTTTTATGAAGACTAGTTTCTGGGGACTTCTCCCCTATCGTCAGCTCTGTGGTAGACTGATGATGCATCCGGTGTCTGCATCTGGCTTGGTGTTGTGCTGCCATCTAACGTCCTGGTAAGTTTGATGACGTCATCTACCGCAGGAATTTCAAAATTCATCAAGAGGTCCTGTTTTTTCGTAATAAATATGTTTTCCCAAATCTGTAGTTCCAGAGGTTTCTTTGCCTGTTTGATCAGTTCTATTTCTTGTTTTATGTTGTGATTCTCAGACCAAAAGTGATGTGCTACGGCCGACTTGTCCATTTGTTTGAATTTAATATTTCTGAAGTGTACTTTCATTCTTGTTCCTAGATTCCTTTTGGTCTTACCAAATGAGTTGCCAGGATTGTGACAAGATATACATTGGTAAGACCAAAAGGAATCTAGGAACAAGAATGAAAGAACACTTCAGAAATATTAAATTCAAACAAATGGACAAGTCGGCCGTAGCACGTCACTTTTGGTCTGACAATCACAGCATAAAACAATAAATAGAACTGATCAAACAAGCAAAGAAACCTCTGGAACTACAGATTTGGGAAAACATATTTATTACGAAGAAACAGGACCTCTTGATGAATTTTGAAATTCCCGTGGTAGATGACGTCATCAAACTTACCAGGACGTTAGATGGCAGCACAACACCAAGCCAGATGCAGACACCGGATGCATCATCAGTCTACCACAGAGCTGACGATAGGGGAGAAGTCCCCAGAAACTAGTCTTCATAAAAAACTTGTAAGTGGAGAAAAGTATATACAAGGTTGACTCACTTGCCTAATTTTAGTAATCTTGGAATATTGTTTGACAAAAAATTAACTTGGAAAAAACATATTGAAAAAATTAGAGATAAAGCAATTAACCGTTTTAAGATATTAAAAAGACTTGCAGGAACTAAATGGGGTTGTTCAAGATCTACATTAAATACTATATATAATACATATATAAGGCCAGTTCTTAATTACTGTGGAGAAGTACTGATAACATCATCACCTTCAACTTCCATGATACTGGAGCGCACACAAAATCAAGCTCTTAGGTTAGTTACTGGAGCTATAAAAACTACTCCTATAATAACCTTACAAGCTATCGAGATTTAACTGTATTGGAACACCACAGTGAAGCGAAATAATTATTAATTTTTAGATCAGTCGTATTTGTTACACATCTGCTTCACTTTCGTACCTATTTTGAGGACATGTTTCGCAAATCATCGTTTGCATCTTCTGCTCTTATGCGACTGAGCAGAAGAGCATAAAGAGCATAAGAGCAGAAGATGCAAACGATGATTTGCGAAACATGTCCTCAAAATAGGTACGAAAGTGAAGCAGATGTGTAATAAATATGACTCATCTAAAAATTAATAACCTTACAAGCATTTACATGTAACAGTCCCATAATGACAGATTTAGAAATGCAAGCCCTTTTAACATATGAAAAGCTCTTAAGAATTCCAGAGAATAATAAATGGGTAAAACAACACACATCCACCTTCAGTTTGAAAACTCAATTAGGCTTCATACAGAAAGTTCAACAACTAAGAAATAAACTAAATTACCCATCCAAAATAGAACCTTTCATGTCTCTTAATAACCCACTGAACATCATTGAATTAGAATACTACCTAGATTTACTTGCAGATTTTAAAAAGAAGGAATACTCATCTACAGAAGCTAAAGCATATGCCCTTGAAACCATAAATGTAAGATATCCAGTTGACAAATGACACACATCTATACAGATGGCTCTCTTTACAATCAAGAAGATGGAGCAGGAGCTACTTGTAAATTCTTTTCTTTCTATAAGCATATTGGAATTTACTTAACAAGTTTTGATGGAGAAATTGATGCAATTTATACTTCCTTACAAAATCTATTTGCCTGGACAAATAGTTTTCTTAACAGATTCTAAAGCAGCTATTCAGGCTATTATTTCAAATGACAGCCCAAAAACCGAAAAGAGAAATGAAATTCATAATATGATTAAACATCTTCAAAATTTAAATATACATATAGTTTTCCAATGGATACCATCTTACTGTGAAATTTCTGGCAATGAGCAAGCAGATATGTTGGCCAAGAAGGGTTCCAAAATATCTCAAATAACGAAACAAAATATCCCCTATGAAACAGTTAAAAGATTAATCAAAAACATCTTCACAAAACTATATAACAACTACTTTCTTGGAAGTGTTGAAAACAGTGTTGTTATGATAAATTAACTTTAAAGAGAGTCGATTAAAGACACTAGACAACACTTACTTTTAAATTTTTCCAGAACTAGTTTCAGAGGCTTTGCCTCTATCATCGGTCGGCTCTCGACTGATTCTCGTTGGTGTAGCTGACGATACCTTGTCACAGGTTTCCTCTGGTGGCGGCTCAAGGAACTTACTGAACAAATCCTTCTGGGGGATGTCGAAATTGAATACTTTGTTCCTATTTTTTGAAATGAAGATTTGTTCCCATGTGGATAGTTCTTGTTTTCCTGATGTATGTTTCAGTAGTTTTGGTTCTGGATTTATGTTGTGGTTTTTTTCCCAAAAATGTGTGGCAACTGCTGATTTTTCTAATTGTTTATATTTTATGTTTCTAAAGTGTTCCTTTGCTCTTGTTTCTAAATTTCTTTTTGTTTTTCCAATATAAATTTGACTACAGTCATTGCATTCAATTTGATATATACCAGATTTTTTGTTTGATGGAATGGCATCTTTGATGTTTGAGCAAATTAGGTTTTTTAAGGAGAAATGGTTGACTGGTGCTAGTTGAATATTTTGTTTTTTGAAGACTTTTTTGAATTTATCATAGGCCCATGGATGGTAAGTGAATTTTTTGAAAATCATATTAGTTTCTGTAGATGAGAGAGTTGTGGTTTCCTTTAGTAGCTTCTTCTTTTTTGCTAAGCTCACTTTTTTGTCCACTAATGATTTGGGAAAGTTATTTTTTTGTGCTATTTCAATTATTTTGTTGTATTCTGTTTTGTATTCTTCTGCTGTGAGAGGGATGTTTAGCACACAGACTGGTAAACATCCCTCTCACAGCAGAAGAATACAAAACAGAATACAACAAAATAATTGAAATAGCACAAAAAAATAACTTTCCCAAATCATTAGTGGACAAAAAAGTGAGCTTAGCAAAAAAGAAGAAGCTACTAAAGGAAACCACAACTCTCTCATCTACAGAAACTAATATGATTTTCAAAAAATTCACTTACCATCCATGGGCCTATGATAAATTCAAAAAAGTCTTCAAAAAACAAAATATTCAACTAGCACCAGTCAACCATTTCTCCTTAAAAAACCTAATTTGCTCAAACATCAAAGATGCCATTCCATCAAACAAAAAATCTGGTATATATCAAATTGAATGCAATGACTGTAGTCAAATTTATATTGGAAAAACAAAAAGAAATTTAGAAACAAGAGCAAAGGAACACTTTAGAAACATAAAATATAAACAATTAGAAAAATCAGCAGTTGCCACACATTTTTGGGAAAAAAAACCACAACATAAATCCAGAACAAAAACTACTGAAACATACATCAGGAAAACAAGAACTATCCACATGGGAACAAATCTTCATTTCAAAAAATAGGAACAAAGTATTCAATTTCGACATCCCCCAGAAGGATTTGTTCAGTAAGTTCCTTGAGCCGCCACCAGAGGAAACCTGTGACAAGGTATCGTCAGCTACACCAACGAGAATCAGTCGAGAGCCGGCCGATGATAGAGGCAAAGCCTCTGAAACTAGTTCCGGAAAAATTTAAAAGTAAGTGTTGTCTAGTGTCTTTAATCGACTCTCTTTAAAGTTAATATATAACAACTACCTAGTTTCCTCTGAAAAACTTAATTGGAAAGATCTCCAAAACAAACAAAAGACAATTCCAGAACTACCTCGAAAATCTTCAGTAGCAATGTTCAGATTAATCACAGGCCACGATTGTTTGAATGGACATTTATTCAAGGTTGGATTAACAACTTCTCCACAGTGCTGTTTATATGGTAAAGACAATTTAATGAACATCGATCATCTAACTGTATGTGAAACTCTCCAAAATCAAGATCTAGTCTTCAAATATTGGGAAGCAAGAAGAAAAATGATTTTATCAAATTCTGAGCATTAAATACACACACATAACAATTTACATGTAATTACAACTACTATGTACATGCAAATTAACATATTTATTATATCATTTACCTATTAAACAGGAGTGAAACAACAACAATAATAATAATAATATGGTGGAATTATAATTACTTTAGGATTCTGACAGTTGCCGTGAAGCACATGGTTTTGTAAAAGCACGCGCTGGTGGGGAAAGCGACATTGCCATTTATGAATGCCTTGTTGTGCACGATGTTTAGACAGAATAAAGTGCTAAAACTACTTAATTTAAATTGCTGATATTTATACTTCTAAGAAATGTGAACAGTTTTGAACGATATTCTGTTAAGGCGATGCGCAGATGAAAATGAGACAATGCCGAAAATTTTTAGCACTGTTTAAATTTGCTTTTAATAATGCATCTGTCTTGGAATGCTTCTTAAAAAGCTGGGAGTAAGAACAAGCAAGCGATACCTAATATATGGCTTTTAATTATATGTAATAGTTTACTCAATCATTTTTCTGAGCATTCAAATAACAGAATAGTTTTTAAAAGTCTATATTCTGTGTATGTCATATTATATTATCAAGTACAAAGCTGAAAGGGTTTTCAAAACTAATAATCAGAATGTGCAATTTAACTTAAAGTGTACTTAATGTAGACTTAATACACAAGTTATGTTTATGAAAGCTTAGAATGTTAAGCAGTACAGTGCTAAGAAAGATAGCAGTAACAGTTCATTCGATAACTTTATTAATGTCTAATGTCTAAGAGACATCTAAATGTCTAGATGTCTAATGCCTAACCCCTCCAGGTTCCCTCTATGGAAATTAATCACTTCTTCACACTAGCCGTATATAGGCTAAGGTTTTTGATGGATAGAGTCAACATCAAAGACCTTAGCCTATATACGGCTAGTGTGAAGAAATGATTAATTTCCATCAATTAACTAAAAGAATAAGAGTTAAATGATGAACCCTGGGACTCAAGTACTTACGATAGTAAGTCACCACAAATGGTGTATCTCGGATGCGAGAGCCCCTGGAGGTCTACCGGGAAAATATACCAGTCAAATGGAGAATTTAGTGTCAGGACGGCACGTTGACCATGGTACCTCAATGGTTAGAGCGACTGGTTGGAAACCAGGAGATCCGTGGTTCAAATCCCAGCCATGGCATTGAATTTTTCATGTTGACTCTATCCACCAGTTCCCTAGCTTGTCAGCGCAGTACAGATCCCTGTCCTACTTTTGAATATTTTTTCTTGGGGGAGCGAGTTCTTGGCCTACCTTATTTTTGAGTGATGCTGGTAGTTTGAGACATTGTACCCTTATGCTAATAACACTAAAGCACCAATGACCTATGAACTATTAATATGCTAATGAAATGAGTAAATACCTAACAAAGAAACCAGCTTATTTATAAGTTAAACTATATTTAAGCGATAGAAAACAGTTTGTAGAACTTCAGTTTGAAAATAAAGGAAAATTAAATACAGTTCAGTTCAAAATGAGAGAAGTTAGGCGAGGAGTTCCACAAGGATCAGTCCTGGGCCCCTTGTTACTTTCATTGTACATAAATGATTTGCCAACTGCCATTAATTCCACAGATATTATTTTATTTGCAGATGACACTAACATCCTAATAAAAGGAAACAATCAAGAAAGCGTACAGACCAAACTCAATGATACTCTATGTAAACTGCACACATGGTTTCAGACGAATGAACTAATTATAAATAAGGATAAGACTATTGCCATTTCATTCCATACTTGCCAGAATAGAAATGTGGTCAAACCTCCAATAGTATTTGATAAAACAACCACTAACTACAATAATGAAACAAAATTTTTGGAATTACATATGAATGAGAACATGAAATGGACCACACATATTCAACATTTAATAAATAAACTGAGTTCCATTTGTTATTTGCTTAAACATTTAAAAAGCTTAATAAATTTAGCAGCATTGAGAAATATATATTATGGTTACTTTCATAGTCAGTTACAATATGGGATAGTGTTCTGGGGGGAAAAGGCAGATAGAGTCTTTAAACTTCAAAAAAGAGCGATAAGGATAACAGGGATAACAGAACATCTTGCAGGCCATTATTAAAAAAACATCAAATATTACCTCTAGCATGTATGTATATTTTGGAATTAGTGATCCATGTAAAACAAAATAAACTACAAATACAAAATTACAAAAATGCCGATATTCACAAATACAATACACGCCAGAAAGATGACTTTCACATTCAAAGTTGTAGAACAGAAATCTTCAGGTCTAGTGCTATCAATAAAGGTATAAGATTATACAAGCTACCAGAAAATATTAAACAAATGAAGAGCCTTATACATTTTAATAAGGGAGTAAAACTCTTTTTACTGCAACATTCCTTTTATTCTGTAATAGAGTATTTAAATGTTAATTAGTTTTAAGTGATTGTAAATAATGACAGTGGACATTAATGTAATTTTTATACTATGACGTGTCTGATATCAATCAAAAGGACAAAATAAATTGAATTGAATTAAATCATGAAGTAGAGTAAACTCCACAGTTGTGAACAATTACTTTTATATAGCATTTCTCTATGGTCTTTATATAGTTTATATTTATTTGCTTTTTCTACTTTAGACTTTTGTTGGATCCTGTATCTGTTACAGTTTTTAGTCTTATGTAACTTTTTATATTTATCTTTGTATCTGGAACTGACGTGTCCTATAACATATGTATTATGTTCCAAAGGATGAAATAAATACAATACAATATAGCCAAACAAGCACTTCAGGCTAAGCACGGTGAAGAGAAAAAACAAGCAATACTTTACCTGACACATGTGTCTACATGACAACACAGTAACACTTTTTATGAAACTTAGAGAAGGAGGTGAAGGGGGAAGTCTCACCTCATTGGTTGAAGTTATGTGCCCGGGCCTTCAAGAGGTATAGCCACTGTCATTGCCATAGCAACTCTCTCTTCCATAACTTCCCCTCTAACTGTCAGAATACTAAAGTAATTTTAATTCCACCATAATGATGAAATGTGTGTAGTGTTTAACGCCCGCTTTTACTACATATGGCACCGCAGGCGGACCATAATGATGATGATGATGATGATAATAATAATAATAATAATAATAATAATAATAATAATAATAATAATAATAATAAGCAAAATACAAATCTATCTCAGTTTCACAACTTAATTTAAAACTTGCATTATTTTTTTCCTGCTTATATGCAGTAACTTAAGTATAGAAAATATTAACATTTATAACAGTTAAATATGTAATATACAGTGATACCCAAAAACATCTGTGCAGTGTTTTGCCTATCCACGCCCTCGGCACTCATCGCCATCTGCTGCTATCATAGAAAGGTGTGCATGAAACCATTCATCACTTTTAGAACTACTTTTAAAGGTTATATGAAGCAAAAAGTTAGTAACAGTGATGTATTTAACATTTGAAAGTAATGAGTCGGTAATTCAAACACAAACATCACTTAAATTATCCTTACTTGGATATGTTTCGGAGAACAGTTTGTCCCCATTGTCAGCGGCAACAACAGAGTCGGATAACTGCTGACGATGGGGACAAACCGTTCTCCGAAACATGCCCAAGTAAGGATAATTTAAGTGATGTTTGTGTTTAAATTACCGACTCATTACTTTCAAATACTTTTAAAGGCTTTGCTTACCCATGTTATTAAAGGAGATTTTGACCACCGTTGTCCATACATATTTCGTACCTCCATCACTCTTAATTCAGGTTGTGAAATGCTTCATTAGCTGAGAAAGAGTTATAGGTCCAATCTATTTCGAGTCAACAGTTGACCCCCATACATGAATACAATTTTGCTCCCTCCCTTTTTTATAGAGAAAATTAATCAACAGGGAGCATGACTTTTGCCTTTTTTCAACACGGCTCTGCAACAGCTCATACAGCCAATATTTTAATGAGAACAATCGAAAATCTGTTCCCTGATAGAAATATTAGTAGAGATTTGTGGCCTTCTCTGTCCCCTGACCTAACACCCTGCAATTTCTACCTCTGGGGTAAAGTGTACTTGACAAACCATCCTGGAAGAATTAAAAGAAAATATTTCCCAGGAATTAAGTTAATTGGGAGTCGATTAATAACACAAAACAACACTCACTTTTAAATTTTCCCGGAACCGGTTTCTGAGGCCTTCCCTCTATCTTCAGCCGGACATCGACTAGTTCTCATTGGTGTAGCTGGCAATATTTTGTCTTCGGTCTCCTCTGGTGGCGGTTCGAGGAACTTGCTGAACAAATCTTTCTGGGGGATGTCGAAATTGAATACTTTGTTCCTATTTTTTGAAATAAAGATTTGTTCCCATGTGGACAGTTCTTCTTTTCCTGTTGTATGTTTTAGTAATTTTGGTTCTGGATTTATGTTGTGGTTTTTTTCCCAGAAATGTGTGGCAACTGCTGATTTTTCTAATTGTTTGTATTTTATGTTCCTAAAGTGTTCCTTTGCTCTTGTTTCTAAATTTCTTTTGGTTTTTCCAATATAAATTTGACTACAGTCACAGCATTCAATTTGATATATACCAGACTTCTTGTTAGATGGAATGGCATCTTTGATGTTTGAGCAAATTAGGTTTTTTAAGGAGTAATGGTTCACTGGAGCTAGTTGAATGTTTTGTTTTTTGAAGACTTTTTTGAATTTATCAAAGGCCCATGGATGGTAAGTGAATTTTTTGAAGATCATTTTAGTTTCTGTAGCTGAGAGGGTTGTGGTTTCCTTTAGTAGTTTCTTCTTTTTTGCTAAGTTCACTTTTTTGTCTACTAGTGATTTGGGAAAGTCATTTTTCTGTGCTATTTTAATAATTTTGTTGTATTCTATTTTGTATTCTTCTGCTGTGAGAGGGATGTTGATCAGTCTGTGTGCTAAACTATTAAAGATTGCCTGTTTGTGGGATCTTGGATTGTAGCCATTAGCTTTTATGTAGTTGTCTGTCTGTGTTGGTTTTCTGTAAATGCCAAAGTTTATTCTATTTTTATTTCTGATTATTTTTAGATCTAAAAATGGTAAATACTCGTCTTTTTCAACTTCTACAGTGAACTTGATGCTTTTTTCTTGAATATTTAAAAGTTTTAGTGCATCACTGATGTGTTTTTTTGGCACTATGGCAAATATGTCATCTACATATCTTTGCCAGAGTTTGAACATCCATGGGAAACCTTTAGTGATCCTTATTTCTAGTGCACTCATGTACAGATCGGCCAGGAAGGGTGATAAGGGGTTGCCCATTGCTAAACCAGAAGTTTGATGGAAATATTTTGTTTGAAACTGGAAGAAATTCTGTTCTATGCATAAATTGGTAAGTTCGATGTAATCTGAAATTTCAAGTGATGACATTCCAAGTGATTTGAGCCATTTTTCTATCAATGTTGGGAGTTGTTTAACTGGTATGCTGGGAAACAGTGATTTAACGTCAAATGAGACTAGTGTGTCTTCTTCATTTAGTTCAGTATCCTTAATGTGTTCTATAAGTTCATAGGTGTTTTTGATGCTTAGGCTATCGAATTTTGGAAATGAGTTGAATTTGTTTGTTAGCCATTTTGCAAGTTTGTATGTTGGTGAATTTATACTGCTAACTATAGGTCTCATTGTTATGGATGGTTTGTGTATTTGGGTAAGCCATAAAGTCTAGGTAAGGTTGGGTTATCTGGTTTAACTGCATATTTGTTTGATATTATACTTGATTTTGCTATTGTTTTTTCAAATGATTTTATGCAAGCTGTTAATGGATTTTTGTTAATGGTTTCATATTCACTGTTAGTTAGCATTTCTTCCATTTTTTCAAGGTAATCAGATTTATCCATTATCAACACTTCCATGAAAGGATTTATTTCCCAGGAAATTGCTAGCATTTCTCAACATGAACTATCATGAGTGATAGAGGTGCCAAACATGTATGGACAATAGCGATGGCCAGTTTAATCCTTTATAATATGGTAAGTGAAGTTTTAAAAAGTAGTTTTAAAAATGTTGCATGGTTTCACCTGCACCTTTCTATGATAGTGACAGATGGCAGCGAGTGTCAAGGGACCCACCTCAGTAGTGTAGATAATAGCCTGTCTGCCTCACGTTCAAGAGGTCCCGAGTTCGAATCTTGGTCAGGGTGAGTTACCTGGATAAGAGTTTTTCCGGGGTTTTCCCTTATCCTGATAGATGAATGTCGGGTAACTCTGAGCTCCATGGACCCCGGACTCATTTGAGCATCATTTCACCCATTTCATTCATCATCCGATATGACTCGACGTTGAAGGACGTAAATTGCAAAAGAGTGTCAAGGGAACAGACAGTCCAAACACAGTGTAGGCAGTTCGGATGTTTTTGGGTCTCTTGGAACAAAACCAAACCTTTTCCTCTCTAAATCTTTAATACATTTTAGCAAATTACTTACATAATGTGCTGGAGATGCTGAAAAGCTTTTCTTGATGGAAGGTGCTACTTTCAAGAATCCAGCTTCCGTAACCTCACTATCCAACATTGTGTACTTGGAAATCTCCTCAGTAACACTCTCTGGACGTAACGTGGAGAAGCATTCTGCATCACATTGTTTTCAGTAAGCTCTCAGTTTGATTCACTTTTAAACATGTTTCAAAACACTTATTAAACAAGGTGATTCTTGTATCCACTTTGTTTTTGCTTTAAAATAGTCGCATTATGCAATTCAGGCCATAAGCAAAATGCACAAATACATTAATTACATTTTTAAAGGGAGTCGATTAATGACACTAAATAACACTTTTAAATTTTCCTGGAACATGTTTCAGAGACTTTGCCTCCATCGTCAACCGGACATAGACTGGCAAGGAACTTGCTGAACTAATCTTTTTGGGGGATGTCGAACCACCACCAGAGGAGACCTATGACAAATATTGCAAGCTATACCATTGAGAACCAGTCGATTTCCGGTTGACGATGGAGGCAAAGTCTCTGAAACATGTTCCGGGAAAATTTAAAAGTAAGTGTTGTTTAGTGTCATTAATCAACTCCCTTATAAGTTTAATTTATGACAACACTGTTTTCAACACTTCCAAGAAAGGAATTGCACAAATACAGTATATAACCACTAGCCAATTTTTTGTTGGCTTGTCTTAATAACAAGAGAAAAAGAAATGAAGAATATGCACGTTTTCAAACATGTTACACAGGGTAAAATTGAATAGGGGATAATTTAAACACACAAGAATGAATAAGATGAAAGAAACAAATTGCTGATTTATACATAAAATGATTAAAAAATTTAAATATCAAAAGATTGTAAAAGATGTTCCTTCTCTAAAAGAAATAAAAGCTGATTATATTTTTAAAAGCTTTACGTATCTTTCTTCAGCTAATAAAATATTTACAAATTTTTTTAAACAATGTGGCATAATTATTTGTTCCCAAAAATAAGTATAATTTTGAGATGAACTAGTATTCCATGCTCCATATATTGCTGGTGTTTACCTAGAACATGTTTCATTACAACTTTCCTAACATCTCATGTCAGGAATGAAAAACACCTCAGCTAATGTCAATGTGGGACAAGTTATTCATAAAGAAATATGAAGGAAAGTTCTTCAATTTTGACATCACATGAACTTCAAGTTCACCAAGATAACAACAAAGAAGCCTAAATCATCACCAAGGAGTTCACACAATCTAAATTCAAATCAACATTAGCTGAGGCTATTTGCTAAATGAAAAAGTGATCACTAAAAGAGGATTTTGCTAAGTATGACAGATTCTGTTTTTCCAATGGGGTGAAATAAATTGGAAATTTGCTGGTCCAATTGATGGAGGATTTGTTGAGAAAAACTTTATTTCATATTTAACAAACTTCTCAAATACTCCAGTATAATGAAGCTCTAAGTTAATATTTTAGTACAAATAAGACATTTGCAGAGCATATTTGCTGATCTATCGTGAAGGGAATTTGTATGGAGAGACTTTCTTGAAATTGCCCTTACTCAAGTTTGTGATTTACATATAATGCCATATAAAATTAAGTTTGATGATTAAAAATGAATTCTTACCTACATCTTGCTCTGTTCCTTCAAGTACCATACGCACCATTTTTGGTTGTGGATTTTTGTTCTGTAGTGGTATACGGAAGAAAATCTGCTCAAAGTTTTCTAGAAAAGAATTATTTCTGATGTTATTACTAAGTAAGACCAGGAGGAGCACAAGAAATTAAAATGAAAATAGGGGAAAAAAAAAAAGGGGGGGGGGCAACAGACAAAGCTTGTGAAAATTAGTTCAACTAGGCATTACAAATATTGCAACACTAATTAACTGGGTTGAGAGTTGATCACTGGCAGTTATCATAGCAATGTTGTCAGTGTGATTTTGAGCATCTTATGTACAGGGTGCTAGAAGTATGAGCATGCAGACTTCGACAGCAACTTGTTGATGATAAGCTGAAATGTAAGTTCCTCTACCATTTTCATATAAAGTGCATGGTTGTAGAAATAAAAAATAAAATTAATCAAAGTTTTGATGTCATCATAAGTTCATAATTTACTTTTGCAATTAGGATAACTAATAGAACTAGAAAAGATGAGTTATTTAATATCTTTACCATACATAGTTAGTCAACATAAAAAATTCAATGCCATGGCCAGGATTTGAACCACGGATCTCCTGGTTTCCGTCCAGTTGCTCTTTCCCATTGAGCTAGCATTTTGCCTTTTTAGATATTTGTTGAATTAAAGATCCTTTTTTTAGAATTCTTATTTGTCCTTTTTGCCTTTTTAGCTATTTTTTTATTTAAAGGTTCTTTTTATAGCATTTTTGTTTCGTTTAACATTTTTTTTTCCAACTTTAACTTCTTTTGACTTTCTTTTTCCTCTTCAACAGAGTCTAGCATAAATTCTAAATTCTTTTAACTAATACACACTCCTAAGTCTGGCTGGTGAGAGAAACCTTTCTATTATATTCAAGTCATTAGCACCAGCAGAGAACTAAGTAAACCTTCTCTAAATATCCTGCTATTTTTCTCCATAAGATTTTACTCGTTTCAAGTAAGCACCAATGATATCCATTGATGAGGTAAGAACTTTTTCAATGTTTTCGCAACGTGCTGTCAGAAAACAGAGGATCCTTTACACTTAAGAATTTACAGATGAGTTGTGATATACTGCAATGTCAACTGAGGTAAGCTTTCTGTAACACGAGGGTGGTTAACGGAAGTATGATTTAATTATATCGGTTTGTTTCTTTTCCCAGAACGTCCATTGCTGGTTACTGAATCACAGTAAGCATTTCTTACATTCATTTTTCTTGCTCTATATATTGCATATCATTTGAATGTTTTACTTTCAAGTTTATTCATTAAATATATAATTGAAAAATAATTTATTAATTTGTAGGTATCACTTCTTTATATCCGTTTTTCCAATCTTTAGGTAGAGTCTGTTTAGTTAACTCATGTGCATGTTGGCTGCTGCCTTTGATGAACCCTTATAATCGTTTTGCAATACTGGCCCTCCTTCTCCCAGTCCTTCCTGCAAGGTTGCCAGCTTTCTCGATACGTCATGGGTATCATACAAGGTTTTGTCTAAATAAATTATCGTATGTCCATTACTGCAAAACTTCCTTAGTTTTGACGATATATATATTGTGCTACGAAACTTCCTTAGTTTTCACAAATATATATATATTTTGCCAAGCTACAGTTCTACTGGATTCCATAATAACCCTTAACTTATATGGGTTTGAAGGAATTTAGTAACAGTGACGTCAAAATTAATCTCAGAAACTAATTTGTAGTTGGTTTATTAATACTCGTCACTTACTTGTTTATATTAATGAGAGACTAGTTTCAAAGGCAGTCGCCTCCATTTTCAATCTCTTTCCAACTGGCATCTGTTGTTGTCTGCTCTCTCTCTCTGGTGGTGGAACTATGAACTTCTTTGTCAAATTATCTACTGGTGTGATTTCAAAGTTCATTGCGCGATCCTTATTTTTCCATATGAATATGTTCTCCCATGTTGTCAATTTATTCTGGTTTATCACTCCTTTTAATAATTTTGGATTTGGATCAATGTCATGGTTTTCATTCCAAAAATGAAATGCTACTACTGACTTATCTTCTTGTTTCAATCTGATGTTTCTAAAGTGCTCTTTGACTCTGGTTTTTAGATTTCTTTTAGTTTGACCTATGTAGCATTTTTCACAATTCTTACAACTTATTTGGCATATTCCGGATCTGTTAACTGATGGGATTTCAACTTTTGTTTTTGAATTTAGCAATTTTAAAATTGAGTGTCTATTAGTAGGTGCCAAGGTGATATTTTGTTCCTTGAAAATATTTTTAAATTTATTAAATGTTTTTGGGTGATATGTGAATGAACTGAATATGCTGTTGCTTTCTTTTTCTTTTGTAAATGTGGTTGCTTCCTTAATGGTTTTCTTTAGTTTAGCTTTTCTAATTTTCTTCAACACCAAACTTTTGTTGTATCCATTTTCTTCTGCTATTTGTAGTATTGCTTTATTTTCTTTCAATTTTAAAATTGCTAAATTCAAAAACAGAAGATGAAATCCCATCAGTTAACCGATCCGGAATAAACCAGATAAGTTGTAAGAATTGTGAAAAATGCTACATAGGTCAAACTAAAAGAAATCTAAAAACCAGAGTCAAAGAGCACTTTAAAAACATCAGATTGAAACAAGAAGATAAGTCAGCAGTAGCATTTCAATTTTGGAATGAAAACCATGACATTGATCCAAATCCAAAATTATTAAAAGGAGTGATAAACCAGAATAAATTGACAACATGGGAGAACATATTCATATGGAAAAATAAGGATTGCGTAATGAACTTTGAAATCCCACCAGTAGATAATTTGACAAAGTAGTTCATAGTTCCACCACCAGAGAGAGCAGACAACAACAGATGCCAGTTGGAAAGAGATTGAAAATGGAGGTGAATGCCTTTGAAACTAGTCTCTCATTAATATAAACAAGTAAGTGACGAGTATTAATAAACCAACTACAAATAGGTTCTGAAACCCTTAACTTATTCAAAGTGCGGTATTTGAAACCCAGCTCCTTTAGGAGACCGCGCAAAGTGCAGTGCCCATAAGGAAAATCACAAATTTCTTGCAAATGTGCAACCAATTCGTCTAAGGCGGGCGCTCTCCCTTTTGCATAGAATCTATAAATTTCTCGGTGAATTAAATCGCATGTGAAATTATCTACTTTAGAGAAACGTTTCCTTTTGTTTTCACACTTGATCGGCATCTTTGGTATTCCTTTCATTACAATATTTCTTACTGTATTTCTGTGAATACCCAGAATTTATCATCAGGTTCATTGCACGACCCCTTACCAAGATTGTCAGCACATATTTATATGTGTTCAAAACAAGCGCTTGAATTTGCTTAGAAACAGTTCTCGTTATAACTTTGTTTTTTGAGGCTTTTCCAGTAACATAACTCGGCCCAGTTATTCACACTATTGTCATCACTTTGATTATTTTCAGTTGACAAAGTTATGTATTGTTACCCAATCGGCAAACTTGCGGTCGGTTACGCGAGGGGAAGGCCGGTGGAGGGGGGCGTGTGGCATCAGTATCGCCTGCGGAGCCGTGACAGAGTGGACGGAGGGGAAACCACAAGGGTGGCTGAATCTTCGTTACCCCCTCCTCCTGCTGCCTGAAAGAACGTGAAACCTCCAGAATATTTCTCCCCTCCATGGTAAAGAATTCTCTAAAAACATTTAGCTACCTATAAATAGAGGGACGATGCGACCGAGAGTTCAGTTCAGCTCTTGGCGAGCAGCGTGAGGAGCGCCCAGTGAGGGAACATAACTGCGTGCAGTGGACCTGTGACAGACGAACTGGTGAATTGTAATTGTGTGCATTACGTAATTCTGTGTAATCGGCAAGTGTTCCGATTGTAATTTGGTGGAAATAAAGAACATTTTTGAGTGGTGCAATTGGACTTTTCATTTCACGAACCCAAAAAGTCACAGTATTCCACTGCATTTCCCTCCCATGGTCTCCACATCGTGACACACAACAAATTTTTGCACGTAATGAAACAGATCAACTGGAAGTTGCAACTTTGGCAACTGAGACTCCACGTGGAGTAGACATGCGACTGTCAGTTCCAGAAAATCAGGGTTGCTATTGGTCCTCAACTACAGTGCTCCATTTCTGAAGTATGGAGATAGATTTATGACGGTCATTAGTGGGCGGGAGGGTGAGTTCTCTTTGAGGGGCAAACTGCACTGGTGTTCACTAGACAGACTCTACTTCTTGGGATATTTGAGGAGCTTTTTTTTTCAAAACTGAACATATCCATCACTTGAAAATATTTAGGAAATGAAAAAAACGTATATCCATGCTATAAATTTTTCTTTTTCTTTGGCATAAGGCTGTACATGGAGCTTTAAGAATTCTTAATCATACACTTAAAAACCACATGTACTTTTAATTTTCAAATTAATGGCTAAAAATATTTGGACATGTTAAGTTTTGATAAAAATTGATGGACATATCCAGTTTTGTTAAGCTAGTGGAAACTAAAATGATCTTTTCCTTACTATTCATTGATTGCTTTATTGAAGTAAGTGAAGGGAGCAGGAACAGGTAATAGTATTGTCACCGATCACATTGCTGTGTTGGAGCCACCGCAAAGCCAGAGTTGTGCATGTGGGCAAGAATGAAAGAGACAGAGTGAAGTCTGGAATTTTCTGCTTTTCTGATGCTGTCACGATTGTTATCAAATGGTCTGCTGCATCCTAGAACATGACTGGAAGGTATAAAGTGACAAACTGTGAGAAGCAGTGAGTTGTGCAGTTGTGTGAGTGTTATTACGAGAGTGGACATTTGAACTGTACCGCAGAATTCTTTGTGTGTGGCAGAGCAACAAAATGACCTTGAAGAGTGCTGTTTATCAATGTCACGACTTTTTGCTGCTGCAAGCATTGTACAAAGCTTCTGTTTACTGCAATAAAGAGTGCTTTAAATTTCTACAAACAAGACTTTTGATTCTACAGCATGCGAGCGATATGAAGCGCGATCGGGTTCCAAGTCCTCATTTGGTAAGTTTCGTTTAACTCAGTAAACACAGATGATAACTTTGAAATTTCAAATGCACTATACACTGACATCTAGTGGCTAATACGCTAAGCTTTATCATATCCGCCATATTTCGTTTTGATCAATTTCGAGGTTAATTAGCTAACCAGTTTACAACAATCATATGTTAGAATTAGAATTTTAGTTCGTCCTTGGCAACATATACATGTTATGAGACATGTCAAAATGTATAAATACAGTATATACATAAAGTCAAATCGATTACATACAATATACACAGTAAGCAGCTTTTCTATGGTTTCACGTGGTATTTGCATAGACTAATTTACTACAAGAAATGTCATATGAATATTACAGGTTTGTGAATGTACTATGCTCCCAGTGCTCATTTACATGGTTATAGTTCTAAAAATTCATTAAACGTATAAAAACAGTGTGTATGCAAAAATTTCTTAACCTTATTCTTAAAGTGTTTTAATAATGCAGCTTATTTAAATGAATTTGGAGGTTTATTATATAACATTATCCCTTTGTAGTTAAAGCTTCCTTCATAAAGGCTCGTTTGGTGCGCTCAAATTGCCAGTTTATCCTTGTTACGAGTGTGGTGGTAATGTACATCAGCACTTACTTGAAAATGATTTATATTTGTATGAACATTTGTGGATGTTGTGGCTCTCGAAAGGGGACACATTATTATTCGTGTACCTCCGTATAACTGTGATCTGAATGCAATTGAGCTGGTGTGGGCAAAACTAAGGAATTTTTTCAGAGGATGCAACGTTAGTTGCGATATCTTCGCTTATCTTACATGCTATTTTGCTGAGCTGTGTTTTTCAAGGTAGACCACACTGCAGAAACAAAAGAGCATTAGCTCTCGCTTTTTCCCCTCTGCCCGCACAACCCCGTAAATCCAGCACTCAACTTATCTTGCGCATACTGTATGTAACCCTAGAAGTCACAGTATTATACTTGAGGAATTTCTCAAGAAAGCAACACATTAATGCTGTGAGAACATGGCTTGTACAAACAGCTGAGCTTGGTTATTCTAGGGTCCAGATGAGCATATTTTTCCTTTTGGCTTCCGATTTTGGTCTTCTTCTCTTCCTAGCACCACAGTTAATTTAATTCACTGCTACTTCCATTCCACTGATCAAAATTCACTTTCTTTCACCTCAATGAGCACCTGATATAGAGAATATCTGCACTGATACTAAAAGTTAATGCATATACGAGAACTAATTGCTGCAAACTGATCAAGTAGGAACACATTAAACCCTCATTTGTTTGGGGATAGAATGTCATTATTGTGACTTTCTGGGTTCGTAGAGTTAAAAATCCAATTTGCAGAAATTGAAAATGCTCTTCATTTCCATAGAAATACACTTTGGTCAACTCTTACAGTAGCAGAATTACCTAACACACAAATACAATTCTCAAGTTTGTTGACCACAAACAAAAGAGTTCACTCAACTTCCAGTTCAATTACCACTCTTTCATTATGACTCTGTTTACAACTGTCTGATAAAATAATCGCGACTTCCTTTTATACATGCCCATTCATGATTCCAGACGGTTGTGAAATATTTTCCATCAATCAAGATGTCACTAGAACTTTCAAGTTAGCTATCTTTATCTGTTTCGGCAAACCTTTTATCTCTGCAGAACATTATCTGTCCCTTATCTCTATGCTACACTATCTGCCCCTTTGTGAGTGTCAGCCATTTTATCGAAACAACGGGCTTGCAAAATTATGTAAGTTTCACAATCTTCTGGGAAAGGAAGCACTTGACAAAGAGAAAAATTCTGAAAGTGGATATGTTCAGTTATGAAAACAAAACATTGACTGTATGGTGAGAATATCAGGATAAAATGTAATGGACATATTAAGTTTTGATGTAAAAATAGAACTTTAAATATACTTTTGTATATAACATGTTCAGTTTTGGCAGAAAATAACAGCAGCATCATATAGCAATCAAGAATTTTAACAGAATCCCATTCCTAACTCATTTTCGGTTTTCGTTGGCCATGTTCAGTTTTGGAAGAAGAAGAAGAAAAGAAAAGAAAAGAAAAAAAAACCTCCTCATTTTAGGTTTTTATGTTCTTTTTAGACAATTTATGGATCCTCAACTTCCGAGTCCTAATGATAATACACATCTGTTATAATAAATAAATAAATAACTAAATATATATAATAGCTAGATAATTAAACACATTTAATTAATTGGAAAGGTAGAAACAAACTAAGAAATTGACTGCCACTTTTCAGTCTGATTCTACCTTGTCCTACACATGGTTAGTGTGAAAGAACAATTGATTTCCAATGACTAACATTTTATAAATATCTGTAATAAATATGCAGAATGCAGAGAATTTTAACTTATTATGCATGACAGTATGAGAGGGAAGGAATAAAATATTATAATAAAAAAATGCTTTTAAACACATTCACTATTCATGCAAGTTAAAACTTACCGTAATGTCGTTGCAAATTGGCTCTTTCTGGGCATGCAGGTTCTACACCAACTATTTTAAAACAAAAATCAGAATCTAGCTCGTAAAGCAATTTTTCTCCTGTCCAATGAGCTAGTGGTTTCACTCGTTTTCGTTTGGATCTGCGTACACCTTCAGTAATCTTCATTTTAGAGTCAGACTTTTTTTTGCCTGTGAAGAAAAATTAAAAATGATATTAATACTATGCAATTTAAAATGACAAAACACATATGATAATTTCAATGGTAACTAAACAAAGACTTAAAAAGTCAATTGGAAAAACCATTTGTAGTCGGTTTATTGACACTTCGTCAATAAATGACAAAGTGTCAATAAACCGACTACAAATAGTTTTTCTGATTAATTTTGACATCACTGTTACTAAATACCTCATATCATGCATATCTTAACAAATCTTTTACTTCAATGGCTATTTTAACTTTGGGGAGGTTATAAATTCAAAGAAGAATCATGCAGCTGTTACCTAGTTAGCTTTTTAGCAATGGTTGTATGCAAAGTTGTATTCGTGTAGCAGCAATGAACTTTCTATAATCCTGCTGGCCTTAGAAGGGAATCTGAACCAAATAAAGCAAAATACTGTAGTCTACAAATTGAATTATCATTTCCTGGACAAAGCATATGCAGTATTTGAAGACATGTGCTTCTAACCTGAATCACCAGACCAGTATTAGCACTGTTTATTTCTTAATGATTACATCTGTTGTACTGTATTCAAATGAGTCCAGGGTACATAGAGCTTAGAGTTATCAGACATTCATCTTTCAGGATAAGGGAAAACCTCCAACGTTATGTCATATTGGACACTGAATGAAATGATGTTCAAATGAGTCCAGGGTAGATAGAGCTTACTGTTACCAGACATTCATCTTTCAGGATAAGAGAAAACCTCCAACGATAAGTCATGAAATGAGTCCAGGGTCCATAGGGCTTATAGTTATCCAACATTCATCTTTCAGGATAAAGGAAAACCTCCAACGTTAAGTCATATAAGATGATAAATGAAATAATGTTCTAATAGTACAGGGTACGTAGACTTAGTGTTACCTGACATTCATCTTTCAGCATAAATGAAAACCTCCAACGTTAAATCATATCAGGCAATGAATGAAATGATGTTCAAATGAGTACAGGGTACATAGAGCTTAGAGTTAGTTACCAGACATTCATCTTTCAGGATAAGAGAAAACCTCCAACGTTAAGTCATATTGGACGATGAATGTAATGATGTTCAAATGAGTACAGGGTACATAGAGCTTAGAGTTAGTTACCAGACATTCATCTTTCAGGATAAGGGAAAATCTCCAACGTTGTCATATCAGGTGATGAATGAAATGATGTTCAAATGAGTACAGGGTACATAGAGCTTAGAGTTAGTTACCAGACATTCATCTTTCAGGATAAGGGAAAATCTCCAACATTGTCATATCAGGTGATGAATGAAATGATGTTCAAATGAGTACAGGGTACATAGAGCTTAGAGTTAGTTACCAGACATTCATCTTTCAGGATAAGGGAAAATCTCCAACGTTGTTATATCAGGTGATGAATAAATTGATGTTCAAATGAGTACAGGGTACATAGAGTTTTGGAGTTACCAGACATTCATCTTTCAGGATAAAGGAAAACCTCCAATGTTAAGTCATATCGGACAATGAATGAAATGATGTTCAAATGAATCCAGGGTCCATAGAGTTTAGAGTTATCCAACATTTATCTTTCAGGATAAAGGAAACCCTCAGCATATACCAGATATGGAAAGATAGAGCAAGACTGAAAAATTCAATATCATAGTCGGTGTTTGAACCACGGATCATCTGGTCTCTGTCTGGTTTCTCTTAACTGTTAAGCTACCATGGCCAATGTGCCAGCATGATATTACATTCTCCAACTGACTTGTGTTTTCGTGTTGAATGTTTTAGTTGAACTCTGCCTTTCCATACTTTGTTCTACATGTGGCTAATGTGAAAGACTTGACCTAATAGTGATCTTAACTATAAAGCCCGGGCCTTAAAGTACTTACAACATAGTAAGTCACCATTAAGGTAGTTGTCTCCTGTGTGAATGAGAACTCCTAGTGGTTTATCGGCAAAACACGAGTTAGCTGGAGAATTTACTGTCATGCTGGCATGCTAACAATGGTAGCTCAAGAGAGCAGTTAAGAGCAGTCCGATGGAAACCAGAAGATCCGTGTTCAAATTCTGGCTATGGCATTGAATTTTTCTGTCTGACTCTACCTTTCCATACTTTGTCCTACACACGTCTAATGTGAAAGAACAATTAATTTCCATCTATCCAGATAACTCACCCTGATCAAGATTTGAGCTCAGGTTTTTCCATTTAAGTAAACAGTGCTGAATATCAGCTTAGTGACTTTAAGAAAGGAATGAGGATTGATCATTCCAACAGTACTATGTAAACAAGAATAATGCACGTATTCCTGAGCAATAAGTAGTTATAAACATTGTATAACAAGCCATATATAGACGACTAATATACTAAATCTGAATATCTTTTTCTCTGGGTAATTCAGTCATTAAAAGTACCACTGCTATTTGCATTTGCATCTATCTCTCATCTTAAACACATAAATACTAATAAAAGTTATTTTATATAGAGAATCGAATACAGAACATTTTACTACAGCAAGCATGTTACTGAGTCAGTAATACACTCAATGTGAGTGGTAATAATGCTTATTTATGGATGAGTGGAGGTAGACTGAAAAATTTAATGCCATAGCTGGGATTTGTTTCCCACTAAACCACTAGAGGTTGTCATATACAATGAGATACACACCTTTTTGTGGTGACTTACTATGCTCTAATTACTTAAGTCCCAGCTTCACAGTTAAACCACCATTTTTTAGGTAAATTGATGGAAATTAATCAGTTCTTCTACACTAGCCGTGTGTAGACTATGGTTTGGATGAAAAATTCTATGAAGCCTGGGGCTTAAATACTTATAGCATAGTAAATCACCACAAAAAGGTGTGTATCTCATTGTATACGAGAACCCCTAGTGGTTTACTGGGAAACATACAGGACAGTTGGAGAATTTAATATCATGTCAGCATGTTGGCCATAGCAGCTCAATGGTTAAGCGCAACTGGATGGAGACCAGGAGACCAGTGGTTCAAATCCCGGCTATGGCATTGAATTTTTCAGTCTGTCTCCACTCATCCAAACCTTAGCCTACACACGGCTATTGTGAAAGAAATAATTTCCAATGCTTATATAGTTATGCGAATTCACAAATGACATTGGTGACAGTTGATTTCAATATCTGAAGTATGTGTATGATTTCTTGAACTGAATAAATAAAACCTAAGCGGCATGTGACTGTAATTTGCATTACACATACTGTTTCTTTTCCAGAGTTAACAATATATTCTTTCAATTCGTAAGCACAATGGTTATTAGTTCCAGATTATTGTAATGCCATTTTTAACCTCCAAAAAGGATTCTCCAAGTTTAAATCATTTCAGTACATTCCTGTTCAATTCTTCATTTGTTTGATTTGCATGATTACATTTAACAGCAGCGATAATAACAAATGGAGCAGTGCAGTATTTCATATCTTTCATAATTAACAATTTCAAGAAATAAAATAAAAAGGTAATAAAAAAGAATTAAAAATAATAAAAAAAAAAATGGAGAAGAAAAACACTTGGCAGAGTTTGAACTTAGAATTTGGTGTCGTTGGTTGGAGAACCTCCTACTTTACCACTCAGCCACATATGTACACTTCCTGGCAGTGTAGTGAAGGCTTGCATAGACTATTGAGGTGATGTCAGTGGCATACTGGCCGGCCCAAAATTACTTGAGCTTATTGCATAAAACCAGGCGCTGAGTCCATAAGTGTCCTATATTAAATTGTTCCCCAACATCCTCTATAATCCCTTGAAGTTAATTGGTCAAATTCTGAAACACACCCCCATGTCAGTAGATTTACTAGTAAGTAAAGAAGTTTCTGAATCAACTTGTACAGCTACTGACAGAAAATTATGTTATACTTTAACACTAGACTAAACTTCAAACCATTATGATGGAGAACTAACAGCCATAAAAGCAGCACTGCAGAATGTCCTGTACAGACCATACATAAAGCAAAACATAGTTTTCTTAACAGATTCAAAATCAGCCATAGATGGGATTGTAAATTAAAAAACAAAACAACAAGAAACATCAAAGAAGTAAGTTTAATTAAAGCTGTTGAATCAAGAAATCATGTCACCCTGCAATGGATTCCAGCCCACGTTAGACTTTTAGGTAATGAACATGCTGACCAACTAGCAAAAAAAGGTGCAATTCAAAATATAAAACCCGTAAGACAAACTGAAATTAATAAACAATTAAACAACATTAAGCTACATTTTAAAAGACAGCAGAGACTTGATGAAGAAGATAAACTAAAAGACCAGGATTATAAGAACATTGGAGACAAAATTGACATACCAAAATACCAAGAAAAACTGCAGTGGCCCTATTTAGAATGGAAACTGGCCATGATTGTCTTGCAGAACACCTTTATAAAATACACTGCATACCTACACCTAAATGTACTATCTGTAAAGAGGATGTCATCATGAACAAACACCATTTGGACAAATGTAATGGTCTCAAAAGTGGGAACCTACAGGCTTTATATTTGGAGGCTAGGGGGAAAATGATGCAAATCAACTAATACCCAGTGCCATTAGTCAACAACAACTTTGAAAAGAGTATTCAAACCTGTGAGTATGCCTTTCAGCACTTGAAAATCATCAGTCTGGTCAGGATTTGAACTCATAACCTAAGATGCAAGTGAGTACAGCATATGTAATATATCATGACATTTGCACACTTCTGAAATGAAGAGGCAAAATAGCACTGAGCAGCCTATTTGTATAGTAAGAAAAATGGAGGTCAGTGTTCCACCTACTCTGAGTGTGACAAGTACAATGGACCTCTGAGTTTTGGCAACAAGTTTAAAGCTCTGCTCCCCCATCAATTCCTCTCTTGCACGTACAGGATGTCACAACATTTTACACAAACTGTAAGTGCATACATTTATATTGAATTTATACATAGTCTTTGTTTCAAATAACCCTGCTGACATGTATCATGCTGCAGGAAGTGTGTCAAAAGGGGGCCATCTTGGTCAAAGAAGAACTGTAGCATAATCTTTCCTGCACTTGTGTGGATGGCCTTGGCTTTTCTTGGTGGTGGTGACCTTGGATGACTCATCTCCAGCCACCACTCGTGCCAGAAACACATTCCCTTCCCTAGCACAGCGCTACAGATGACCAAGACAGTGGGCCATATGACATGCTTCCTGGTGTGGGGCACCCATTGGGCACACACTTTGCACAAGAGCAGTCGTTCCTTCATGATGGAACCTGTGTGAACCTGAATCTGACCTCGGCAGCTATGGCTTTCACTGTCACTCGGTGGTCCTGGGTAATGAGTGCATCAACCAGCTGGACAATGTCATCGTTAATGCAGTGTGGTGCTCCAGACCGTGCATCATTGGCTAACGACACCCGTCCTCCCCTGAAGTGCTTGTGCCATGCCTTGACCCTTGCAAGGGACATGCAGTGTTTGCTGTACACTTGTGACATTCATCGATGAATGTCTATTCCCCTTACTCCTTCCGCTGTCAGAAAATGAACAACACCTCTTTGCTCTTCTTTTGACACCTCCATTTCATTTGCAATGCAACTGGCAGTATTGGACGATTGATGCATGCTGCTGCTACCTTTGTATAATCATGTGATGTGCATGCATGCCCTCTAGTGACGGACTGTGAACTTCCACGCTCTGGGAATAACACTTTGTTACACATGCCATGATATTACCATGGTTTGCACATACCAGACTCCAGCTTGTTTCTTTTTGAACGCACCTTATATTTAATAAGTTGTTTATACAAATACTTATTATATCTGTTTATAATATATAAGATGTATTATCTGTCATTTTTGTTAACTGTCAACCCAACCCTCTTTATCATAACAGTAATCAACTAACAGTAATCAGGGTTCTACTGTATATATACATTTCACATAATGCTTTGATTTCCAAACAGCAACTTATCAGTTTTCTAAAAGATTTGAAACAGTAAAAGAAAAGTAATTCTGCACAACTCAATACAGAGCCTATTATGCAATATTCTGTTTATTATTGTTTAGCTGAAGGCTTCAAAAAACTGAAGTGAAGATATAAAACAACTATTTATCTACTGGAGGAACAAATGGGGGTGTAAACTGCATTCATTAAGTCTGAAAAAGATTATGCATAAATCTGTTTTTCAAACTGCTGCATACTTCTTCAATTTTCTCTCCTTTAAGCATTTCTTTACAATTTTTAAATAATTTTATATTTTTTTTTAGACTTACGCTTTGGTGCATTGTTTGTCGTCTCTTCCAGAAATGAGTAGTGGTTCAAATAATTTTTGGATGAGCTCCTATTAATGGACACTACAGGGGTTGAAAATGCTGTCTTTTCATGAGAGAATAATGACCTCTTCCTAGAACTTGATGAAAGATTATCTGCAATAAATAAGGATCTTCATTAAAGTCCTCTCTTGCACTGGCAATACTGTATTTCAATCTAATTAATAAGGGTTGTTTTCAGCAAACTCAAAATATTAATGAATGATATTACATTATATATGCTTACACAAATATAAATATTTGTTACAAAGGCTTCACTTATCTTAAGAAAATGGTGTTAATACTTCTTTCTAATGGAGATAGATTTCACAAACAGATTGCTTGTATGTTCAGTTAAAAAAAAATTTAAAAAAAAATTGTGTTTGTAGACTGAAGATACAAGCAATCTGTTTGTGAAATCAATCTCCATTAGAAAGAAGTATTGAAACCATTTTCTTAAGATAAGTGAAGCCTTTGTAACAAATATTTATTGCTTCACTGTAGCTAGCTTCATCTAACAGTAACTACACAAGCTTTCAGCAACTAACTCTGCCACCACCCTCAGGAGAAATGAAGCTGGAATACTGATTATGTGTGTTTGGAGGAATACTGATGTTGCAACATTTATATCTAGGCATCAGTGGGTGAGATCTGCATCTAACTCCATGATTTTCTCTACAGCCTCTGCCCTAACATCTAGTTTACCATGGAGACTGAACATCAGGAGGGTTTACCTTTCTTGGACTTCTTATTTATAGAAAACATATGACAGCCGCCTTGGCCACAAGGAGCATAGGAAGCCAACTCACACTCATCTGTACCTTGATATCACCAGTTGTCATCACCTGGCACAGAAGTAGGTATCTTCTCGATACTTATACCTCAAACGATTGTGATCTCTGACCCTGAAAATCTACCAGAGAAGTAGATATCTTCTCGATACTCATACCTCAAACGATTGTGATCTCTGATCCTGATAGTCTAACACAGGAAATTTGGGATGATCTGTTTGAAATGTCAGAAAAATAAGACTGTTTATAAAGGAAATTATTCAAATTTATTGGTTGGTAATGGTATACATTTGTGTAGGAAAGTCAGCACTTTTGTGTCCACCATATTAGCACTCAATATGACAGCCATTATGAATGTGGGTGCGGTTCATACCCTGCATCCAAATTGGGCAGTGTGGCTTGCAAAATTTTTGGAGGATTTGTTGAAAGGCCACTGTAATCTCCCTCTACAGATTGGCTAGATTCTCTGGACTTTTTCAGACACCATTGACTTGATGTAGGCCAACCCCCTCCAAAAATACCTGGAGGTGTTAAATCTGAGCTATTAGGAGGCCATGGGATGGTTCCATCACAGCTGCACCAGCAATTGTTAAATAGTTGATTTAATTAATTCAGCACTATGAGAGCCCAATGCAGTGGAGCGCCATCCTATTGATAGTGTCCAGTATCCCATCTTCCTGTAATTGAAGGATCACAAATTCCTCAATCATATCACGGTAATTGAAAGCACAAACAGTCTCTGCAAAAAAGAATGGTCTGCAGACTTTCTCACGCGTCTTCCCGCACCACACATTCAATTTGGGACTGACTCATCCAAGTTTGTATGAGACATGTGGATTCTCGTTTCCCCAAACAATGCAGTTGTGTGTGTTGACTTGGCTACTCACATAAAATGTGGCTTTGTCAGTAATATTCCATTGATTTGACTATTGATCATCCACTTTCTGCTGCTCACACATCATGACAGCATAACTGAGTCAAGCTTAGTAATTATGCTACATCAGTGCTTGCGTTCACTGAATATGGTACAGAGACATCTTAAGGTACCTTCTAACAACCCTCTGACATATTGTGTATGGTGTATTCTGCTCTGCTGATAAGCAGCACAGTGATATTTGTGGACTCTAAGTCATGGCTTATCAAATATGTTCCTCTCTGTTATCATACATCTTCCACAGATATAAGGCATTTTCAAACCATTTTCCAAGAACATGTACCATTTAACAATGTCTAGATGTGATGGGACATACTGACAATTGTACTGTCTTCTGAAAGCTTGCTGGTTTGCTAATACACTCGAAAATTGTGGCATTACAACCATTTTGTTTTGTTTTCTTTGCATGATAGCATTGTCATGATACTGGAAACATCACTCATTTGTTAACTCCCAACCTTTCCCCTTAAATTATAAAAAAAACAGCTCACAGATATGTACGTTATCACCCTGTATAAAACCTTTGTACAGTCTTCAGGTAGAATCAATACATTAACCAGGAAATTAACAGAACTTTCAAGAAAATGCGCTTAAACGCAACATGGAAACCAACACAAAGAAAGAGCATGTAGACTTAGCAGTTATTCCGTATTTGGTCTCTGCTGGGGAAAACTGAGAGATTACTCACAAAGTATGACAGAAAAACCCTGTTAAAGGCCCCAACTAAAATAAAACAGGTTTAGAAAAAACCTTTTGGGTATATGTGCATCAGATATTTATGAAATCCCATGCAGCTGTGCAGATAGGTTGATTAAAGAAACTATACGTAAGAGCTAATAGAAACAACTTTAACAGGGATGAAGAAGGCCTTCAAATCAGCAAAGCATGGATAGATAGATAATTGGGTTTAAGGGCATCCAACTGCAAGGTTATCAGCGCCCTTAAAAAGCCAATAATGTTAAAAACTTGCTAAAACAGGACTAAAAGACAGTCATCATCACATCATCATTTCTAGCACTACAGCCCAGAAAGGGCCTTGGCTTCCCTCAGGATCATCCTCCAGACATCCCTTCTTCTGGCTGCCATCCACCAATTTTTTATTTCCAGCCTTTTCACATCCGTCCGTCCGTCCGTCCGTCCGTCCGTCCGTCCGTCCGTCCGTCCGTCCGTCCCTCCCTCCCTCCCTCCCTCCCTCCCTCCATCCATCCATCCATCCATCCATCCATCCATCCATCCATCCATCCATCCATCCATCCATCCATCCATCCATCCATCCATCCATCCATCCATCCATCCATCCATCCATCCATCCATCCATCCATCCATCCATCCATCCATCCATCCATCCATCCATCCATCCATCCATCCATCCATCCATCCATCCATCCATCCATCCATCCATCCATCCATCCATCCATCCATCCATCCATCCATCCATCCATCCATCCATCCATCCATCCATCCATCCATCCATCCATCCATCCATCCATCCATCCATCCATCCATCCATCCATCCATCCATCCATCCATCCATCCATCCATCCATCCATCCATCCATCCATCCATCCATCCATCCATCCATCCATCCATCCATCCATCCATCCATCCATCCATCCATCCATCCATCCATCCATCCATCCATCCATCCATCCATCCATCCATCCATCCATCCATCCATCCATCCATCCATCCATCCATCCATCCATCCATCCATCCATCCATCCATCCATCCATCCATCCATCCATCCATCCATCCATCCATCCATCCATCCATCCATCCATCCATCCATCCATCCATCCATCCATCCATCCATCCATCCATCCATCCATCCATCCATCCATCCATCCATCCATCCATCCATCCATCCATCCATCCATCCATCCATCCATCCATCCATCCATCCATCCATCCATCCATCCATCCATCCATCCATCCATCCATCCATCCATCCATCCATCCATCCATCCATCCATCCATCCATCCATCCATCCATCCATCCATCCATCCATCCATCCATCCATCCATCCATCCATCCATCCATCCATCCATCTCAAGTTTGGTCTCCCTACTCTCCTTGCACCATACAGTTTACACTCCAATACTCTCCTAATTATGTCCTCTCCATCCAGTCTTTGGACATGCCCTGCCCATCTTAACCTTGCTATTTTAATTCATTTTACAATATTGGGGTCTTTATATATTTTATATAAATCATCGTTATATCTGATTCACCATTCCCCTTTCTCCTTAATTGGGCCATAAATTCTTCTCAGTATCTTCCTTTCAAAAGACATTCTAAAAGACAGTCATTAGAATAAAATCAAGATAAAACAAACACATGTCAAAGGCTAAAATAAAACTTAAAACCGTAAAATTGTTAAAATGTCTAAATGACCTGTAACTAAATTCTAAAATTAACATTTAAAACGAATGGCTAGAGTCAACATGAAAAATTCAATGCCATGGCCGGGATTTGAACCATGGATCTCCTGGTTTCCGTCCAGTCACTCTAACCCATTGAGCTACCATGGCCAACGTGCCGTCCTGACATTAAATTCTCCATTTTACTCATATAATTCCCCGGTAGACCACTAGGGGCTCTCGCATCCCAGATACACCGTTTGTGGCGACTTATTATCGTATGTACTTGTGTTCCAGGCTTCTTCATTTAACTCATATTATTTTAGTTAATTGATGGAAATTAATCATTTCTTCACACTAGCCGTATATAGGCTAAGGTCTTTGATGGATAGAGTCAAAATGAAAAATTCAATGCCATGGCTGGGATTTGAACCACGGATCTCCTGGTTTCCGTCCGGGAGACTGATATTTCCATCAATTAACTAAACTAATAAGAGTTAAATGATGAAGCCTGGGACCAAGTACTTATGATAGTAAGTGGCCACAAAGGGTGTATCTTGAATGCGAGAGCCCCTAGTTGTCTACCGGGGAAATATATGAGTCAAATAGAGAATTTAATGTCAGGACAGCATGTTGGCCATGGTAGCTCAATGAGTTAGAGCGACTGGACGGAGACCAGATCTGAGGTTCAAATCCCAGCCATGGCATTGAATTTTTCATGTTGACTCTATCCATCAAAGGCCTTAGCCTATATACAGCTAGTGTGAAGAAATGATTAATTTCCATCAATTAACTAAAATTTAAAACGAAGTTTAAAACCTTGGCCACCGCTTTCTTGTCATCCGCTAGGATTTCTGCCAAGCTGGCTGGCAGCTGGAGAGACCTGCAAAGAGCAAAGCATGGACATCAGTCATTCAGCATGTCTTTCTACTACAGCGGGAGGAAGCACTAGCAGTCATCCATTTGGTTCCCCTTGGCCTTTGGTTAGGTATAACCTAATAGAGGCAGACTTACTTTTAAAAATGTAGAGATGCTTAATGTCTTGAAGTATAACAGTTTCATGTGTTTTGCTTCTTTTGATGAGTGGTGATTTGATGCACTTGTGTGTAATTAAAAAAATTAGAATAGAGGAAAGAGAAATTGTTGAAATAGTTGAATCTCTGTAGTCCAGCTTCAAAAGTACAAAAATTGAAAGAAGTGTAGAGACAGTGAAGAACAAGTTAAAATAAAAATGTACCGAGAAAATATTGACAACATTACTTCACTCACACAGTTTGTCACAGGACATGTTTCAAGAGCTATTGCTCCCATCATCAGCTGAGTCTCAGCTGGTGCAAATGATCTAGCTTCAGTTCTTCTGAGTTAGCTGCTGAAATCTTAGGTACTTATCAAATTTGACCTTGTTAGCCAGAGAAACTACCATCAACAGAATAATTTAAAAAAATATCTTCTAGAGTTAAATTTAAGCTTTTGTTAGGTACAAAAAGATTAAAAGGTTGTAAAGAAAATGCAAATGTCGTAGCCTAATATATTTTCAAACATCTACATGTCAATTTTCTTATCCAGAGAACCTGTGTAACCAAATGCATCTAATTGCATACTGAATTTCTTTTCTTAGCTAGTTGTGTATTAAATTTACTGTTGAAAATACAACAATTTCTAATACTTTTATAGCTAAGCAGTCATCCTGAACATTGTTGGGGCAAGGTGACAATTATTCAGAATAGCACTCTATGACTGAAAACAGTCAATGGTAAAGGTTTCAATCCAAGCAAATATGTCCATGTATGCACTACTCACTTCACTAAAGATCCATGAACAGGATATGACTACAGCCAGCTTTTACTTTCAATGAGAGCTCATTCAATTTTCACTGTCATTTCACTTTTCATTACAATATAATGGCATAATGAAATACATAAAGACTAGCTCCTTTTTTTCCTTCTGCTGGTGCATCAAAGACTTGTCTATCACAGCATTCACATATTACAAGTGTCATCACAACCACACTTAGTAGAACTCATTGTTGTATTATAAAGTAGAGCACACTTACTTATATACAACTGAATGAGTTTTTAATAGAGTTCCAAAGGGTGCGACAGAAACAATAAATGGATCTTAAAGTGAAAATATTTTAATTCATACTTATTTATATTTATGTTACATCATCTCAAATTATGGTTCTTGGAGATTGGAGAACACTTCTCAATTTTGTGAATATATCTTTTAGATGTGTGCCATTGCTGTACTTGGCGTTCGAAGTCTCAATACTTTCCATAGCATATCTGGCTGTATCGTAGCTTTTTTTGTTGTTGTAATTTTACATCCTCCAATGTTAAGTCATATCGGATGGTGAATGAAATGGGTGAAATGATGCTCAAATGTGTCCAGGGTCCATGGAGCTTACAGCTACCCGACATTCGTCTTTTAAGGATAAGGGAAACCCTCGGAAAAAAACCTTATCCAGGTGACTCACCCTGACCGAGATTCGAACTCGGGACCTCTTGAATGTGAGGCAGACATGCTACCAACTACGCTACCGAGGCGGGCCTATCATGGCTATCTCCTCTTAGATTCAATGTCTTAGTTCTTCTAGTTTGCTCTCAAACACTTTATGTTTATGATAGCCTCACAAGAAATAGTCTATCCAATCTGGGAAATGAGGTGGCCATGGCATGTCTCCGTACTGGGAAATTAAAGGTCCTGGAAACAAGTTCCATAGTGCTGTATACACTGTTGTCCTGTCCTGCTGAAACCACAGGACAACAGTGTCTTGAATTTTAAGCACAAGAAAGATTTGAACCATGTTCCTGTAGCAGTAAGAGCTTACATGTTTCTCCATTTTTCTCAAATAAATAAGGCCTGATTATTTTAGTGGCCATTACAACACACTGAACTTTCACCTACTGATCATGAAGTGGAGGCTGATGGAGTTCCTGCGGATTGCTGGGAGCCCAGTAATGCATATTCTATTTATTCACCTTGTCATGGACATGAAAATGTGCTTCGTCACTCATCACTAAATTGCTTACTAGTGACAGATATTTCATTATCAATTCCATTATGTGGTGACAATCGATCGGGACTACAAGCAAAACAAATTAAAACAGATCACTACTCTTACTAAAATTAGGCAAGTGAGTCAACCTTGTATATACTTTTCTCCACTTACAAGTTTTTTGATGAAGAATAGTTTCTGGGAACCTCTCCCCTATCGTCAGTTCTGTGGTTGACTGATGATGCATCCAGTGTATGCATCTGGCTTGGTGTCGTGCTGCCATCTAATGTCCTGGTAAGTTTGATGACGTCATCTACCACGGGAATTTCAAAATTCATCAAGAGGTTCTGTTTCTTCGTAATAAATATGTTTTCCAAAATCTGTAGTTCCAGAGGTTTCTTTGCTTGTTTGATCAGTTCTATTTCTTGTTTTATGTTGTGATTCTCAGACCAAAACTGATGTGCTACGGCCAACTTGTCCATGTGTTTGAATTTAATATTTCTGAAGTGTTCTTTCATTCTTGTTCCTAGATTCCTTTTGGTCTTACCAATGTATATCTTGTCACAATCCTGGCAACTCATTTGGTAAATGCCTGATAATTGAGTTTTCGGTGTGCTAGTTTTTAGAGGGTGGTTTAGTAATTTGCGGATGTTGTGTTTGTTCTGAGGGGCTAATTTTATGTTGAAGCTCTTAAATATCTTTTCAAAATTTTTGAAGTATTTTGGATGAAATGTACATTTCACCATTACTAGCTAATCTGTTCATGAGCAATTTGGAAACACACATTACTAAAGCCTTTCCACATATTTTCAAATGTTGGTATAGATATGTCGACGATGTGTTTGCTATAGTTCCTGGAAGACTAACCGAGGATGCTATAAAGTAGCTAAACCTACAAGAAAAATCCATAGTTTTCACCATTGAAGTAGAGCAGGATGAAAATCATTAGAACACCAACAGGATTACAATTTGGAATATACAGAAAAGCAACACATGTTGACAATTACATTAAATGCAACCCATTCAACCCACTACAACATCAATATGCAGTATTCCATAGTTTGGTTCACAGATTAATCAACATTCCGCTAACAAAAACAGAATATGAACAGGAGTACACTCACATACACCAGGTTGCCGAATTGAACTATAACACAAATTTCATCAAAAAATTGATCTACAGACACAAAAGAAACAAAAACTTAAAGGACAAAAAACTAGAAAATCTGAACACCAGATATGGAAAACTTACATTTCATCCAAAATGCTTCAAAAAATTTGAAAATATATTTAAGAGCTTCAACATAAAATTAGCCCCTCAGAACAAACACAACATCTGCAACTTACTAAACCACCCTCTAAAAAATAGCACATCGAAAACTCAATTATCAGGCATTTACCAAATGAGTTGCCAGGATTGTGACAAGATATACATTGGTAAGACCAAAAGGAATCTAGGAACAAGAATGAAAGAACACTTCAGAAATATTAAATTCAAACACATGGACAAGTCGGCCGTAGCACATCACTTTTGGTCTGAGAATCACAACATAAAACAAGAAATAGAACTGATCAAACAAGCAAAGAAACCTCTGGAACTACAGATTTGGGAAAAGATATTTATTACGAAGAAACAGGACCTCTTGATGAATTTTGAAATTCCTGCGGTAGATGACGTCATCCAACTTACCAGGACATTAGATGGCAGCACGACACCAAGCCAGATGCATACACTGGATGCATCATCAGTCAACCACAGAACTGACGATAGGGAAGAGGTTCCCAGAAACTATTCTTCATCAAAAAACTTGTAAGTGGAGAAAAGTATATACAAGGTTGACTCACTTGCCTAATTTTAGTAACAATGGCACTCCACTTTCTGAAATACTTCTTTTTATTCTATATAGATCACTACTCTTCAAAACATAAATAAAAACTGGAAATACAAAAAATTCGCTTTCCACCCTTGGGCATTTCTGAAGTTTGGATGAATAAGATTATGGCATCAAACTAGCACCACAAAACAGATTCTTACTCAAGAAATTGTTAAATAATCCTTTAAAAAACACGATCTCACCAGAACAAAAATCAGGCATATATAGGATAGATTGTGAAGACTGACAAATTTTATATTGGTTTGACAAAGAAAAATTTAAAAACTAAATTAACAGAACACTATAGGAACATAAAATACAAACAAACAGAAAATCGCAAATGCTTTTCATTTCAGGAATGGTGAGATCAAACTATTGAAACCATTGTCAACAAAACTTGAACTTACAACATGGGAAAAAAATTTTATTATTAAAAGCATTCCACATATTCTAAATTTTGATGTGCCATCAGTGAGTGGTCTACTGAACTTATGTAAAGAATCTTCCAAGAGAGGGAGCCAATTACAAGAGATCCAGACAACAACCAACTGTGATGAGTCGCTAATCAGCTGAGGATGAAACTGCAACAGTTTTGAAAACATTCCTGACTTCTTAAAAGGACGTGAGTGAAGTTACAAGTTTTAAAAGGTATGACTCAATTTTGGTCTTTATACATGAAATTAGTTTCACTGTTAACAACGCTTTTATTTGTAACTATTCAAAAAGAAATCAATTTATTGGATTGGATTATGCTACAGAGAGGACTTGGCAAAAAGAGTTCCAGTTTTGGTCTATTGTACTATTCCCCAAGGGAGGCATACCCAGGAGGAAGGATGAGGCAAGAGGAGACAGAGGACAGCCATCCCAAGGAGTCATGACAGTGCAGGAGACAGGTTCCCTACAACTGACGATAGGGGAGAAGTCCCCAGAAACTAGTCTTCATAAAAAACTTGTAAGTGGAGAAAAGTATATACAAGGTTGACTCACTTGCCTAATTTTAGTAACAATGGCACTCCACTTTCTGAAATACTTCTTTTTATTCTATACATTATGTATTTTAATTATACAACACTTACCTTTCGTGTCATTACTGTTTTCCATAAATTGACTTTCTTGATGTGGCGTCTCTGTATTCTCTGTAACTGCAGGCAACCTAGTACTTTTTAGAAACATAATTGAAATTAAACCTTTAACATACGTAAGATATGTAGGTCTAGGATACATCTAACTGACACTTACTGTTATTGAAGGTTTATGTAAGTATATGTCAAGGTCAGAGACTAGGAATTGTTTGATTTTAGAGTAAGGGATTTGGGAATTGAAAAGGTTTCAGGAGGGAAGTTTCATGGGGGCATTGTCCAGCTTGCAAAGGGAGAAAAAATGAATTACTTATAATGTGTGAGTGCAAAGTGACAAATGAATGAAAAGATGAGCTGTTAAAAAAGAACTGGTTAAAGACAAGTTAAGTAGTAGGATTAAATAAGGTCTTTAATAAAGGCCAGCAATGAAATTTAGAGAAGTCCTTACAGAAGATTAAAGTGAAATGGCGAAGATGTATAGAGAAACAGCATGTTATGCAAATTAGACAGTATATTACAATTCTTGTGATACTATGTGAGCTTGCCTATGGTCCCTCTGGGCTTAAAGTGGGGATGCACATAAACATTGTGGTTTGTATCACTCTGCCAACAAACATGTGGTGGATGTTTTCTGCCATCAGCTGTTTAAATCTGACTCTTATTGCAACCATCATATCTTTTAATGAAGCAGTACAGTGTTAGAAAAGCACTCGGCTCATATTTACCAAATAAACTAAATCAAGTATGGAAAAGCTATGAAATACAATTTTGTGGGTAAAAACTTACTTTAACGTGAGTTAATAACCCATTATTACTGCCAATATGCAAAATGATGAGGCACTTATCTTTTTACCAGTTGGATTTTTTAAACCCTTGTAAAGCTTAAAAAAAAAAAAAAAAAAAAAAAAAAAAAAAAAAAAAAAAAAAAAATGTTTTACTCTACAGTTTTCTCTTTCAAGCCTTTGAAGTGATAAGTCCCTCACTCACCCAGCTTTTGTCTAAGTAATAAATTGTGTGCCCTTCTACATGAAACTGTCTCACAGATCTCGTGTAACATCTTCTCCACACTATGTTGTCTTCCTGATCAATTATCACGTTCAATTTCTTTCACGTTATGATCGAGGTTACTGTTCAACAAAGCAAGCAACTTATTAGTAGGGGGCTCATTTAACATGAAACTATGCACTTAAAACCATTCACTTGCCCTAAAATACTAAATGTATTTTCCCTTTTCTTTTAGAGGTTTTTACATTTCCTGTTTGTTTAATTGCAGTTCTTACATTTGAAAAGGTATTCACAGATACACCAATTGCTTCAGACGTCAGTTTAGATCAGTCTTCACAGCCAAGGTGCCATAATATTGAAAGAAACAGTTAAAAACATTTAATACAATAATCTTTTCAGAACTTTTTACAGACTTTCCACTATTATGTTTGTGTACACTACTCAGAGGAACAGAGCCCCAAGCCATACTGATTTAACATGCAATACTAATAGGACGAGTGGAACAGTATCACTTCACTGCAGTAAACAATGCAATTGGGGATATACCAAGTTCCACGTGATAATAAATGGAATTACAATTGTTTAAGCTTATGTTTAAATATTTTAGAACTTGAATTATGGTATTTATCCAACATGTTCATTATTTGAATGAATCAAATAAGTGACAATGTAATAAACTATTTCCACTCGCACTACACTGTTTAGCTCATCTTAAAAGTTGTGTTATGTTGACATCCGTATACGCTTTAGGCCAAACAGAGTATAGGAAAAGGGATACCAATACAGAACTTATAATTTTACAGAAGGAAAAAGTAAGTGTGAATATATTTTGACTTACAATTAGTGAACAAATATTTAAAAGATTAAAAAAAGTATTTTTTCTTTCCCTACCACATAGTAACAATGAATAGAAGTTTAAGTTAATTGATGGAAATTAATCATTTCTTTACACTAGCTATATATAGGCTACAGTTTCGAATTTATAGAGCCAGGAGATCCGTGGTTCAAATCCCGGCCGTGGCTCTATCAATGTTGACTCTATCAATGAATAGAAGTATTGCATTCCACACAAAAATTTGATACCAACAACAAAAATACATGTTTTGAGACTCCATGGATAAATAAAGTTTAAACAAATTTAATTAAAAAAAGAAAAAGAAAAACATTTTTAGTAAATGATGTGTGTAGGGGGTCTGCATGTGAACAGCATAATAAAAAATGAGAAGTATGATAAATAGCAAACTTGTTCTTTTGAGTATGGATAATGATACAAAGAAGTACAAAATTATAGACTACTAGAAACAAAATGCAGTCAGTGTGCACAAACGCAACGAGAGCCTTCTCCCCTCTTCGCCATCCAAGCATCATGTGACTCCAACCCCTCCTTCCTGTATGCCACAGAGTGCAAACCACACGAAACGCGTGTATTTTAATGCTGTTTTGATTTCCAAAGCACATCAAAAACGTCCAGAATGAATTGCCAGTCTTAAAAGTCTTCTTGTGTTTCCGGTAGGCCAGTCAGAAGTCAGGCTCGTCAAATAGTGTACAGTGTTGCCCATTTTTTCAAGAACATGAAAGAAAATTACTTTTTTTTTTGAGTTTGATTTATGAGTCACTATGTTTACACTCAAACTTCACTTGTTGTATAATTGAAACGTTTTCAAGATCATTCGATCTCATCCTCAGCTGTTTGGTGACTAAATGAACATTCCTCTTCTTCCACTACTACGGAGCTCCGATCACTCTGCCAAACCTACTAAACCTGCAAGATAATCACATCCAGTTTACAATGGAAGTAGAAAGAGACAACACCCTACCCTTTTTGGAACTCAAGATAACTAGAAATCGTCATGGTGTAGATTTTGGAATATACAGGAAGCCCACACACATAGATAATTACATAAAGAAAAATGAATACAACCCAGTTTCACATCAACTAGCTGCCTTTAGAAGTCTAATTCACCAGCTATATAACATCCCACTGAGTAAGGAGGAATTTTTGAAAGAACAACAACACACAAAAGACATAGCGGTATTAAATGGATTCAACCCAGCCATCATAAGGAACATTATGAAGAGAAAATAAAAACTGAAGGTAATATAAAATAATACCACTCTCACACCATTTAAAAACACAAATTGGCAATATAGAAAATTCACCTATCATCCATGGGCTTTTAGAAAATTTGAACGAATCTTCAAAAGACTAAACTTAAAATTAGCACCCCAAAACAAATTCAGTCTGAGGAACCTGCTAAATAAACCACTAAAAAATTCAATCCCCAAAAATTTGAAATCAGGAATTTATCAGATAAATTGTGAAACCTGTGAAAAAAGCTACATAGGAAAAACTAAGAGAAACTTGTTAACCAGGCAAAAGGAACACCAGAGGAACATTAAGTTGAAACAAACAGAAAAATCTGCAGTTTCACACCATTTTTGGACAGAAAACCACAACATTGGCCACAACATTAAACTGTTAGAATCTTTAAGTACACCCATAGAATTGGATATCAGGGAAAAAATATTCATAACCAAAAACCGTGATAAAGTTATAAATTTTGAAATCCTGGCATTAAATGAAGTATTAAAACTTAGTGCTCCTAACACCAGATGGCAGAGTGATCGGAGCTTCGTAGTAGTGGAAGAAGAGGAATGTTCATTTAGTCACCAAACAGCTGAGGATGAGATCGAATGATCTTGAAAACGTTTCAATTATACAACAACAAGTAAGTGAAGTTTGAGTGTAAACATAGTGACTCATAAATCAAACTCAAAAATGAAGAATACTTCACTGTTAATAATGCTTCTGCTTATAATATTTAACACAAAATTACATATGATAATAGAAACCAGAGTGAAGGAACATTTCAGAAATATTAAATATAAACACAGATAAATCAGCAGTGGCTGATCATTTTTGGTCATCTAAACATGAAATAAATCCAGAATTGTACAGGTAGATGAATGTCTTGCATGAATTTACAGCTCTGAAAATTACTAAACAACTGTGCATAGTTACATCCAGTAGTATAAAAATAGTTAACTGATGGAAATTATTCATTTCTTCACACTAGCCGTATACAGGCTAAGGTATTGGTTTGATAGAGTTGACATGAAAAATTCAATGCCATGGCTGGGATTTGAACCATGGATCTACTGGTTTCCGTCCAGTCACTCTTACCCATTGAGTTACCATGGCCAATTTGCCGTCATGACATTAAATTCACCAAATGATGCATATATTTCCCCAGTAAACCACTAGGGACTCTTGCATCCGAGATACACCATTTGTGGCAACTTACTATTTGTAAGTACTTGAGTCCCAGGCTTCATTTAACTCTTGTTACTTAAGTTAATTGATGGAAATTATTCATTTCCTCACACTAGCCGTATACAGGCTACAAAATTACAGACTATGATCCAATCAATAAGATACTACTGAGGTTTTGCTTCAGAGACTATTGGGTATCTTCAGAGAAAGTTAACAAGTACAGCCTATATGATCAGAAACTATTTCAAATAAATGATTAACTTTTTATAAAATTCCTCTATTTCTCCCGTGTGTTGTTTCCACACACATCAATACAGTTATTCTTCTTCTCTTGTGTTAAATTACATGAATGTGAAAGTTAGCAGGGTTTGGCAATAGTGATGTTACTGAAAACCATTAAGAAAAATTATTAAGTCATTTATTAATCCAGCCACAACTTTAGTGTTGCATCTGAATTAAATCTTTTATATGAATGGGCTTCTACTCTTGCGCTTTTTGGGTGTTGTGGTGCAGATTAACAAAAGAATAAAGATATCAGTTAGACAGGTAGATGGCAGTTAAACCAATAGTGAAGTAGGAGATTCCCTTTCAGATGTAAGTGGACTTACAGCTAATGATTGGACGAATATTTTAAATGGCACAAAAGAATTTCACAAATTATTAAAATGTGTATGTATATCTATACTGTTTGCCAATCTAGAAAGTGATTGACATTTACTAACTATATGAAGGAATGTTTTAAATAAATAGGAGGGGATCGGTATGTCATAATGGTTGTCACAACAATGATTAGAAGGACCAATTAGAGTTGAGACGTTTCCTTGACAACGTTAGATGTTAAACTCTTGTTGCCAACATTTTAACATGTATTTAGCGTTACGTGCGGGCATGTCTTGTCTTGTGCTAATACTGCAGTAAACACAATGCCTTCACATTTGTTGCTGCTCTTGTTAGAACACAAAGTGTGTACTGGCAAGTTCCATTGCAATTTGTGGCAATTTGCTTTGGTTTATGTGTGTATGAGTTGTGTATCTGTGTGTATGTTGTGAGCATTTGCAATTGTGTTTTAATGAATGTTTAACTATGTCTAAAAATAGTGACAAAGATAGCGCATACAAACGATCTTCATGTATAGCATTATAAATAATAATAATATGGCTGGCCCTGTAGCTCAGTTGATAGAGCACCTGCCTGCCATGTGAGTGGTCCCAGGTTCAATTCCCGGCTGGAGATGGGGATTTTTTCCCCAACCAAGATGATTCCTCATCTTCCCCAGTCTGGAAGTATGAATGAGTGTGCGAATGTGTGTGTGATCTAATGATGGAATCCAAAGTTTACAAGTTAACACTATCAATATGTTCCAAAGGAGAACAGCAGCCAATATTATCACTGCAGTTAAAGGCAGTGAAAAAATAAATGAAGTAGTCAGAACCGAATCACCTTTGTAAACATAATCCTAATGCACTAATGTGGCAACAATAAGCAATAACATTGCCACTTGCTCCATATGAAATGTCAATCACTTTCTGGCGATAATGCTTAGGAGTTAACAGTCATTCCTTTTATGATTAAAATGTAAGTAAAGCTTTGAACGATAGCTGACTTAATTTTGTACTACTATACTCTATGCATTTGTTGAAAAAGTTTGTTATTTTATAATTTTTACATGACATAATTCAGCATGTAATACTTACTCTGTTTCTGGTGCTGTGTCCTGTGTGTTTGCTGTATCTGAACTTTTTTGGGGGCTAAGCTTCCTTCCAGAATGGGTTTTGCTTATGTTCTGCTCCTGCTCTTTTTGCTCAGCAATTACAATTCTCTCATTCTTATTTTCATTCTCTCTGGTTTTCCCTGCGGTCTGCTTATCCTCTTTCTGCTCAGCAATTAAAACTTTCTCGTTCTCATTTTTTCGGGTTTTCTGTAAGCTATGGGTTTCCTTTTTTTTCCCAGCAATTAAAACTTTCTCCTTCTCAATTTTCCTGGTTTTCTGCAAGCTTTGCTCCTCCTCTTTCTGCTCAGCAATTAAAGTATTCTCGTTCTCATTTTTTCTGGTTTTCTGCAACCTTTGCTCCTCCTCTTTCTGCTCAGCAATTAAAACTCTTTCGTTCTCATTCTCATTTTTTCTATTTTTGGTAACAGTAGTTTGCACAGTTGCAGCATTATTTTTCTGCTCTGGATCAGTTTTGTGGTCTAATTTAACAGCTTTTTCACTTTGTTTCTTTTCATATGCAGTATTCTTAGTTGTCAGAGAATATTTATTCTGTGTCCTTTGTCTTTGGTTTTCGATTATAATATTTTCACTCTCTTCTCTATTTTCTAACTGTGGTTCAGAGTTTCCTTTAGTTTTCGTTTGACAGTTTATTGCATCTGGAAAGCAAAGGACACAAAGCAAAATGTACATATGATTACGTAGAAAATGAAACTAGTTACAGTGAAGCAATAAATATTACACAAATATAAATATTTGCTACTAAATCTCCAATTATCTTAAAAAACTGATGTTAATACTTCTTTCTTCTTTCTAATGGAAATTGATTTTGAAGGCAAATTGCATTCGTCCTCAGTCCATCAAACACAAACTCCGTTGTCAAGGAAATCTTGGTTACCATGTTTTTTCTTTTGTTATGTTATGTTTTCAGCATTACCAACATCTGAAGATGAAACTAACCTAAAAACAGAATCAACTGCCGGTATGTCAAAATTCATTACGTGATGTTTATTTTTTAAAATAAATATCTTTTCCCAAACTATTAAATCTATGGGACCATTTAATTGTTTTAATAATTTAACTTCAGGATTTATTTCATGGTTAAATGACCAAAAATGATCTGCTACAGCCATTTAATCATAAAATAAATCCCGAAGTTAGATTATTAAAACAATTAAATGGTCCCATAGATTTAATAGTTTGGGAAAAGATATTTATTTAAAAAAAATAAACATCGCGCAATGAATTTTGACATACCGGCAGTTGATTCCATTTTTAGGTTTATTTCGTCTTCAGATGTTGGTAATGCTGAAAACATAACATAACAAAAGAAAAAGCATGGTAACCGAGATTTCCTTGACAACGGAGTTTGTATATCGAGATTTAACTGTATTGGAACACCACAGTGAAGCGAAAACTTATTAAATTTTAGATGAGTCGTATTTTTTACACATCTGCTTCATTTTCGTACCTATTTTGAGGACATGTTTCGCAAATCATCGTTTGCATCTTCGGCTCTTATGCGACTAAAGCTTGATCCAGCGGTGTGGGTAATTCTGGGGTTGTTGCTGCCATCTGTTGATTTAGTGATGAACTTAAATGTGGGATTCTCTTCTAGCGGGATTTCAAAGTTCATTAGTTGGTTTTTATGTTTTTCTATGTATATCCTCTCCCATATGACGAGTTCACTATGTTTTTGTACGTATTTTAGTAATTCTGTGCTATCTTCAATTTCATGATTTTCAGACCAGAAACGAGCTGCTATTGCGGACTTATCAATATTTTTGTATCTTAAGTGCCTGAAGTGTTCTTTCTTTCTAGTGCCTATGTTTCTTTTTGTCCTCCCTGTGTAAATTTTTTCACAGTCTTTACACTTAATCTTGTAAATGCCTGACTTTTCCTCTGGTTTTATCTTATCAGTATTATTACTGTGAAGTAGGTTTTTAATGTTGTAATTGTTTTTTGGTGCCAATGTTATATTATAATGTTATATTGAGACCCATTGTAAATAATATAAACACTCCTACTTACCTTCTGGCAAAATGGCTATCCAAAAAATTTCAGTCCTTTCCACAATTCCATACTCTGAGTATAAAAAACCCTTTAGACCTGGTAGAAAAAATTCAAAATCTTAAACTAAAACCTCATGACACTTTACTATCCTTTGATGTCCGCTCCCTCTTCCCTAGCATTCCATTAGACAAACTTTTGATTCAACTGAAAAAATGGCTAAATTCTATAAACCTGGATGCCAATGCAATAGAAGAATATTTGGCAATGACTGAATTATGTATACATTCCATCTTCGATGGAAAATATTATAAACAAATTTCAGGACTAGCTATGGGAAGCCCGCTATCACCATTTTTTGCCAATCTATACATGAGCTTTTTCGAAACACGTATTACTAAAGCCTTCCCTCATATGTTTAAAACATGGTACAGATACGTAGACGACATCTTTGCAATAGTGCCCTACAAACTAATAGATGATGCTTTGAAACTACTCAACCTGCAAGAACCCAGCATACAATTCACAGTGGAAACTGAAGAGGACTGTACTCTAGCTTTTTTAGACCTTAAAATCAAAAAAAGCAATGAAAAACTAGAATTTGGCATTCATAGAAAAGCAACACACACAGATAATTACATCAAAGCAAATAGTTTCAACCCAATTCCACACAAACATGCAACCTTCAACAGTCTCACACACAGATTAGTAAATCTACCTCTCAGCCAGCAAGAATATCAAAACGAATACCATCAAATCTTAAAAACTGCAATTAAAAATGGATATGGAAAAAACCTTGTAGATAAAAAACTAAAATTATTCAAACTTCAAAAGAGATTAAAACAGATCACAGCTCTCACACCAATAAAACAAGAAATTAGATTTGCTAAATTTACTTACCACCCCTGGGCCACAAAAAAGTTCCAAAAAATATTCAAGAAATACAATATAACATTGGCACCAAAAAACAATTACAACATTAAAAACCTACTTCACAGTAATAATACTGATAAGATAAAACCAGAGGAAAAGTCAGGCATTTACAAGATTAAGTGTAAAGACTAATACGTACAAAAACATAGTGAACTCGTCATATGGGAGAGGATAATCATAGAAAAACATAAAAACCAACTAATGAACTTTGAAATCCGCTAGAAGAGAATCCCACATTTAAGTTCATCACTAAATCAACAGATGGCAGCAACAACCCCAGAATTACCCACAACGCTGGATCTAGCTTCAGTCGCATAAGAGCCGTAGATGCAAACGATGATTTGCGAAACATGTCCTCAAAATAGGTACGAAAGTGAAGCAGATGTGTAAAAAATACGACTCATCTAAAATTTAATAAACGGTGTTTGTGTTTGATGGACTGAGGACGAATGCAATTTGCCTTCGAAATCGATTTCCATTAGAAAAAAGAAAGAAGTATTAACATCAATTTCTTAAGATAAGTAGAGATTTAGTAGCAAATATTTATAGTTGTGTAATGTGCATACGATATTTGATATTTATTTATTTGTACAGTTTTCATTACAATTTCAGTACAATAAAATTTAACATTGCCCATGCTGTATTATACCTCCTGTACAAATACATGAAATTGCTGACTCTGAGAAAAAGTACATATAAATAAAGACACAAGAGGGAAATCCTCCAATTATAATGTATGATAAACTTTAAACATTTGCACATGTATGAGAGGGTATCGTCACCCAAATAGCGGAAGGCATGACCGGCGACAGCTGGAAGGGACCCGAGGCAGCTGGGCCACACCCAATCATCAGTCTCTGTCACTAACTGAGGGGGAAGATTACGGAAATGTCACTTGCGCTGGCCACCCCTTCCCCCTCTTCCACTGCCATCTGGAACCTTCGCGTGGAAACTAGAGAAGTCGAGAAGACGGCGATATCCCTATAAAAAGGGCTGCAGCGAGTGAAGTCAGTGCTTGACGAGCTAGTGTGAACGGACGAGAAGACTGCGTGCGTCGGAGGATGTACGTAATTGCGAGTGCAAGTGCAACTTTAATGGACGAACTGGTGGATCGTAATTGTGTGCATTACGTATTTCTGTGCAATTGGCAAGTGTTTAACTGTAAGTCGGTGGAAATAAAGAACATTTTTGAGTTGTGAAATTGGACTTTTCATTTCACGAGCCCACAAAGTCACAATTGGTGTCAGGAGTGCGACATAACACAATGGAGGCAGCATTAGAAAAGATTTTAGCGGAACTGAAACAAATGAAGACGGCCAACGATAACATCACCGGGAAGATGGAAGAAATGAAGGCCGAATTAACAGCGAAGACGGAAACGGCAAACAACAACTTGGCCACGACAATGACCGCAAAGATGGCCGTACTGACCACGGAAATGAAGGCGGCGAACGAGGCTCTCGCCGCCAAATTTGAGGAACAGTTGGCCGGCGTGAGGGATGACGTCACGAATCTGGGCAAGCGGATGGGTCAAGTAGACGACTGCCTTAATGATTTAGAGGAAAAGGCCGACAATAACGCCAAGACCCTGAACGCCGTGGTGGAAGACGTCGAAGACCTTGCGAACCGCGTAAACAACCTGGAGGGAAAGGCCGACAGCAGCGTCAAGTACCTGAACGCCATGGTGGAGGACGTCGTCGGCAGCAAGCTGAAGGATCTGAAGACCGACGCGCCGGGACGCGACACAACATCTGCGCGCGTCAAACCTCCCAAGTATGACGGCGCGTCAACGTTTGAAGTCTTCCGCCGCCAGTTCGACACAGTGGCCAGGCACAACAGATGGTCACCGGAGGAGGAGGCCACACAGTTAATAGCCAGCCTCCAGGGACGGGCCGTGGAAGTCCTAAACGCGGTGCAGACGACGGCGCCGCGCAAGGACATCTGGGAGGCCCTGGAGAATCGCTTCGGGAACCACCGCTTAGCCGCAGTATACTGCAGCCAGCTAAAGGCAAGGTCGCAGCAGTCGGGGGAGACGCTGCAGGAGTTCGCCATAGCGATCGAGCAGCTGGCTAGCAAGGCCTTGGTTGACCTGCCACTGGAGTTCGTATCCCGGGAAGCCGCCTACAATTTTGTCGACGGGGTACGGGACACGGAGATTCGTCAGCGCCTAATGCTCGGCGAATATAAAACCATCCACGAGGCGCTGACAGCGGCATTAAGGATGGAGGCGGCCAAAGTAACATCTATCCCGACGTCGAGAACGAGGAGTGTCCGCTACGCCGGAGACAGAAGACCAGCTGAGGGACGCCGGCGAACACCTAGTGGCCTGTGTTGGGGGTGTGGACAGCCCGGACACCTGCAGAGAGACTGCCCACACCAGGAAGAGCAGCTGGAAGAACGAGTAAGGCCCGGCGTGGAGAGGGGCACGTCGGCGCCATTACCACCATCCCCTCGAGTGACACTGCGCGCCGTCAGCCGGCGTATGGATGACAGCCTCATCGCGGACGGTTGGGCGAGAGGGAAGCCGTACCGCGTGCTGGTGGACACTGGGGCAGCCGTGACCATCATCAGACCGGAGGTGGCGAAGGGTTTGCCGACGAGGAAGCCGAGCCGACCATACGAGCTTGTCACGGCATCGGGCGACACCTTGCCTGTGGAGAAGGAAGCCCTGCTGGAGCTGACCTTGGGGCGGAGTGCCGTGCGTCTGTGGGTGTTCATCGCGAAGGTGGCCGAGGAGGTGATTCTGGGACTGGATGCCCTCAGGAGCCACGAGGCGACGGTCGACGTCGGCAGGAAGGTCCTGCGGCTCAACGGAGAAGAGGTTATACTCCGTCAACCCGAAGAGCGCCTTGGAATCTGCAGGGTCGTCTTGAACGAAGACGTGGTTGTCCCCGCGAGGAGTGAGGTAATGGTGACGGCGCAACCAGAAGGCCAGACAGCAGGTTGTGTCCAGAGGCTGCAGGAGTATTACTTCACCTCGGAACATCGTAGAGGGAAAAGCCACGGTAACGCTGACGCCATGTCTCGAAGACCCTGTCCAGAAGTGTGCGGCCAGTGCACCAGAGTGGAAGAGAAGGAGCGTGCCGCAGCAGTCCGAGTAGTCACCGCAGTGCCTGCGGATGGCTGGGATAGCGCAAGCCTGAGGAGGGAGCAGCTGGCGGACGCAGACTTGGGGCCACTCTTGAGGGAAGTGGAGGCAGGGACGAGACCAACCTGGGAGGACATCGCACCGAGGAGCGCCACCTACAAGTCGTACTGGGCCCAATGGGACTCGTTGAAGACCAGAGAGGGTGTGCTGTTCCAGGTATGGGAGTCACCCGATGGGAAGACGCAGAGGGAACAGTTGGTACTTCCCCGGAGTAAGGTCCCGGAAGTCTTGGAGGAAGTGCATGCCGGTACTTCAGGTGGACACCTGGGAGCGAGCCGAACGATTGACAAACTACGGCAGTGCTACTACTAGCTGAGGCTCCGAGCAGATGCTGAGAGATGGTGCCGTCAGTGTCACGTGTGCGCGGCGAGTCGCGGCTCCCAGACTAGGAGCCGGGGTCGCATACAGCAGTACAACGTCGGAGCGCCATTCGAACGTCTCGCCGTTGACATTGCTCCGGAAGTGAGACAGCCAGCGACCGAGTATGTGGAGAACTTGGTGGACCATCTCCACGACATGCACGAGATGGCTCGCCAGAACATCCAGAAGGCGAGCGACCGCATGAAGACCAGATATGAATGGCAAGCCAACAGCCAAGGGTTCCAGCAAGGTGCCCTGGTCTGGTTGTACCGTCCTACCCGGACCAAGGGACGCTGTCCGAAGCTCCAGCAGCCATGGCAAGGACCGTACCAGGTGGTGAAGAGGATTAACGACGTGGTCTACCGCATCCAGAAGGTTCCCCGAGGGAAGATGTTGGTGGTACACCTGGATCGTCTAGCCCGCTACGATGGTGCTGTTCGGGACGACCAGCTTTGAGGAGGGAGCAGTGTCACCCAATTAGCGGAAGGTATGACCGGCGACAGCTGGAAGGGACCCGAGGCAGCTGGGCCACACCTACTCATCAGTCTCTGTCACTAACTGAGGGGGAAGATTAGGGAAATGTCACTTGCGCTGGCCACCCCTTCCCCCTCTTCCACTGCCATCTGGAACCTTCGCGTGGAAACTAGAGAAGTCGAGAAGACGGCGATATCCCTATAAAAAGGGCTGCAGCGAGTGAAGTCAGTGCTTGACGAGCTAGTGTGAACGGACGAGAAGACTGCGTGTGTCGGAGGAGTTTACATAATCGCGAGTGCAAGTGGAACTTTAACGGACGAACTGGTGAATCGTAATTGTGTGCATTAAGTAATTCTGTGCAATTGGCAAGTGTTTAAATGTAAGTCGGTGGAAATAAAGAACATTTTTGAGTGGTGAAATTGGACTTTTCATTTCACGAGCGCACAAAGTCACAGTATCGTTAAGTTTTAACTGTCACATGATGGTTTTGAAGGAAGAGTGAAGAAATTTTTTCAGTGTCATCATTGTTCCCTCAGGGCATAATGTTGAAAGTTTCGGTCAACTGTGTCCTTTTCTTACATTACAGTGAGTGCTAGAAGGGACTAAGGTGTAAGATGGAGAAAACTGAGGCCTGCAGTGTGGTGAAGTTGAAGGGCAAAACTGCCCAGGAAATACAAGACGAGATGACGGCTATTTATGGTAATCATTGCCCATCTTATGACACTATTGTGAGGAGGAAAAGGAATTTTCAAACTGGTCACACGTCCCTGACAGACGAGACAAGAGCTGATAGACCGTCCTTGACAGATGATACTGTCACAACAAAGAAAGTGGAGTGCTTAATCCTGGAAGACACACAAGCGACTATCTAAATGATCCAGAGAAAAAAATCTATGAGCATGGAATAGAAGCATGCTGAAGCTCCCCTTCCCAAAAAGACAAAGGTGCAAAAGTCAGCTGGGAAGGTGTGTTTTCAGTTTTCTGGACTGTCGTTGAGTCATTCTTACAGATTATTTTGAGAAGGGTCAAGCCATCACTGGAGGATACTACTGCAATCTTCTGGAAAAGTTACGAGCAGCTCTGATTAAGGAACAATGTGGTATGCTCTCCAAAGGCATTTGCCTTCTGGCTGACAATGCTCCAGCTCATTCATCTCAAGTTTCAGTTGACAAAACAAGGGAGTATGGAAATCTTGCAGCATCCACCTTATTCACCCGATCTCACATCAAGTGATTTCTTCTTGTTCCCAGAAATGAATCTGTTATGTGGTCACAGATTTGATAACACAAATGAAGTCATTAACCTCTTCAGTGATGGCAATCTAAACCCTGCATGGGCCAGGAATGGATACCCAATAAACAGAACAAGACATGGTTGGTTGGTTGGTTGGTATCTAATGAGCACTTGATAATAAAATCATTCGCTCTGTTGCACTCCAATATTTAGCAGGAAGGTTGGTCTCTTCTATAAAAGCTGGACAGTGGATGAGGTGATTTTTATCCATATCCTCATTTAGATTGCAGAAAGGGCATTTAGGTGAATCTGTTATGCCAAATCGGTGTAGGTGTTTATTTAGGCAGTCATGTCCTGTTAGTAATCTGAATATTGCCACTGCAGATTTTCTTTGTAATGAAGTAATGTTATAAGTTTGTAGATTTTCCCATTCCTTTCCAGATGTTTTTATGGTGTATTCTTCCTTAAGTTGTTTGATATATTTATTTGAAATAATTCTTTAGATAGAGTGAAAGGGTACTGGAATAGTAGGTGGGTTCGAAACAATTTTGCTAACCCTTTTGGGCAGAAAATCAGTAAAAGTAAGTGTTATCTAGTGTCTTTAATCGACTCTCTTTAAAGTTAAGAAAATCAGCTGTTTCATTTCCTATCACTCCACAATGGGCCGGAATCCACTGGAGTACAACTTTTTTATGTAAATGTAATAACTGTTTTATCATTTTGTGGCATTCAATAATTTTGATACTTTTAGGTGTTGTATCTCGTGTTATAGCAAGAATGGTTGCTTTGCAGTCAGACAGTATTACAACCTTTGTAAATTTTTGGATATGATATAAAAGATTTTGTAAACTTAGTAGGATTGCTAAAATTTCACCATCAAAGTTTGTTGAATTTTTGTTTAGTTTACGATAAAAGGAGAAAATTGGGCATACCGCACCAGCACCAGTGCCAGCCTCATTTGGTAGGCTGGAACCATCTGTAAAAATATGCGTCCATTCAGGAGCAGGATATCTTAAGTTTATTGTTTCCTGTGACAGTTGTTTTAAGGTAGAGGTGGGGGTTTCAGATTTTGTGATAGTTTCTGTCAAATGGAGGTTATATTCAATTTCTAAAAATTCTAGAGGGTTGTTTCTCATCTGCATAGTTTCTTTTGTGTGTGGAAGTTGTAATCTCTGGCTGATTTCTTGTACTATGCTTAAAAAGCTTTGCTGAGATTTTAAACATACTTGTGGTTTTCTTTGGTCCCAGTTATTATAGGGTAGTCTTAAAAGTTTTTCATATTGTGTGATTGCTGCTTTCTCAATTTCAAATGTTATGTTTGGATTATTTGTTAAAATTTGCATGGCAGTAAATGGTGTTGTTTTAACGGCTCCTGTTATGAGACGGGGGATTTGGTTCTGTAATTTATTAAGTTTTTCTACATTCGTAGTTATTAGAATTTCTTCACAATAATGAAGTATAGGTCTTATGTACATTTGATAGAAGGTGTTTAGAGTCTGCATGTTGCAACCCCACTTTTTCCCTGCTAATCGTTTTAATAGCAGTAACCTTGTTTCTATCTTTGTACATATATTCTCTATATGTTTCTTCCATGTTAATTTTGTATCCAGGGTTATTCCTAAATATTTTGCTTCGTGTGTTTGAGTTAATAAGTCACCTTCTAATTTCAGAGTAATGGGTAACAGTTTCTTTCTTAATGTAAATAGTTGGTAATTTGTCTTTTGTATATTTATTTTCATTAAATTTTGAGATGCCCAATTTTCTAATTGCAATAGTGACTGTTGAGCTATAGTAATTAATTGTTGGCTTTGATTTTTCGGTTTGGAGGCCAATATTACAATGTCATCAGCAAAGAGTAGGGTTTTGGTTTGTTTTTCTACAGTCCTAGGTAGATAATTAATATAGATATTGAAGAGGGTGGGACTGAGTACAGAACCTTGTGGTAAACCTCGATGTGTTTGTTGGTACTTAGAGAGGTGATTATTGTACTTTGTAGCGATGAACCGTTGGATAATAAAATTGCTGATCCAGTGTAGCATATTCCCTTGAATGCCTAAAGTCTGCATTTTTTCTAATAATTTATATCTCCAGATAGAGTCATATGCTCCTTGGAAATCAAAACATTGCTAGAGTGTCTTCTTTTTTGTTGAAATTATCTTTAATATCTTGACTTAGGTGTATAAATTGTTGGTTTGTTGATCTTAGTTCTCTAAATCCCGCTTGATTGGGTGAAAGTAAATTATTGGTTTCTAAATACCAATTTAATCGATTTGAAATCATTTTTCTATATGTGTGTTTGGAGGAATTTAGTAACAGTGACGTCAAAATGAATATAAAAATTATTTGAGGTTGGTTTATTGACACTCGTCACTTACTTTTTCATATATTTATGAGAGACTAGTTTCAAAGGCGAGTGTCGATAAACCAACCTCAAATAATTTTTATATTCATTTTTCTATAGTTTTAACAATTATACTAGTTAATGCTATAGGGCGATAATTTGAGAAAGTATCTGCTGGTTTTTTTGGCTTTAAAATACGAATTATAATAGCTTTTTTCCAATCATCAGGAACTTTTGTGTTCCAAGAAAGATTATATAGATAGAGTAATTGAATTTTGGCTTTATTGCCAAGGTGTTTAAGAAATTCTGCATGTATATTATCTGCTCCTGGAGATTTGTTTGTTTTTAGGCTATTAATGGCTATGTTTAACTCTTTAATGTTGAAATTCTTATTAAATATGGTATCTTTTGTGTTGTTTGTTGTTTTTATGTAATTTTTAAGTTTCTCTTTTATTATTTTTTGTTCCTTTTTGTTCTCTGAGGATAAAGTGTAGATGTTAGCATAGTATTTATTGAATTTGTTCGCTATTTCACCTTCATTTGTTTGTTATTGTATATAAGTGGAGTTATTTGTTGTTCTTTTTTATTTTGTATATTATGTATAAACCTATATGCTTTTTGGCCATCTTTCCTATAATCCATTTTTTGGAGAAAATTATTAAAATTTTCTCTTTTATTACTGTTTATTTCTTTTTTGAATTGTGCACATAGTTTTCTCCAATTCTGTACATCTTTTGGGTCTTTTGTTTTTTCCGCTTTATTTCTAGCTAGATCTTGGTCTTTTTCATTTTTTCTAGTTTTGGATTCTAGAAGGGTTTGTAGTTTTTAACTATTTCTCATGGTATATATTTTTTTGCTGTTGTTAATATTAATTCACATATACATTTGTTAATTTGATCTGATTGAAGTGATTTGTTGAAGGGATTTTCTAATTTAGTTTCTAGTTCTTCTGTGTACTGTTTCCAATTGGCTTTTTTGAAGTTCCACCTGGGTTTTAGATGCATTGGGGGTAGGTTGTTATTTCTCAATGGAATAGTAGCAATGATGATTCTATATCCTGAACCCGGATGTTCTATAATTTGTTTTTTGGTTTTGGAGTATAAGTTAGAAGATACGAAGAGTAAGTCAGGGTTAGTTCCTGAACCAGAGTAATGGAACCAGGCAAAAAGAACACCAGAGGAACATTAAGTTGAAACAAACTGAAAAATCTGCAGTTTCACACCATTTTTGGACAAAAAACCACAACATTGGCCACAACATTAAACTGTTAAAATCTTTAAGTACACCCATAGAATTGGATATTTGGGAAAAAATTTTCATAAACAAAAACCGTGATAAAGCTATAAATTTTGAAATCCCGGCATTAAATGAAGTATTAAAACTTAGTGCCACTAACACCAGATGGCAGAGTGATCGGAGCTCCGTAGCAGTGGAAGAAGAGGGAGGTTCATTTAGTCACCAAACAGCTGATGATGAGATCGAATGATCTTGAAAACGTTTCAATTATACAACAACAAGTAAGTGAAGACTGAGTGTAAACATAGTGACTCATAAATTCAAACTTAAATATGAAGAATACTTCACTGTTAATAATGCTTCTGCTTTTAATATTTATAATGGATATATGTTGGAGGATCCTCTTTGTGGTAAATTATTTCTATGGGTGCTGAATTTAATAAGTCTTCTACAAGTTTTCCTGCATTATTTGAATTAGTATAGCCCCATTGTCATGAATGAGCATTAAAATCTCCTATTATAATTGTATTCGGGTTTATTGTGATATGTTCAAAATTAGGGGAGTTATTGGGTGGATTATACACTGAAACAGAAAAAAGGCTACTGCGGAAAGGCTACTGTCTTACACAGGTAGGAGACCCTTTCATTCCTTCCATTGAAGGCTTAAAGGAACCAACCTGGACAATAGCCTAGTGTCCGATCCCTCACCTTCTCGTGGTGCCAACGCATGATGGACGAAAGGGAAGGGCTACCTACTAATAAGCACTGGTCAGCTTAGTAGGTTTTCTTTTTGACCGAATTGGTATTACTTCTACTTCCTATACCAATTCCCTCTTTCAACTTTGCTATCCAGTCTTACTTGACTGACCTCTTGTTTCTTTCGACCCTGATGGTATTAGAGTATTTGAGGCCTAAGGGTTCATTTCACCTTCTTTCCTGTACCTACTTTCTCCCTACGGGTGAAGTAACCGCCACATGTGGTGCCTTTTATTAAACGGTTACAAATAGTTTGTTGTACTCCAATACAAATATGAAGCCTTGAAAAAAGAAATACAAATCCAGAGGTAAAACAGAACAAGACATTTAAATTGTTAAATGCTGTAAAAATGCTTCATAAATACACATTTGTATCTTCCATATTTATTAAGTTATTTAAATGAAACAAAAACTGGTTTAAAACCCATTAAAGGCAGTATATATCTACAGCATCAATAATGTAGAGAGTATAAGAAAGATTAAAATAATTGGCATTAAATGCATGTATATGCATCAGTTTGCAGTATTTTAACTTGGATGTCATATGACGTCCATATCGGTGACAGGTTTAATGAAGGGGAAGAGTGGTTTAAATCCTAAAATGTCAACTTCAACATTCAAGGTATTAGGGGAACAATGTAGTCCACCTCCACGTGGTGTTCCCTGGGTAACGCTAAATGAACGACAACACAGGCATGCTTCCCTAAACAAAAGAAGAGTACTTCTCAGTGCTATTTTGGGAAGTCAGGGGGAAAATGATGCAGATCAACTAATCCCCAGTGCCATTAGTGAACAACAACATTCAAGGTACATAAAGCAAAACATAGTTATCTTAACAGATTCAAAATCAGCCATAGATGGGGTTGTAAATTATAAAAACAAAACAACAAGAAACATCAAAGAAATAAGAAGTTTAATGAAAGCTGTTGAATCAAGAAATCGTGTCACCCTGCAATGGATTCCAGCCCACGTTGGACTTTTAGGTAATGAACATGCTGACCAACTAGCAAAAAAAGGTGCAATTCAAAATATAAAACCCGTAAGACAAACTGAAATAATAAGCAATTAAACAACATTAAGCTACATTTTAAAAGACAGCACAGACTTGATGAAGATTAAAAGACAAGGGTTATAAGAACATTGGAGACAAAACTGATATACAAAAACTACCAAGAAAAACTGCAGTGGCCCTATTTAGAATGGAAACTGGCCATGATTGTCTTGCAGAACACCTTTATAAAATACACTGCATACCTACACCCAAATGTACTATCTGTAAAGAGGATGTCATCATGAACAAACACCATTTGGACAAATGGAATGGTCTCCAAAGTGGGAACCTACAGCCTTTATATTGGGAAGCTAGGGGGAAAATGATGCAAATCAACTAATCCCCAGTGCCATTAGTCAACAACAACAACCTTCAAGGTATTTGGAAGGTCAAGAAGCGCTGGGAAAAATGTGTAAACCTGGATGGCTACTATGTAGAGAAGAATTAACAAGCACATATCAACACAAACTCTCACATTTTTTAAAGGAAATATCTGAAACGTTATGATACTACCTTGTAGTCTATAAATGTAATAGAACAGTGACTGAAACTTTCCATAATTTCCAAATTTGGATAAACAATTGATGTCAATTAAAACTATACAATGAATCAATTGAGATACTCTGTACTTCACATACCACAAATTTTCTTGTTTTGCCTCCAATGAAGGCAAGAAATTGTTGAATGGCTACAACTTTGGTGCTTCGGTGTGTTAATTCCAATTTACACTTTCAAATTGATATTAATTTAAAAGTAACACACGTGAGATGGTTACCTTCTCTACATCACATACATTTGTGTGAAATGGGGCGTTTTGCTCCCATCATCAACCTGATGCCAATGCTAGAGTGTGGTGTCCTTGTACTGGAGACCATTGAATGTCATTCTCTGGTGTCGTTTCAAGGAATTTCTTACTGAAGTCATCACCTGGAGCTAGCTTAAAGTTGAAAATCCGATCTTAATACTTAAGTTCATTCCGGAAGGATGTAGTTTTGTTTCTAAATTATATGTAATATTTATAGTGAGGTGAAAGCAATTTTCAATAACATCACTTTTGGTCACCCCTGTCTTGTAAATAGAAAAGACAAAATGTAAATATATTTTGTTGAATACATAGTTCTAAAAAGATCTGTCGAGAAATTGCTAATATTTTTAGAACATGAATAATGTACAGTTGGGTCACTGGACAATACCTGGTAATGTGCAATGAAGGCAGTATCCTCCATAATTATGTAAATTTAAAAGTCGAAATATTTGGGTCACTTTCTTTAAGAAGTTCTTTAGTGTTTCTGAACATATACTTAAATTCCATTAAGGACTATGATACAACAAAATTAATATAATTTTGAGTCGAATTGTATTAATATACTTAAATTTTAAGCATTACACATAAAGATTTCAATTCCTTTCTTGGAAGTGTTGAAAACAGTGTTGTTATAATAAATTAAATTTAAAGGGAGTCGATTAATGACACTAAACAACACTTACTTTTAAATTTTTCCGGAACATGTTTCAGAGACTTTGCCTCTATCCTCAACCGGCCATCGACTCCGGAAAAATTTAAAAGTAAGTGTTGTTTAGTGTCATTAATCGACTCCCTTTAAATTTAATATAAAGATTTATTGACCACAATGTGTACATATGAATTAATACAGTGATATAGTGATCGTCAAATAGAATCATTTTTTGTATCCTTGATTGGCAAGAAAGTATGTGGTATTGTCCACAAAACTGATCACAAAGAGTAAACATACATGTTTCTGATGCCAGGTGGTGTCCTCGTCTGCAGATCTTGTGATGGAATCCATGTGCCACAGAAACAATTGTATTTATATGTATAAAATTTGACAATGTCAGAAACTGCAAAGTCTATTGACAATAAATGATGATGATGATGATGATGATGATTATTATTATTATTATTATTATTATTATTATTATTATTATTATTATTATTATTATTATTATTATTATTATTATTATTATTATTCCATTCAGTGGTCTTCATGGCTGGTATTAGAAAAAAATTCAGATCTGTTTGCTGCTTTTTTCTTTCATTTATTCTGATGTGCCTGGTTTGATTCCAGGCAACTGCAAAGTGAGATTTGTGCTGGACAACATGGCGCTGGGGCAGGTTTACCCCCGCCAGCATACCACCAATTACTACTTCATCATCCTTCCTATACCTTCATCTCTCATACTTTCACTTCTGGCATTGGGCTGATCCCTCATCCCAGAATCTCTCTGATCAAGATACCTCTGATTCTCAACCTGTTGCCAACAGGCCTTGGGGTTGTGCAGTTCAGAAGACCACATGTTTCACTTCAGAAATTACAGAAACTTCATTCATTCACATCATATATATAAGCAAGCTTCATTACTGCAGAAATAACTTAGCATAGATGGATTAGTAAGTTGAAAACATGCAGCAGTGAAAGAGTTTTTTTATTTTATTGATCATTTTGTTTAGATATTTTAGTCAATGAAAATTAGGACCCTGATCATTTTTAGAGGTATTTTCTGCTACTAAATAATTAAGCAAAAATATGTATACTGAAAAAGAATGTCTTCTTCATCAATGATCACAAAGTAACATCATTTTAAAATATTAATTTAAAAATTACAGTACCTTTGCTTCTGCCCACACTGACTTCCTTTGTCTGTTTATTTTTATTGTTTGGAACATGCAAACTTGGTCTCTTTTCTGAATGGCTGTTATTTACAAACGACGTAATTGCATTTTTATTTTCATGTGGAAATATCAATTCATCAATATCTTCTTCTTTTTCTTCTTCTCCCTCTTCCTCTTCGCCAATAGTTTTAATTGCTGCAATAATAAACAAGGGGAATTTTTAGTTAATGTATTTAGACAGAAACATATTTAATTACTTTGATTTGCATGTTTTTGCTTTCTTTGTTATTTTTACCCTAAACTAATAGAGACTAGGGGGAGCCTTGAGGTGATAATAAAATGAATACAAATGCAGAAAGAATTTTACCATCTGTTCAAAACAATGAGGTGGCATACAAAGTTATGCAAGAGGGAACCAACAGTTCATTGCAAAGCATTTTAGAGAAGCATAAAAATAATTGAAAAAACGATGTGTAGTTGGTTTTTGACACTTTGTCACACTTTTATATTTTTGAGGGACTAGTTTCAGAAGCCATCGCCTCCATTATCAAGCTCTAAGAGGTAATGAGGTGATGGCTTGTTGATAATGGAGGCGATGGCTTTCAAAACTAGTCCCTCAAAAATATAAAAATGTAAGTGACGAAGTGTCAGAAAACCAACTACAAATAGTTTTTTTCAATTAATGTTGACATCACTGTTACTAAATTCTGCCAATCACATACAGCATAAAAATAGTTCTACACTTCAGCTATTTAGTACATCGGGAAATATCCTAATTCATTCATTCATTTACTTATTATCTGCTTAAGCGAATACGAATGATTCATAGCTTCGTCAAGTCAAACTTATGTACATGTACAGAAATAATGACACACTGATTAATGTATACTAAAGCAAAATTTAGACCACATCCCAGAGATAAGTTTTGTGTTTTCCAACTGAAATGAAGCTGGGGAATGAAAATTTAAGTTCTATGTTAAACTGTTATATATTCTAAAGTAATTCTAAAACATCTCAACTGGAAGAAAAATTAATAAGCACAAAATTAAAACAAAATTATATTACCAATTGGAGTCCCATCACACAAGTTTTAAAACGTAATATTAAGTTATTTTCTTTCAAAGTGGATGAGACAGAGATATCTAGTTAAGTATACCATGGCAGCATGACAGCTTAGAAATAACTTCAGGTATAAACTAATGCTTACACAATAGTGTAATTTACACTATTATCTTCTCAACTGTTAATTCTTTTTGTTGTAAGGTAAATTTGAAGACTGCTGATGTACATAATTATAATACCAGACGCAACAATGACTATTTTAGAGACTGTACTTCTAAACGATCTACTGATAGAGATGTTTTTATAATGGAACAATTTTATTTAATAGACTGCCAACATCAATTAAAGCATTAAATGGTACGAAGCAATTTCAAAACAAATTAAAAGACTTTTTAATGGATAAATGTTTGTACAAAGTTGATGATCTGTAAATATCTTTTTATACTGTTTATATTTTGCTCTATATCCTATAATTGTAAACTTTTAGGTTGTAATTGGCAATGTCAGAAACTGCTTTGCAGTCTATTGACAAATAAATAAATAAATAAAATTACAAATGATCAATATACTGGTTTCCAAAGTTACATGGACACAATTTTCTCTCTTCATGCAAACTATCTATAATGGCGCCATCCTTAGTTTATGGGACAATGCAAACAAAAGCACGTGTATGTGTGCGACCTCATTGACTGTTCAACCTAATCTCTGTTTCATATAACCTTGCCCCGTTGACATGTATCACTCTGCGTGCGACTAACTTCCCCCTCATCCTAATTGGCTAATGCTTTCGCGCCATAGGCCATAGGCGGTGCTTTCCCGTCACATTGAAACCTGCAGTAAACGTCATAATAATTGCCAGGAAGATAGAAGTAAGAATATGAAGGTATGCAAAGATAATGAAGTTTATAATGAAACTGAGCATGTTCAAAATGAATGAGCTATGAAACTGGAAGAAGTTTATAATGAAAGGCCTTGGGCCTTTTCCCTGGGATTTTTTTAAATCAGCACATATACCTTGCAAAAATGCTTGTCTTTCAGTCTTAAAAGTCGTGTCATGCCATACTTGTCGTGTGTCCTTCAATCACCCAAGTCTCGTCAAGGTAGTATATTTTGCGATTTGGACACACAGCAATATCGCCCCTGGAGAGGTAAGTTTTCCTGTTGTCTCAGTTTCATGTCGCAATGTTCCTATGCAACTAACACACCTGTAAGTTCACGGTACAGCTGTTTGACTTCTCTTATATTACTGACAAAGACGGATTCTTCTCTGTGAGTGCATTAAATACATGCAAGACAATTCTTTTTTTCGCCACTTTCTAAAGGTTTTCCCTTGCGATGCTTCAGCAAAAAACTGCTGGTAGACTCTGCCATTATACATATAATAAGTACACGTGCAATAAACGATCAATAAAATAATTTAGCTCTTGCATTCGGCATAGCGCAACATCGAATGGTGATATACGACTAATCCAGTTCAAAACAAGGTCAGTCATAAGTCATATAAACAAATATGTCACCACTACCGCTAAATCACGTGCTATCGTGCCATGTGCTTAAGAGCAAAGGAACCTCCTCTTTACTTTGCTTAAAAATTAACATGCATTTCAGATAAATCAACTCTGTTGCATAATATATTTCATTGAAACAGTTACGAAAATATAAATTTGACAATTCTCTTCCAACATATAAAGACATATCACCATGTTAAATAACGAACTAATTTTTACCACACAACAGTCTGCACCACAACAGCAGCCAATGAGATGTGATAAGGTCACGTGACCGTTAAGAGGTACAGGGCAAGCTTACGTGAAACAAGGATTAGTAACTCTTTGCAGATTAATAATATAGTTTGCATATCATTTTGAAAGATATACATCTAATGTAAAATATATAAACAACTTCACATTAATACAAATGCAACAAACAATAATTAGTATTTTATTTGATACAGTAAGCGTAATTTCTATTTATTGAAAGTGCACGCTCCGCTTCTGCAATTTAAAAGTAGAAGTTGTACGACACTGAGTTGTGTGTAGCTCTTACACAAGCAGGAATTCCTCTCCATAATGTGAACCATCCAGGCTTCAAGGGATTCCTTGAAAAATACACAAAGATGTCAATGCCTAATGAGAGTACCTTTAAGAAAAAACTACATGGAGTCTGTTTACCAAGAAACCATACAAAGAATCAAGAGAAAGTGTCTGCAATGTGGGAATCATTGTGGAGGAAACCTTAGATTCAATGGAATGATATGTTTTGAATATTTTAGCTTTTCCCTTAGCAGGGCAGAGAGTTAAGTCCATGTTGTTAAAAATGTATGAGCTGCAGAAAGCCAATGCCAGTACAGTAATGCAATCAATTATGGACTTTTCTAAAAAAATTCTGGTCTGCTGTATCGAGTTTGAAAAACTTCTTGTGCTTACGGACCAGGTTCCACACATGGTTTAAGCTATAACCAACTGAAGCCTTTATTTCCTAAGTTGAAGCATGTGACATGCTTGGTTCATGCCCTTCACAGGGTTTGTAAATTCATAAGGAACGAATACGGCATTGCATATCAGTTCCTCTCTGCCCTGAAGAACATTCTGCTGAAAGTTCCGGATGTGTTGTGGTCTACAAGGAAACCACTGCCTTGCTCCTTCCAAATTTCCCGGTCACTACTTACTGGGGATCTTGGATCAAGTGTGCTGTTATGTTGTGTGAGAATTTTGACAAAATTAGAGAGTTTGTGTTTTCTTGGATCCAGCTGATGCAGGTGCAATTTCCAAGGCACAGCTATTTCTGCTAACAGAGGAAATACATAATTTGCAGACAGAAATATGTGTCCATAGTTACAAGTACCCGACTGCAGCTATTAAACCATTACAAGAACAAGATTTGGTAAAGGAGAAACAATGGGATAACTTTATTTCTGTGGGGGAGCAGTTAGACAGCTTTGCCAAAGACAAACTTGAGTTTAGTCTTAAGAAGAATCCGGACATTGAGGATTTCATCATGCCATTCCGAGTGAATACAACATTTGCCTCACTGGTTTTTGTGGATGCCAACAAAATCCCTAGCATATACAAAGACATTCTATCTCCTAATAGAAAGACTTGCTTTTAAAAATGTACAGATGTTTAATATCTTGAAGTATATAAGCTTCCTGTGTTTTCTTTCTTCCGATGAGTGATAATTTGATGTACTTATAAGTAATTCAATAAATTAGAACAGGGGAAAAAGAGTGTTGAATTGGTTGAATAAACCAGCACCTTCACCTCCCTTTTTTACCTTATTTGAGCACTTTTTCCTTTGCTATTTTCATCTGAGATTTGCATCTAAAAATTCTAACTCTCAACATAAATTAACATCTCGTTTGTATTCAGTTAAAAATTACAGTACCTTTTCTTCTGTCATCATCAGCTACCTTTCTCTGCTCATCCTTATTAGTTACAACCCGCCAAATTGTCTTCTTTTTGGGTTGGGTTTTAATGGGTGATGATGCCTTTAAATTTTGATCATTTTCACGTTTATCTGTGCTTTTCTCATCTTCTTCACTAGTATCTTCAGTTACTGCAATGAGAATATAGGGAAATGTTTTGTCAGTTTATTAAGATAAAAGCATGTAAGTAACGGATAATATATTTCAATTTGACTTAATCCTTTTGCTGTTTTTGTTCTAAATTAATACTGCCTACAATAATAATAATAATAATAATAATAATAATAATAATAATAATAATAATAATAATAATGATAATATTATTATTATTGTTATTATTATTATTTATTATTGTCATTGAGCTTTACAGCAACGGACAACGTCAGAAGATACAATACAAATTACAACAATATGATACAGAGTATGTACAAAGTCGAGCTTAACAGCAATTGATGTCACAAGATAACATAAATATTGAAATACAATACAAATCCTTCTATTCCATTTTACAGAATATATACCAATCAGAAAATAATGATCAGTGAATAAGTGACTCTATTTACAGGTGAGATGCATTTTCAAAAAATTCCTGTAAGGAGTAGAATGGTTTGATTAATAATCTGTCATAAAGCCTATTTCAAAGCTGTTATTTGGCAGTCGACTTACATGAAGTGATAATGGAATGAATCCATATAATGAAGGAATTGTACTATCGTATTTAAAACAATGATATGAATGCAAAGTTAAGGTGAAGTGGAATCACTAATGGGGGGGGGGGGGTGGGGGGGTGGGAGAGAAAGAAAGAAAAACAGAGGAAATAACTTTTCACCTCTTTTTTTTTTTCCCACCTTCAAGCATTGCAGTAAGCTTGTGTAGTAATCGCCAGTGCTACTTAACAGAAGCAGTTTCGCTTTGCAACTTTTGATCAGGTGTGAACAAACATGAGAGACATCTTGCACAGACCTTATGAAAGCCCAAAACATTTACTTAAAATATTACCTGCACTTTCTTTTGATAGTTTACAGCCTCTGCTATCTTAACTTCAATCTGCGGTCTTCCAGTACTAAATGATGAATTTTTTCATGGATCTCTGGAGTTGTGACTCCACCAGGCATACAGAGTTGATAGTGAGGTTCATCACTAGTGCTCATATGAGTTATTTTAAACTCTGCTGCAACCCATCTTAAACTACTACTACACACTTATTAAACTATTACAAGAACAAGATTTGGTAAAGGAGAAACAGTGGGATAACTTTATTTCTGTGCGGGAGCAGTCAGATGGCTTTGCCAAAGACAAATTTAAGTTTGGTCTTCAGAAGAATCCGGACATTGAGGATTTCGCCATGCCATTCCGAGTGAATACAAGATTTGCCTCACTGGTTTCTGTGGATGTCAACAAAAGCCCTAGCATATATAAAGACATTCTATCTCCTAATAGAAAGACTTGCTTTTAAAAATGTAAGGATGTTCGAGATCTTCTTGGGAAATGTGTAGATGTTTAATATCTTGAAATATAACAGCTTCATGCCTTTTCTTTTTTCTGATGAGTGATAATTTGATGTACTTGTTTGCAATTCAATAAATTAGAATAGGAAAAAGAAAGTGTTGAATTAGTTGAATAAACCAGCACCTTCACCTCCCTTCTTTACCTTATTTGAGCACTTTTTCCTTTGCTATTTTCATCTGAGATTTGCACCTAAAAATTCTAACTGTCAACATAAATTAACATCTCGTTTGATTTCAGCTAAAAATTACAGTACCTTTTCTTCTGTCATCATCAGCTACCTTTCTCTGCTTCTCCTTATTAGTTACAACAGACCAACCTTTCCTGGGTTGGGTTTTAATGGATGATGACTTTAAATTTTGAACATTTTCACGTTTATCTGTGCTTTCCTCTTCTTGTTCACCAGTATCGTCAGTTACTGCAATGAGAATATAGTAAAATGTTATGTCAGTGTATTAAGATAAAGCATGTAATGGAAAATATACTTTAATTTGATTTAGTCCTTTTGCTGTTTTTGTTCTAAACTAATATTGGCTATATGAGGTGATAATGAAATGAATCCATATACTGAAGGAATTGAACTATGTATTTAAAACAATGATATAACATGCAAAGTTAAGGTGAAGTGTAATCACTAATGGGGGGGGGGGGGATAATCAAATCAAATTTTATTGACTCAATAACATTTACATATTTGAGCAAAGCTCTTAGACTGGTGTCTCGTCAGTATACATATTAAAATGTAAAAACTACATATAAAATTAATGATTAATATAAAAGAATAAATATGTTTGCTATTGCTTAAAACTATACAGCTAGCAAAATGAATAATTAGTTTATATCATCTTGCATATATTCTTTAACAGAGTAATAGGCATTCTTAATAAGTAGGTTCTTAACAGGTTTTTTGAATAGTGTTTTGCTTTTTTCTTTCTGAACTGACAGTGGTAGTTTGCTGAATACCTTAACTCCCATACAGTAGGGGCTTTTTTCAAGCAAAGCCAGTCTATGGACGCAAAATTTTATGCTGTTCTAATGTTGTGTATCATAGTTACGCTGGTTTTGACTGAAAGAAAAACAGAAGAAATAACATAAAAATTATTTGTGGTTGGTTTATTGACACTCGTCACTTACTTTTTCATATATTTATGAGAGACTAGTTTCAAAGGCCCTGGCCTCCATTTTCAATCTCTTTCCAGCTGGCATCTGTTGTTGTCTGCTCTCTCTGGTGGTGGAACTATGAAGTTTTTTGTCAAATTATCTACTGGCAGGATTTCAAAGTTCATTACGCGATCCTTATTTTTCCAGATGAATATGTTCTCCCATGTTGTCAATCTATTTTTGGTTTATTACTCCTTTTAATAATTTTGAATTTGGATCAATGTCATGGTTTTCGTTCCAAAAATGAAATGCTACTGCTGACTTGTCTTCTTCTTTCAATCTGATGTTTCTAAAGTGTTCTTTGACTCTGGTTTTTAAATTTCTTTTTGTTTGACCTATGTAGCATTTTTCACAATTCTTACAATTTATTTGGTATATTCCAGATTTGTTACCTGAAGGAATATACCAAATAAATTGTAAGAATTGTGAAAAATGCTACATAGGTCAAACAAAAAGAAATTTAAAAACCAGAGTCAAAGAACACTTTAGAAACATCAGATTGAAACAAGAAGACAAGTCAGCAGTAGCATTTTATTTTTGGAACGAAAACCATGACATTGATCCAAATCCAAAATTATTAAAAGGAGTAATAAACCAAAAATAGATTGACAACATGGGAGAACATATTCATCTGGAAAAATAAGGATCGCGCAATGAACTTTGAAATCACACCAGTAGATAATTTGACAAAGAAGTTCATAGTTCCACCACCAGAGAGAGAGAGCAGACAACAACAGATGCCAGTTGGAAAGAGATTGAAAATGGAGGCGACTGCCTTTGAAACTAGTCTCTCATAAATATATGAAAAAGTAAGTGACGAGTGTCAATAAACCAACCACAAATAATTTTTATATTAATTTTGACGTCACTGTTACTAAATTCCTCCAAACACACATCAAGAAGAAATAACTTTTCACCTCTTTTTTTTCCACCTTCAAACGTTGCAGTAAGCTTGTGTAGTAATCGCCAGTGATACTTCTTAACAGAAACAGTTTCGCTTTGCAACTTTTGATCAGGTGTCAACAAACATGGCACATTCCTTGCACAGAACTTGTGAAATCTCTAAACATTACTTAAAATATTATCTGCACATTCTTTTGATAGTTTACAGCCTCTGCTATCTTAACTTCAATCTGCAGTCTTCCAGTATTAAATGATGAATTTTTTCATGGATCTCTGGAGTTGTAACTTCCACCAGGCATACAGAGTTGATAGTGAGGCTCATCACTTGTGCTCATATGAGTTATTTTAAACTGCAACCCGCCTTTAACTACTACTACGCACTTATTAAACTATTACAAGAACAAGATTTGGTAAAGGAGAAACAATGGGATAACTTTATTTCTGTGGGGAAGCAGTTAGACAGCTTTGCCAAAGATAAACTTAAATTTGGTCTTCAGAATAATCCGGATATTGAGGATTTTGCTATGCCATTCCGAGTGAATACAACATTTGCCTCACTGGTTTCTGTTTCCACACTGCTTTTTTTTTTGACATGTTTCAAGAGCTCTTGCTCCTATCATCAGCTGATACTCGACTAGTGCAAGTTGTAGTGGTTTCCTCTTTCTCCGTTTTGTCAATAGATGGCATGATGTACTTGTCAAAGATGTCCGGTGGTGGAGTTTCAAAATTCATGACTCTATGACGATTTTTGTTGATGAAGATTTTTTCCATACGGAAAGGTCTATGGGGTGATTAACATATTTTATTAGAGATGTTTCCAAGTTGATGTCATGTCTAGTATTCAAAAACTGAAAAGCCACTGCTGATGCAATGTGTCAATATCTTCTCGATTCACTTTTGTACTAATTTGTGCTTCACTGTCCCTACGCTTCTTCCAAGTTTACTACTACTCACTTATTAAACTATTACAAGAACAGGATTTGGTAAAGGAGAAACAGTGGGGTAACTTTATTTCTGTGCGGGAGCAGTCAGACGGCTTTGCCAAAGACAAATTTAAGTTTGGTCTTCAGAAGAATCCGGATATTCAGGATTTTGCTATGCCATTCCGCGTGAATACAACATTTGCCTCACTGGTTTCTGTGGATGTCAACAAAAGCCCTAGCATATACAAAGACATTGTATCTCCTAATAGAAAAGATTTACTTTTAAAAATGTACATATCTTTAATATCTTAAAGTATATCAGCTTCCTGTGTTTTCTTTTTTCTGATGAGTGATAATTTGATGTACTTGTTTGTAATTCAATAAATTAGAATAGGGGAAAAAGAAAGTGTTGAATTAGTTGAATAAACCAGCACCTTCACCTGCCTTTTTGACCTTATTTGAGCACTTTTCCCCCTGCTTTTTTCATATGAGATTTGAACCTAAAATACTTAACTCTGAACATAAATTAACATTTCGTTTGTATTTAGCTAAAAATTACAGTACCTTTTCTTCTGTCATCATCAGCTACCTTTCTCTGCTTGTCCTTATTAGTTACAACCCGCCAAATTGTCCTCTTTTTGGGTTGGGTTTTAATGGGTGATGATGACTTTAAATTTTGATCATTTTCACGTTTTGTGCTTTCCTCATCTTCGTCACTAGTATCTTCAGTTTCTGCAATGAGAATATAGGGAAATGTTTTGTCAGTTTATTAAGATAAAAGCATGTAAGTAAAGGATAATATACTTCAATTTGACTTAATCCTTTTGCTGTTTTTGTTCTAAATTAATACTGCCTAATATTATTATTTATTATTATTGTCATTGAGCTTTACAGCAATGGACAACGTCAGAAGATACAATACAAATTACAACAATATGATACAGAGTATGTACAAAGTCGAGCTTAACAGCAATTGATGTCAGAAGATAACATAAATATTGAAATACAATACAAATCTTTCTATTCTATTTTACAGAATATATACCAATCAGAAAATAATGTTCAGTAAATAAGTGACTCTATTTACAAGTGAGATGCAATTTTCAAAAAATTGCTGTAAGGAGTAGAATGGTTTGATTAATAATCTGTCATAAAGCCTATGTTCAAAGCAAAGATATGACATGCAAAGTTAAGGTGAAGTGGATTCATTAATGGGGGGGGGGGGGGGGAGAGAAAGAAAGAAAAACAGAGGAAATAACTTTTCACCTCCTTCCCCCCCCCAACCTTCAAGCATTGCAGTAAGCTTGTGTAGTAATCGCCAGTGATACTTCTTAACAGAAGCAGTTTCGCTTGGCAAATTTTGATCAGGTGTCAACAAACATGGCACATTCCTTGCACAGAACTTGTGAAATCCCAAAACATTGCTTAAAATGTTATCTGCACTTTCTTTTGATAGTTTACAGCCTCTGCTATCTTAACTTCAATCTGCGGTCTTACAGTACTAAATGATGAATTTTTTCATGGATCTCTGGAGTTGTGACTCCACCAGGCATACAGAGTTGATAGTGAGGCTCATCACTAGTGCTCATATGAGTTATTTTAAACTCTGCTGCAACCCACCTTAAACTACTACTACACACTTATTAAACTATTACAAGAACAAGATTTGGTAAAGGAGAAACAGTGGGATAACTTTATTTCTGTGAGGGAGCAGTCAGACGGCTTTGCCAAAGACAAATTTAAGTTTGGTCTTCAGAAGAATCCGGACATTGAGGATTTCGCCATGCCATTCCGAGTGAATACAAGATTTGCCTCACTGGTTTCTGTGGATGTCAACAATAGCCCTAGCATATACAAAGACATTGTATCTCCTAATAGAAAGACTTGCTTTTAAAAATGTACTGATGTTCGAGATCTTCTTGGGAAATGTGTAGATGTTTAATATCTTGAAATATAACAGCTTCATGGCTTTCTTTTTTCTGATGAGTGATAATTTGATGTACTTGTTTGCAGTTCAATAAATTAGAATAGCAAAAAGAAAGTGTTGAATTAGTTGAATAAACCAGCACCTTCAACTACCTTTTTTACCTTATTTGAGCACTTTTTCCTTTGCTATTTTCATCTGAGACTTGCATCTAAAAATTCTAACTCTCAACATAAATTAACATCTCATTTGTATTTTGCTAAAAATTACAGTACCTTTTCTTCTGTCATCATCAGCTACCTTTCTCTGCTTCTCCTTATTAGTTACAACAGACCAACCTTTCCTGGGTTGGGTTTTAAGGGGTGATGACTTTAAATTTTGAACATTTTCACGTTTATCTGTGCTTTCCTCTTCTTCTTCACTAGTATCGTCAGTTACTGCAATGAGAATATAGTAAAATGTTATGTCAGTGTATTAAGATAAAGCATGTAATGGAAAATATACTTTAATTTGATTTAGTCCTTTTGCTGTTTTTGTTCTAAACTAATATTGGCTATATGAGGTGATAATGAAATGAATCCATATACTGAAGGAATTGAACTATGTATTTAAAACAATGATATAACATGCAAAGTTAAGGTGAAGTGTAATCACTAATGGGGGGGGGGGGGGGGGAGATAATCAAATCAAATTTTATTGACTCAATAACATTTACATATTTGAGCAAAGCTCTTAGACTGGTGTCGCGTCAGTATACATATTAAAATGTAAAAACTACATATAAAATTAATGATTAATATAAAAGAATAAATATGTTTGCTACTGCTTAAAACTATACAAACAAAATGAATAATTAGTTTATATCATCTTGCATATATTCTTTAACAGAGTAATAGGCATTCTTAATAAGTAGGTTCTTAACAGGTTTTTTGAATAGTGTTTCTCTTTTTTCTTTCTGAACTGACAGTGGTAGTTTGTTGAATACCTTAACTCCCATACAGTAGGGGCTTTTTTCAAGCAAAGCCAGTCTATGGACGCAAAATTTTATGCTGTTCTAATGTTGTGTATCATAGTTACGCTGGTTTTGACTGAAAGAAAAACAGAAGAAATAACTTTTCACCTCTTTTTTTTCCCCACCTTCAAACGTTGCAGTAAACTTGTGTAGTAATCGCCAGTGATACTTCTTAACAGAAACAGTTTCGCTTTGCAACTTTTGATCAGGTGTCAACTACATGGCATATACCTTGCACAGAACTTGTGAAATCCCAAAACATTCCTTAAAATATTATCTGCACATTCTTTTGATAGTTTACAGCCTCTGCTATCTTAACTTCAATCTGCGGTCTTCCAGTATTAAATGATGAATTTTTTCAAGGATCTCTGGAGTTGTGACTTCCACCAGGCATACAGAGTTGACAGTGAGGCTCATCACTTGTGCTCATATGAGTTATTTTAAACAGCAACCCGCGTTTAACTACTACTACACACTTATTAAACTATTACAAGAACAAGATTTGGTAAAGGAGAAACTAATGGGATAACTTTATTTCTGTGGGGAAGCAGTTAGACAGCTTTGCCAAAGATAAACTTAAATTTGGTCTTCAGAAGAATCCGGATATTGAGGATTTTGCTCTGCCATCCCGAGTGAATACAACATTTGCCTCACTGGTTTCAGTGGATGTCAAAAAAAGCCCTAGCATATACAAAGACATTGTATCTCCTAATAGAAAGACTTACTACTAGTTGAATAAACCAGCACCTTCACCTCCCTTTTTTACCTTATTTGAGCACTTTTCCCCTTGCTATTTTCATCTGAGATTTGCATCTAAAAATCTTAACTCTGAACATAAATTAACATCTCGTTTGTATTCAGCTAAAAATTACAGTACCTTTTCTTCTGTCATCATCAGCTACCTTTCTCTGCTTCTCCTTATTAGTTACAACAGACCAACCTTTCCTGGGTTGGGTTTTAATGGATGATGACTTTAAATTTTGAACATTTTCACGTTTATCTGTGCTTTCCTCTTCTTCTTCACTAGTATCGTCAGTTACTGCAATGAGAATATAGTAAAATGTTATGTCAGTGTATTAAGATAAAGCATGTAATGGAAAATATACTTTAATTTGATTTAGTCCTTTTGCTGTTTTTGTTCTAAACTAATATTGGCTATATGAGGTGATAATGAAATGAATCCATATACTGAAGGAATTGAACTATGTATTTAAAACAATGATATAACATGCAAAGTTAAGGTGAAGTGTAATCACTAATGGGGGGGGGGGGAGATAATCAAATCAAATTTTATTGACTCAATAACATTTACATATTTGAGCAAAGCTCTTAGACTGGTGTCGCGTCAGTATACATATTAAAATGTAAAAACTACATATAAAATTAATGATTAATATAAAAGAATAAATATGTTTGCTACTGCTTAAAACTATACAAACAAAATGAATAATTAGTTTATATCATCTTGCATATATTCTTTAACAGAGTAATAGGCATTCTTAATAAGTAGGTTCTTAACAGGTTTTTTGAATAGTGTTTCTCTTTTTTCTTTCTGAACTGACAGTGGTAGTTTGTTGAATACCTTAACTCCCATACAGTAGGGGCTTTTTTCAAGCAAAGCCAGTCTATGGACGCAAAATTTTATGCTGTTCTAATGTTGTGTATCATAGTTACGCTGGTTTTGACTGAAAGAAAAACAGAAGAAATAACTTTTCACCTCTTTTTTTTCCCCACCTTCAAACGTTGCAGTAAACTTGTGTAGTAATCGCCAGTGATACTTCTTAACAGAAACAGTTTCGCTTTGCAACTTTTGATCTGGTGTCAACTACATGGCATATACCTTGCACAGAACTTGTGAAATCCCAAAACATTCCTTAAAATATTATCTGCACATTCTTTTGATAGTTTACAGCCTCTGCTATCTTAACTTCAATCTGCGGTCTTCCAGTATTAAATGATGAATTTTTTCAAGGATCTCTGGAGTTGTGACTTCCACCAGGCATACAGAGTTGACAGTGAGGCTCATCACTTGTGCTCATATGAGTTATTTTAAACAGCAACCCGCGTTTAACTACTACTACACACTTATTAAACTATTACAAGAACAAGATTTGGTAAAGGAGAAACTAATGGGATAACTTTATTTCTGTGGGGAAGCAGTTAGACAGCTTTGCCAAAGATAAACTTAAATTTGGTCTTCAGAAGAATCCGGATATTGAGGATTTTGCTCTGCCATCCCGAGTGAATACAACATTTGCCTCACTGGTTTCAGTGGATGTCAAAAAAAGCCCTAGCATATACAAAGACATTGTATCTCCTAATAGAAAGACTTACTACTAGTTGAATAAACCAGCACCTTCACCTCCCTTTTTTACCTTATTTGAGCACTTTTCCCCTTGCTATTTTCATCTGAGATTTGCATCTAAAAATCTTAACTCTGAACATAAATTAACATCTCGTTTGTATTCAGCTAAAAATTACAGTACCTTTTCTTCTGTCATCATCAGCTACCTTTCTCTGCTTCTCCTTATTAGTTACAACAGACCAACCTTTCCTGGGTTGGGTTTTAATGGATGATGACTTTAAATTTTGAACATTTTCACGTTTATCTGTGCTTTCCTCTTCTTCTTCACTAGTATCGTCAGTTACTGCAATGAGAATATAGTAAAATGTTATGTCAGTGTATTAAGATAAAGCATGTAATGGAAAATATACTTTAATTTGATTTAGTCCTTTTGCTGTTTTTGTTCTAAACTAATATTGGCTATATGAGGTGATAATGAAATGAATCCATATACTGAAGGAATTGAACTATGTATTTAAAACAATGATATAACATGCAAAGTTAAGGTGAAGTGTAATCACTAATGGGGGGGGGGGGAGATAATCAAATCAAATTTTATTGACTCAATAACATTTACATATTTGAGCAAAGCTCTTAGACTGGTGTCGCGTCAGTATACATATTAAAATGTAAAAACTACATATAAAATTAATGATTAATATAAAAGAATAAATATGTTTGCTACTGCTTAAAACTATACAAACAAAATGAATAATTAGTTTATATCATCTTGCATATATTCTTTAACAGAGTAATAGGCATTCTTAATAAGTAGGTTCTTAACAGGTTTTTTGAATAGTGTTTCTCTTTTTTCTTTCTGAACTGACAGTGGTAGTTTGTTGAATACCTTAACTCCCATACAGTAGGGGCTTTTTTCAAGCAAAGCCAGTCTATGGACGCAAAATTTTATGCTGTTCTAATGTTGTGTATCATAGTTACGCTGGTTTTGACTGAAAGAAAAACAGAAGAAATAACTTTTCACCTCTTTTTTTTCCCCACCTTCAAACGTTGCAGTAAACTTGTGTAGTAATCGCCAGTGATACTTCTTAACAGAAACAGTTTCGCTTTGCAACTTTTGATCAGGTGTCAACTACATGGCATATACCTTGCACAGAACTTGTGAAATCCCAAAACATTCCTTAAAATATTATCTGCACATTCTTTTGATAGTTTACAGCCTCTGCTATCTTAACTTCAATCTGCGGTCTTCCAGTATTAAATGATGAATTTTTTCAAGGATCTCTGGAGTTGTGACTTCCACCAGGCATACAGAGTTGACAGTGAGGCTCATCACTTGTGCTCATATGAGTTATTTTAAACAGCAACCCGCGTTTAACTACTACTACACACTTATTAAACTATTACAAGAACAAGATTTGGTAAAGGAGAAACTAATGGGATAACTTTATTTCTGTGGGGAAGCAGTTAGACAGCTTTGCCAAAGATAAACTTAAATTTGGTCTTCAGAAGAATCCGGATATTGAGGATTTTGCTCTGCCATCCCGAGTGAATACAACATTTGCCTCACTGGTTTCAGTGGATGTCAAAAAAAGCCCTAGCATATACAAAGACATTGTATCTCCTAATAGAAAGACTTACTACTAGTTGAATAAACCAGCACCTTCACCTCCCTTTTTTACCTTATTTGAGCACTTTTCCCCTTGCTATTTTCATCTGAGATTTGCATCTAAAAATCTTAACTCTGAACATAAATTAACATCTCGTTTGTATTCAGCTAAAAATTACAGTACCTTTTCTTCTGTCATCATCAGCTACCTTTCTCTGCTTGTCCTTATTAGTTACAACCCGCCAAATTGTCTTCTTTTTGGGTTGGGTTTTAATGGGTGATGATGACTTTAAATTTTGATCATTTTCATGTTTATCTGTGCTTTTCTCATCTTCTTCACTAGTATCTTCAGTTTCTGCAATGAGAATATAGGAAAATGTTTTGTCAGTTTATTAAGATAAAAGCATGTAAGTAACGGATAGTATACTTCAATTTGACTTAATCCTTTTGCTGTTTTTGTTCTAAATTAATACTGACTATAATTAATAATAATAATAATAATAATAATAATAATAATAATAATAATAATAATAATAATAATAATAATAATAATAATAATAATAATAATAATAATAATAATGAAATGAATCCATATACTGAAGGAATTGAACTATGTATTTAAAACAATGATATGACATGCAAAGTTAAGGTGAAGTGGAATCACTAATGGGGGCGGGGGTAGGGAAAAGAAAGAATTAGGGTGAGAATGTCAGGAGGCAACTAGAAGAAATGACAACAAAACAAAATGTGCATCACTCAGAAGATTATGTAAATGGTGAAAAAATATAATTAAACTCTGAAAATGGTGTGCAAACTTGAAAAATATCTTAGGGATTGATGAAGTATGACACAAAGGAGTGTGCGCAATAAGAATACACAAAATGTAGAATATTCGCATAGAATTCAATGCAGAAAATCAAATGAAGCTTGTGGTACTGATGGTATCCCAAGGAAAGTCTGGAGGGCATGAGCTCAGAACAAAAACAGAAAAATGCCATTGGCTCCAATATTTAATGCAATATTTAAAGAGGGTAAAGCTCCTAAAAGCTGGCCAACAGCAATTATAGTATAAATATTAAAGGGAAAATGTGTATTATAGGGAAATTAGCTTATTATCAATCTAAGGCAAGCCAAATCCTCCATTCTAATGACAAATGTTAACAAAAATGGGCAGAACAGAAATACAAATTATCCATATCCCAAAGAGCTTTAGGGACAAACAAGAGACCATATACTCTTTTCAGAATAAATACAATGCTAGAAAAATATTCAAGTCAAAGAGAGGGAGACTGTACATATGGTTTGTTGATTTTGAGAAAGCATTTGACACAAGTTAAGTCCCATATTGCTTAACCTATCTATTAACAATATTTTACAAGTTAGCAAATCTAACTTCCACATTGAAAATTTCAAGATTCACAGACAATTTCAATTTACTGATTACTTAGTAGAGGATCAATTAACAATATTGGCCTGTTAAAAGCAAATGAAGCAATATCCAGATTTTGTAAGGATTAGCAACTAAAAATAAATACTAGAAAATTAAAAGTTATGATTTTTAAGAAAAGAAATACAGCATGAATCAATCACCATATTCCTATGGGATACTGAAATTGATTTGACTTCAATCTATACTGAACACAACTCACATTTCCATGTTAGTACTGAGATCAATTCACACATGCAAGACTCAAGAATAAATAACTCAAGTGTTTATGTTGGTCAATTTGATTTATGTTGGCAAAACTCTGAAACACATTGGTTCCACATATTTTTAAAAAGTTAGCTCTGTTGTGTTTTATTACTCCAGTTCCATTAAGAAAACAAAGTGAAGAGCATGCAGCATATTAAAAGTACAGTAAAAGAGATCATCTTTGGCATATCCAAAGTGATTTGAATAACATAGGAATTTTCCAATTTCAATCTGATCCTATTTTCTAACAAAGGGCACCTTTGACCTCGAAAGTTTGGAACTGATCGAAAACTTATTAAATTGAAGATTATGACCGTGTACAGTCTATTTATATACAGATCATTAATTTATATCAGAACAAATATTAACCAATATTCTCTCAGGACTGATCACCATAGTTTCAACACAAGAAATAAGCATAAATTAGACTATCCAAGATGCAGATTAGCTCTTAGTGCAAATACTTGTTTTTATAATGGTATTAACATGTTCAACTACCTGAGGCAGCAAGATTTGTCCCAATTAATAGACTAAAAGTATGTATTCACAACTGGCTATTAAATAGGCCATTTTATTCAATTAATGAATTTATAGATAGTACTGTTGACATTACTCTGTAATTTACTTACATTTACTTACATTCACTTGGAATGGCATCATCTGACATTTCAGACTACATTGAACTAACCAAATTATGCATAGAACAAAATTTCTTCCAGTTTCAAACAAAATATTATCACCAAACTTCAGGGTTAGCAATGGGCAACCCCCTATCACCCTTCCTGGCCGATCTGTACATGAGTGCATTAGAAATAAGGATCAACAAAGGTTTCCCTTGGATGTTCAAACTCTGGCAACGATATGTAGATGACATCTTTGCAATAGTACCATATCCAAGAAAAAAGCATCAAATTCACTGTAGAAATAGAAAAAGATGAGCATTTACCATTTTTGGATCTAAAAATAATGAGGAATAAAAACAGACTAAACTTTGGCATTTACAGAAAACCAACACAGACAGACAACTACATAAAAGCTAATGGCTACAACCCAAGATCCCACAAACAGGCAATCTTCAATAGTTTAGCACACAGACTGGTAAACATCCCTCTCACAGCAGGAGAATACAAAACAGAATACAACAAAATAATTGAAATAGCACAAAAAAATAACTTTCCCAAATCATTAGTGGACAAAAAAGTGAGCTTAGCAAAAAAGAAGAAGCTACTAAAGGAAACCACAACTCTCTCAGCTACAGAAACTAATATGATTTTCAAAAAATTCACTTACCATCCATGGGCCTATGATAAATTCAAAAAAGTCTTCAAAAAACAAAATATTCAACTAGCACCAGTCAACCATTTCTCCTTAAAAAACCTAATTTGCTCAAACATCAAAGATGCCATTCCATCTAACAAAAAATCTGGTTTATATCAAATTGAATGCAATGACTGTAGTCAAATTTATATTGGAAAAACAAAAAGAAATTTAGAAACAAGAGCAAAGGAACACTTTAGAAACATAAAATATAAACAATTAGAAAAATCAGCAGTTGCCACACATTTTTGGGAAAAAAACCACAACATAAATCCAGAACCAAAACTACTAAAACATACATCAGGAAAACAAGAACTATCCACATGGGAACAAATCTTCATTTCAAAAAATAGGAACAAAGTATTCAATTTCTACATCCCCCAGAAAGATTTGTTCAGCAAGTTCCTTGAACCGCCACCAGAGGAGACCTGTGACAAAATATCGTCAACTACACCAACGAGAACCAGTCGAGAGCCGGCCGATGATAGAGGCAAAGCCTCAGAAACATGTTCCGGAAAAATTTAAAAGTAAGTGTTGTCTAGTGTCTTTAATCGACTCTCTTTAAAGTTAATTTAATTCACACATTTTTCCCATTGCAATGAATTAACAATGGGCGGAGCAATGTTGTGAAGAAACATGACTTTTTCTTTGCCAAATGAGGTCTTACTTTGCCTTTTTTGGAGCAGGTTCACCTGGCACAATCCACTGTTTTGACTGTGATTTACTTTCTGAAGTTTAATGATGTATTTAAGTTTCATCCATGTGTCAAGTCACGTGAGTGACACAGCAACATGATGCCGCAAACAGAAGCACAATGGTAGGCAATGGAAAAACATGAATTGCTGCACATCAGTCTGCATCTTGATGATGCAGACCGTGTCAATTTCTTTGTGAATAAGTCATTCAACGTCAGTGAGTTTAAAAGTATTATTTCTGTTTGTAACATAATCTGAGCTCACATTAACTGAATTGGATTGTTCTGGCAGTGTTAAGGAGAAAGGTGGATCGTGTCTCATTTGAATTGTGAGCTATCTAGCTAATACACTTTTTCATGGTTTTTAAATGGAAGAACAACTGAATAATACAGCTCGGAACTCTCTAGAGCAAAAAGAGATTATGAAACATTCATAAACAAACGTATAATGTGACAAGCCACGTTCTGCTGAAGTACTATTCTACAAGCCAGCAGGAAGTTTATGGTTTTCCTCTCATTCGAATTTAACAAACACCTTGGCTTACTCAAACTAATACTTTTATCAAGTCATGTCAAACATTTACATTTCAGTTCTGAGTAATTACAATTATATGTACATGCATGCCAACTAATAATAATAATATTCATTACAGCATCAAATCCCGGCCATGTCATTGAATTTTTCATGTTGACTCTATCAAAAACCTTAGCCTATATACAGCTAGTATGAAGAAATGATTAATTTCCATCAATTAACTAAAATATTAAGAGTTAAATGATGAAGCCTGGGACTCAAGTACTTACGATAGTAAGTCACCACAAAAAAGGTGTATCTTGGATGCGAGAGCCCCTAGTGGTTTACCGGGGAAATATGTGAGTCAAATGGAGAATTTAATGTAATGACGGCACGTTGGCCATTCTAGCTCAATGGGTTAGAGCGACTGGACGGAAACCACGAGATCCGTGGTTCAAATCCCGGCCTTGGCATTGAATTTTTCATGTTGACTCTATCAAAAACCTTAGCCTATATACAGCTAGTATGAAGAAATGATTAATTTCCATCAATTAGCTAAAATTCATTACAGTGCTTACGTCGTAATGCATTGTTATAATATAATACTACTTTATTGTATTAGGAAAACTATATAAGCTAAAAATATGGGGTTTTTATGGGTGTGTTAGATACATTACTCTCTACGTTCCTCATGGATCAGTTTTTGCAAAATTTGAATTTTTGTATTAGTGCGAATAGTATTTAATAGAGATTGATTAGGTTGGTGCTTGTCACACACCACTCAGGGGGAATGCAATATGACAACACTGCTGGACTCCGGATGGTTGCTCACCTAGTAGCGCTCAAGGACAAACATCATCGTATTTGAAACTCTAATAAGTCGGAAGCAAATAATGTTTTGGTTTTGTTTATTAAGTACCAAGTCTTGTATGAATTGTACTTTCTGATCTAGCTTGTAACATTTCCTTTTTCTTTTCTCCATGGCTAATTAAAAGCAACCGAGAACTGAAAGACAAAACCTCTGTGCAACGTAAATTCAAGATACGGACAATTACCTCTTACTTCTCATTTGTTGCTATGACACTTGTGCCGAAAGACTACACAAACCAATGTTCTTGTCTTTTGTTTCCATGGCCAAAACATGGCCTGCTGCTTGTGACTTTGCCAGCAGCAATAAGCAAAATGCATTTCGAATTTCTTTGAAGATAGCTTATGCTCATTTAATGTTGTGAAACTTGGTTGTTTTTCCTTGAAATTAAATGAGTGTAACTACAAATTACATATAAATGCATTACATCTAAAGAAGATTCTATTAATAGGTTTCTAAATTACATTTTTTCTAGAACCTGTAAATATTTACGTATAAATACAAATTATGTATAACTGGGTTAGTTATAAATGAATGAATGCAATGAACACAATGTAACATCATTTTAAAATTTTAATTTAAAAATTACAGTACCTTTGCTTCTGCCCACATTGACTTCCTCTGTCTGTTTATTTTTATTGTTTGGAACATGCAAACTTGGTAGCTTTTCTGAATAATTGTTATTTACCAATGACATAATTAAATTTTTATTTCTGTGTGTAAATATCAATTCATCTTTTTGCTGTTGTTCTTCTTCCTCTTCTTCTTTGCCAATAGTTTTAATTACTGCAATAATAAACAAGAGAAATTTAGTTTATTTAGAGAAAAACATATTTAATTACTTTGATTTGTATGTTTTTGCTTTCTTTGTTATTTTTGCTCTAAACTAACAGCGGCTAGGTAGAGCCTTGAGGTGATAATAAAATGAACATAAATGCATATTCAAAACAATGAGGTGGCATACAAAGTTATGCAAGAAGGAACCAACAGTTCATTGCAGTGCATTTTAGAGAAGCATAAAAATAATTGAAAAAGCTATATATAGTTGGTTCTTTGACATTTTGTCACTTACATTTTTATATTTTTCAGGGACTGGTTTTGGAAGCCATCGCCTCCATTATCAAGCTCTAAGAGGTAATCTGGCGATGGCTTAGTGATTATGGCTTCTAGAATGTTGTGCATAATTGTATGTTTTAACTTATAACTTGTGTTGGTGAAATAAATAATCATCTTCAAAGAAGTATAAGGATTATTAATTCAATAATTTAGAAGTAATAAAATACGAGGGCTGTTCAATAAAGAATGATCATTATTTTTTTTACGGTCATAATTTTTTGCATTAAAATTCAATCTTATTATATTCTGTTAGCTTAATGTGAAACAAACATGCCGTAGTAGTTTAATTGTTGGCACTCCTGGTTCCCGCCTGTGAGAACCAGGCAAGTTCAATCATAAATCCTTTCATGGAAGTGTGGAAAACAGTGTTGTTGTATAAATTAAATTAATTAGGAGTCGATTAATGACACAAAACAACACTTACTTTTAAATTTTCCCGGAACCAGTTTCTGAGGCCTTCCCTCTATCTTCAGCCGGACATCGACTTGTTCTCATTGGTGTAGCTGGCAATATTTTGTCATCGGTCTCCTCTGGTGGCAGTTCAGCAAGTTCCTCGAACCGCCACCAGAGGAGACCGATGACAAAATATTGCCAGCTACACCAATGAGAACAAGTCGATGTCCGGCTGAAGATAGAGGGAAGGCCTCAGAAACTGGTTCCGGGAAAATTTAAAAGTAAGTGCTGTTTTGTGTCATTAATCGACTCCTAATTAATTTAAGTTCAATCATGTTCAGTATCGCCTACCGCTGTAATGGAGGTAACACGTGAGGAACAATATGCAGCTTTGAAATTCTGCTTTCGTCTCAACAAATCTTCAGTTGAGGCCTATACAATGTAACAGGAGACCTATGGAGAGTCTGTCCTTTCCTACAGCACAGCTCGAAGGTGGTTTAAAATGTTTAAAGAGGGGAGACAATCAATTTCAAAGGAAGGTGGACCCGGTGCTCCAGTTATTGCTCTTACGAAAGAAAACATCAACACTGCTGCTGCCATTGTGAGAGAGGATCGACGAATTACCTTAAGATCACTTTCTGAAATACTGAACATTTCATTGGGTGCCACACAAAGGACATTTGCATGCAGGTCTGCATGCAGTTAAAGTTGTTGTTAGAGGATGATCCAGAGTCTCTTTTAAACGTAATCACTGCTGATGAAACTTGGCTACATCATTTTGATCCTGAGAGCAAACAGCGAAGCTCAGTGTGGAAATCTCCTTCATCACCAACCCCCCAAAAAGCAAAAGTGGTTGCTTCTGCTGGGAAAGTTATGGTCATCTCATTCTTTGATATTCATGGAATGGTTTATCAGCATGTTGTACCTGCACACACATCAGTAACTGGACAATACTACAGGGATGTCCTGAAAACATTGCAAGTCATATCAGGTGCAAAAGACCACAATTCCGTGAAGCAGCCTGGATTCTGCCCCACGATAATGCACGGCCGCATATTGCCAATGTTGTTGCTGAACATCCCTCACCATCCCTATAGTCCGGATTTAGCCCCATGTGACTTTTTTCTATTCCCTAACTTGAAGAAACGCCTTCGTGCGAGGCATTATCCATCATCAGAAGCAGTGAAGGCTGCGGAGGCGATTTTGAAGGATCTCTCAAAAATGGTTTCCAGCATGTCTTTGAAGAATGGCAGAAATACTGGGACAAGTGCATCACATTCAGGGGAGACTTTTGAGAAGGACCATCAAAATTATGAGGATGAGTAAAGGAACGTGAAAAAAAAATTGTGATCATTCTTTATTGAACAGCCCTCGTACACTGATCCAGGACAACGTCCTAGAGATAAAGTTTTGTGTTTGCTGACTGAAATGAAGCTGGGAATGAAAGTTTAAGTTCTATATAAAACTGTTATATATTCTAAAGTAATCATAACATAACTCAAACAAAAGCTAAATATTAAACACAAAATTAAACCAAAATTATATTACAAATTGGAGTCCCGTCACACAAGTTTTAAAATGCAATATCAACTTATTTTCTTTCAAATTAGATGAGGGATCTAGAACATTTATCTTAAGTATACCATGGCAGCATGACAGCTTGGAAATAGCTTCAGGTATACAATAATGCTTACACAATAGTGTACTATACAAGGAAATAGAGGTGAAGCTGGTGAACCAAAAGATTCCCCAATCTCAAGCTAACAATTTTGGAAAAGATAGATATTCTGCAACCATCGAGAAAAATTATCTTCTCAGTTGTTAATTACAAACGATCAATATACTGGTTTCCAAAGATACATGGATACAATTTTCTCTCTTCATACAAATTATCTATACTGGCGCCATCCTTAGTTTAAGGAACAATGTAAACAAAAGCATGTATGTGTGTGACATCATTAGCTGTTCAACCTTGTAACTCTCTGCGGATGAATAATATAATTTGCATATAATTTTGAAAGACTTTATGCAAAATATATAAACAACTTCATATTATTACAAATGCAACAGTCAAAAAATAATAAATTACTATTTTATTTGATATAGCAAGTGTAGATATAGATGGTTAGGCTGTCAAAAAAAACCTATGAACTTATAGAACACATTAACGATACTGAACTAAAAGAAGAGGACACACTAGTCTCGTTTGATGTTAAATCACTGATTCACAGCATACCAGTTAATCAACTCCCACCGTTGATAGAAAAATGGCTCAAATCACTTGGAATGTCATCACCTGAAATTTCAGATTACATGGATCTAACCAAATTATGCATAGAACAAAATTTCTTCCAGTTTCAAACAAAATATTTCCACCAAATTTCAGGTTTAGCAATGGGCAACCCCCTATCACCCTTCCTGGCCGATCTGTATATGAGTGCATTAGAAATAAGGATCACCAAAGTTTTCCCTTGGATGTTCAAACTATGGCAACAATATGTAGATGACAACTTTGCAATAGTACCAAAAAAGCACATCAGTGATGCACTAAAACTTTTAAATATCCAAGAAAAAAGCATCAAGTTCACTGTATAAATAGAAAAAGACGAGAATTTACCATTTTTGGATCTAAAAATAATGAGAAATAAAAACAGACTAAACTTTGGCATTTACAGAAAACCAACACAGACAGACAACTACATAAAAGCTAATGGCTACAACCCAAGATCCTACAAACAAGCAATCTTCAATAGTTTATCACACAGACTGGTAAACATCCCTCTCACAGCAGAAGAATACAAAACAGAATACAACAAAATTATTGAAATAGAACAAAAAAATGATTTTCCCAGATCATTAGTAGACAAAAAAGTGAACTTAGCCAAAAAGAAGAAGCTATTAAAGGAAACCACAACCCTCTCAGCTACAGAAACTAATATGATTTTCAAAAAATTCATTTACCATCCATGGGCCTTTGATAAATTCAAAAAAGTCTTCAAAAAACAAAACATTCAACTAGCACCAGTCAACCATTTCTCCTTAAAAAACCTAATTTGCTCAAACATCAAAGATACTATTCCATCTAACAAAAAATCTGGTATATATCAAATTGAATGCAGTGACTGTAGTCAAATTTATATTGGAAAAACCAAAAGAAATTTAGAAACAAGAGCAAAGGAACACTTTAGAAACATAAAATATAAACAATTAGAAAAATCAGCAGTTGCCATGCATTTTTGGGGAAAAAACCACAACATAAATCCAGAACCAAAACTACTAAAACATACATCAGGTAAACAAGAACTATCCACATGGGAACAAATCTTCATTTCAAAAAATAGGAACAAAGTATTCAATTTTGACATCCCCCAGAAAGATTTGTTCAGCAAGTTCCTTGAACCGCCATCAGAGGAGACCTATGACAAAATATCGTCAACTACACCAATGAGAACCAGTCGAATGCCGGTTGAGGATGGAGACAAAGTCTCTGAAACATGTTCCAGAAACATTTAAAAGTGTTGTTTAGTGTCATTAATCGACTCTCTTTAAATTTAATTTATTATAACATCACTGTTTTCAACATTTCCAAGAAAGGAAGGGTTAGCTCTGTTGTGTTTTATTACTCCAGTTCCATTAAGAAAACAAAATGACGACCATGCAGCATATTCAAAGTACAGTAAAAGAGATCATCTTTGACATATTCAAAGTGATTTGAATATCATAGGAATTTTCCAATTTCAATCTGATCTTACTTCCTAACAAGGGACACCTTTGACCTTGAAAGTTTGGAACTACACAAAAACATGTTTAGAGTAATAATCAATCATAAATAAAACAGTGGTCCGTGTGATTTCTATGCAAAACATTGCTACCTCCAATGACGTTTTAATGGAGGGAAACAGAGTAATAACATATCAATACCATAGGAGAGAAATTGTACGGTTATACAGGATTCAAAGATATCAATGGACAATTACATTTCAGTCAACAGTGCTATGAGAGTGAGCTGATATGTAATACAAAAAAAAAAAAAAAAAAAAAAAAAAAAAAAAAAAAAAAAAAAAAAAAAAAAACCATCCACCACTTTATTTCTCAACATATTCTCCAGAAAGGGTAATACATTTGTCATATCCAAGTTGTAATTTAATCAAACCATCTCTGTAATGTGATTTATCATGGTCCTCCAAATAGCTGTTTATCGCATCATAGACCTCTTCATTGTTATGAAATCTTTGTCCTCCAAGAAATATTTTGAGGTTCTGGAACAGGTGGTAGTCACTGGGTGCTAGATCTGGCAAATAGGGTGTATGTTCAAGCAATTCAAACTTTAATTCACACATTTTTCCCATTGCAATGACTCAATTATGAGCCTGGGCATTGTTGTGAAGAAACAAGATTTCTTCATTGCCAAATGAGGCCTTTTTCTTTTCACCTTCACTCAAACGTTGCAGAAAGCTTGTGTAGTAATCACCAATGATACTTTTAGGCTTTTCCAAGTGATCAATAAAAATAATTCCCTGTACATCCCAGATAACACTCGCCATAACCTGTTATCTGACTTTGCCTTTAATGGAGTAGGTTCACTTGGCGGAATCCACTCTTGTTTGTTATAAAAACAATGAGTGTACATGAAATACTTAAGTCTACTTTTAAATTTATTGATGTTGGTTACATTTTTAATGTTATGTGGTAAGTGATTATATTGAGTAATCCCATTGTATGTGACACTTCCTTCAAACAAAACAGTGTTGTGTGGTATTACTGAGAGGTGACTATTGCTTCGAGTGTAGTAAATATGTACCTGTGAATTTAGTTGAAACTCCTCTAAATTATTCTTAACATATACCAAGACTTGATATAGGTATAATGAGGGTAAAGGCAAAATACGTAATTCTTTAAATAGCTCCCTACAACTACTTGTTGTTGGTGATCTTGTAATGATTCTAATGACCCAATTTTGCATTTTGAATACTGCAGTATGTCTTACCGAGTTTCCCCAAAACAAGATCCCATAAGACATGAGTGAGTTGAAATATGAATAATAAAGAACCCTTAGAGAATTCACGCTTAATGTCTCTGAAGCCAATCTGATAGCAAAACAAATTTTGCTTAACTTTTTTAATAACACCTCAATATGCTCACCCCATTTTAAGTGTTCATCAACATGAAGACCAAGAAACTTAGTTGTGTTTGTACATTTGATAACATTGTCACCGAGATGAATAATCTGGTTACTTAAATTCTTATTTTGGATGTGAAGAAAGAGAATAGCTGCTGTCTTATCTTCATTAACTATTAGCCTGTTCATTTCGAACCATTCTCTTAATTGATTAAATACACAATTTACTTTATGTTGCATAACAGTAATATTTTCCCCTCTAATAAAAACACTTGTATCATCTGTACTGTGTCTGCTTTATTTATGTTGTCTTCCAGATCATTGATGTAAACCGAGAAAAGGAGAGGTCGCAGAACAGAATCCTGTGGAACCCCAGTTTTTATAGTCCTTTTTTGTGAGCACTTAGAGTCTATTAATTTAGCTTTTTCATATATAGAAGTTATTTGTACAATCTGTTCCCTATTTTCCAGATAAGATCTAACCCAGTTTAATGCTATTCCACGAATCCCCAATGCTTCTAGTTTTTTGCATAGAATATTGTGGTCCACTAGATCAAATGCTTTTGATAAATCTACAAATAAACCTAATCCAACCTCTCTTTTATCTGCTGCATAATAAGCCTGCTTAAGGAAGACCATTGCAGCTGTCGTTGATTTGCCTTGCCGAAATCCATGCTGATACATAATATACTAAATAAATTGTAAAAATTGTGAAAAATGCTACATAGGTCAAACTAAAAGAAATCTAAAAACCAGAGTCAAAGAGCACTTTAGAAACATCAGATTGAAACAAGAAGAAAGTCAGCAGAAGTAAAAATCATGACATGGATCCAAATCCAAAATATTAAAAGGAGTGATAAACCAAAATAAACTGAAAACATGGGAGAACATATTCATATGGAAAAATAAGGACAGCGTAATGAACTTTGAAATCCCACCTGTAGATAATATGACAAAGAAGTTCATAGTTCCACCGCCAGAGAGAGAGAGAGAGAGAGAGCAGACAACAGATGCTAATCCTTGTTTCACGTAAGCTTGCCCAGTATCTCTTACCGGTCACGTGACCTAATCACATCTCATTGGCTGCTATTGTGGTAAAGACAGTCGTGCAGTAACAATTAGTTCGTTATTTAACATGGTGATATATCTTTATATGTTGGAAGAGAATTGTCAAATTTATATTTTCGTAACTGTTTTAATCAAATATATCACGCAACAGAGATGATTTATCTGAAATGCATGTTAATTCTTAAACGAAGTAAAGAGGAGGTTCCTTTGCTCTCAAGCACAAGACACGATAGCACGTGCTTCAGGGGTAGTGGTGACATATTTGTTTATATGACTTTCACCACTGACCTTGTTTTGAACTGGATTAGTCATATATCGCCATTCGAAGGTTGTTGTGCTTAGTGCGAAAGCTAGGTTATTTTATTGATCGTTGATTGCGCGTGTACTTATTTGAATAATGGCAGAGTCTACCGCCAGTTTTTCGCTGAAGTATCGCAAGGGTAAATCTTTACAAACAGGCGAAAAAAGAATTGTGTTGCATGTGTTTAATGCACTCATAGAGAAGAATCTGTCTTTGTCAGTGAGAGAAGTCGAACAGCTGTGCTCTGAAGTTACAGGTGTGAGTGTTAGATCCGTAGGAACATCGAGAAAACAGGAAAACTTACCACTCCAGGCAAAAGCAGGAATAAACAAAAGCGCGTGCTCGGAGAAAATACGTGAAAAGTTCTGTGCGTCGCCATGTGTAGGTATAGTTTTTTCTTTAGAAACGAACTCCCTAACATAAATAACATTTCGTTTGCTGTAAATGAGGATGCAGATTCACCAAATTTCAGCAGATTGCTTATACAGCTGGGGTTTGTGAATGAAAAAAAGAGGCAAGAAAAATGTGCTAAAAAAGAGGCGATGTTGTTGTATGGCAAAGATGTTATTTAAGGACAGTCAGACTGTACCGAGATACAAGTTGCAAAATATACTACCTTGACGAGACTTGGGAGAATGAAGAACACACGAAAAGTAAGGTATGGCATGACACGACTTTCAAGACTGAAAGACAAGCATTTTTGAAAGCCATGTGTGCTGGTTTAAAACATCCAGTGGAAAAGGCTGAAGGCCTTTCATTGTAAACTTGTTTCAGTTACATTGCTCAGTCATTCAGTTTCAACTTGCTCAGTTTCATTATAAACTTGTATTTTTGCATGCCTTCATATCCTTATTTGTATGATTTTATTTATCTTCCCGGCAATTATTATGACGTTTCCTGCAGGTTTAAATGTGACAGAAAGGCACCGCCTATGGCCTATGGCACGAAAGCACTAGCCAATTAGGGCGAGGGGGAAGGTAGTTTAATGCAGAGTGATACATGTCAGTGGGGCAAGGTTATTCCAGAAAGAATGAAATATGCATTAATAACTCCTTTGCACAAAGGTGGTACATATGAACAAGAAAACTATCGCCCAATATCAGTCTTGACAAGTTTTTCAACAATATTAGAAAAATTAGTATATGTTAGACTAAAAGCTTTTTTGGAAAAAAATAAAATATTAAATGATTGCCAACATGGTTTTAGAAAAAATTTATCAACAATTACAGCTGTAACCACATTAGTAAATGAAATAGCACTAAATTTAGATTTACAAAAAAATACTGCTGCAATAATGTGTGACATTTCGAAGGCTTTTGACTGCGTAAGTCATCAAATTCTTTTAAAAAAACTTGAATATTATAATATAAAAGATCAAAACTTAAAGTGGTTTCATTCATACCTGTCCAATCGCAAACAAAGTGTAATTAGTAAATGTAGCACTGGAATTTATAAATCAAAATGGAGAGAAAATACCAGTGGTGTACCGCAAGGCTCTGTGCTGGGTCCTCTGCTTTATATACTTTACACTAACGATTTACCTCAAAGTATAAATGGGTATCCAATATTGTATGCAGATGACACATCAGTTATTTTACAAAATATAAGTCATAATAGTTTGCAAACTGATATAAGCAATGCATTAAATAACTTAGACAAATGGTTCACTGATAATGGTATGAGCTTAAATAAAACAAAAACTAGTATTATACAATTTAAAACTGCTGCTAATGCTAATCTGAAACAAGATAATGTAGACAATAATAATAGTTCTACAATAAAGGGTTATAGTAAGATATTAGGAATGCACATAGATGAATGCTTAAAATGGAATATCCATATTGAACATATAACCAAAAAATTGAATTCGGCCTGCTATAACATGTTATGCCTGACAAATATGATGAATATAGAAACAAAAAAAATTGTATATTACAGCTATTTTCATTCGATCTTGGCCTATGGTATAATATTGTGGGGAAATGCATCGGGATGGGAAACTGTTTTTAAAATTCAAAAAAAGGTAATACGTATAATGTTACATGCTAACTTTAAAGATTCATGCAAACCACTATTCAAAAAATTAAAAATTCTAACAATGCCCTCAGTATATATTTTAGAGTTATCCACCTATGTATATAAAAATTATGAGAAATTTATCCAAAAACAAAATCGTCATCATTACGGCACTCGGAAAGAGTCCAGCATAAAATACCCCATGCATAGATTAACATTATATGAAAAAACACCCCATTATATGGGTATAAAAATATACAATAAATTACCTCAACGACTCAAAGAAATAAAAACTCTGAAACTATTTAATAAAAGTGTAAAAGATCTGTTATTACATAAGACATATTACTCCATACAGGAATTCATGGATGACACAATATCATAACTACTTGTAATTGATATTTATTTATTTATATATTATTTGTTATTTATTATTATTTAATATTATTATTTATTATTATTACTTGTAATTGATAATTTATGTACATATACATTAGAATTAGTTTTTCTTTTTCTTTCTTTTAAATTTCTTTTATGTATAACTTGACGACTCACCAGTTTACCAGCTAGGCTGACAATGTAAACGTTATGTGACAATAAAGATTCTATTCTATTCTATTCTATATGAAACAGAGTATAGTTGGAGAGAGGTTGAAAATGGAGGCAATGGCGTCTGAAACTAGTGCCTCGATAATATAAAAACTTAAGTGACGAATTGTCACTAAACCAACTATAGTTTTTCTGATTAATGTTTGATGTTACTGTTACTAAATTCCTCCAATCACGCATAACTATAAACAATGAATTATTTCAATGATTTCTGGTGATGTGACTTCCACAGGACGTCCAGAGCGAGACTCATCGCTAGTGCTCGTATGTCCCATTTTAAACTCTACAACCCAACTTTTAATCATTGTCTATGAAAGGACAGAGTCTTTCAATGTACTGTCCATTTCCTTCTTGATTTCTTTAGGCATTAAGCCTTTCAAATGGAAGTATTTAATCAATGCTCGTTTTTCCAAATTCTCCATTTCCGAGAAACCTCTGCACTTGTCTTGTTTAAAATGTTGTCAAGTATTTCAATGTACTATCCATTTATTAGTGTTAAGCGTTTCAAATGGAAATATTTAATCATGGCTCGTTTTTCCAAATCCTCCATTTTCGTGAAATCTCTACACTTGTCTTGATAGGATAAGATAAGATTTTATTAAATATTAAAAGCAGAAGCATTATTAACAGTGAAGTATTCTTCATATTTGAGTTTGATTTATGAGTCACTATGTTTACACTCAAACTTCACTTACTTGTTGTTGTATAACTGAAACATTTTCAAGATCATTCGATCTCATCCTCAGCTGTTTGGTGACTAAATGAACCTTCCTCTTCTTCCACTACTACGGAGCTCCGATCACTCTGCCATCTGGTGTTAGGGGCACTAAGTTTTAATACTTCATTTAATGCCGGGATTTCAAAATTTATAACTTTATCACAGTTTTTGTTTATGAATATTTTTTCCCAAATATCCAATTCTATGGGTGTACTTAAAGATTTTAACAGTTTAATGTTGTGGCCAATGTTGTGGTTTTCTGTCCAAAAATGGTGTGAAACTGCAGATTTTTCTGTTTGTTTCAACTTAATGTTCCTCTGGTGTTCTTTTTGCCTGGTTAACAAGTTTCTCTTAGTTTTTCCTATGTAGCTTTTTTCACAGGTTTCACAATTAATCTGATAAATTCCTGATTTCAAATTGTTGGGGATTGTATTTTTCAGTGGTTTATTTAGCAGGTTCCTCAGACTGATTTCGAAATGCAGGTTTACGAAAAATTAAACATATTAATGATTAAGAAAAACGAAAGACTTAAGAATAAATTCAAACTGTTAAAAGAACGGCAACTGGAACACCCTCATCAGCCAAAACACCGGGATTTTAAAGCACAAGTTGACGTAATAAACCTATTGCAACAAAAGTTTACAACCGATGAAATTAGATTACTCCAGAAAGGTTTCAATACGTGTGTTAACGTCTCAAATAATAAAGACGATTTTATCGCCGACATAGAAATAGCCACACATAACCTAAAAAATGAAAACTTAACCAAAGCCAAAATTGAATGTCTGGATATAATAAAGCAGTTATCCCCAATATACAATAAAACTTACAACAAAACAATAAGAAATTTAAATAGGAAGCCTGTGGTATACCTAAAAGCCGACAAAGGTAATTCTCTAGTAATTATGGAGACAGAAGACTATATTCAGAGAGTAAACCTTATGTCAGACAGTCCAGAATATGAAATAATTCCAAAAAATCCATTAACCCCAAGAATCACTTCTGTTAATAAAGCTTTATCAATTACAAAAACATTAAGTACATCTGAAAAATACAACTTAAAATCTTCCAACCCCACACTACCAAGGTTGTGTCTGCCAAAAATCCACAAACAAGACAACAGCATGAGACCGATCATCAATGGCATCAATTCACCTACATACCACATTGCAAAGTGGTTAGTAAGAAAATTAAAATCATATGACGAATTTCAAAGTTTGGGAATAAAAAACTGCTTAGAATTGATAAATCACCTACAGAACTACAACATCCCGGAAAATCACATACTAGTTTCTTTTGACGTTAAGGCACTTTTTACAAGCATTCCAGTAGAAAAAATACCTACATTCCTCAAAAAATGGCTAACCCAGACTACAACGGACCCCAGAGAAATAGATGACATTATCAATCTTACAGATTTATGCATAAGGAATAATTACTTCATGTTTAACCAAAAATTCTACAGACAATCAAAAGGATTAGCTATGGGGAGCCCACTTTCACCTATTTTAGCAGACCTATACATGAGCTATTTTGAAACACACATAGTAAAGGCCTTCCCACAGATTTATAAATTTTGGCGGAGATATGTTGATGATGTTTTTGCTATCATTCCGGAAAAACTTAGAGAAGATTCTCTAAAATTACTAAACCTGCAAGATAATCACATCCAATTTACTATGGAAGTAGAAAGAGACAACACCCTACCCTTTTTGGACCTCAAGATAACTAGAAATCGTCATGGTGTAGATTTTGGAATATACAGGAAGCCCACACACATAGATAATTACATAAAGAAAAATGAATACAACCCAGTTTCACATCAACTAGCTGCTTTTAGAAGTCTAATTCACCGTGTTTGTGCCATTGTCGTCATTTGTTCCGGCGGGCGCATGAATATTTCACTTGGCGCCGGTTATGCGGCCAGCCAATCATGTGACTCACCAGCGCGCAAAAAAGAGGCTTCTTCTTCCTTTAGAGTTACAGACATGTTGAGACATGTGATGTGCTTCGTTGTGTGGCTGCGTGCAGCTTGTTGTTGCAATGAAAGAACCGTTTTAGTTTATCTCAAATATTAAATGTATTTCGAGATTCAACTGTATTGGAACACCACAGTGAAGCGAAAAATTATTAAATTTTAGATGAGTCGCATTTTTTACACATCTGCTTCACTTTCGTACCTATTTTGAGGACATGTTTCGCAAATCTTCGTTTGCATCTACGGCTCTTGTGCGACTGACGCTAGATCCAACGGTGTGGGTAATTCTGGGGTTGTTGCTGCCATCTGTTGATTTAGTGATGAACTGAAATGTGGGATTCTCTTCTAGCGGGATTTCAAAGTTCATTAGTTGGTTTTTATGTTTTTCTATGTATATCCTCTCCCATATGACGAGTTCACTATGTTTTTGTACGTATTTTAGTAATTCTGTGCTATCTTCAATTTCATGATTTTCAGACCAGAAATGAGCTGCTATTGCGGACTTATCAATATTTTTGTATCTTAAGTGCCTGAAGTGTTCTTTCTTTCTAGTGCCTATGTTCCTTTTTGTCCTTCCTATGTAAATTTTTTCACAGTCTTTACACTTAATTTTGTAAATGCCTGACTTTTCCTCTGGTTTTATCTTATCAGTATTAGTACTGTGAAGTAGGTTTTTAATGTTGTAATTGTTTTTTGGTGCCAATGTTATATTGTATTTCTTGAATATTTTTTGGAACTTTTTTGTGGCCCAGGGGTGGTAAGTAAATTTAGCAAATCTAGTTTCTTGTTTTATAAAACAAGATAAGTTTTATAAAACTAGATTTGCTAGCGTCAGTCGCACAAGAGCCGTAGATGCAAACGAAGATTTGCGAAACATGTCCTCAAAATAGGTACGAAAGTGAAGCAGATGTGTAAAAAATGCGACTCATCTAAAATTTAATAATTAAATGTATTGTTGTCTTCTTCATGATTATTCACATAAGAAATGTAGCGTGTGCAATAAATTTATCTAGTGATATGAATACAGCTCTATCGAGTACAGTCCACAAAATCAGTTTCCTTGGTTACTGCTAATATCAAGGTGGTCCTCCGCATTAAATTAAGCACGACACGAGCACACCGGCTATACAACGTCCCACTGAGTAAGGATGAATTTTGGAAAGAACAACAACACATAAAAGACATAGCGGTATTAAATGGATTCAACCCAGCCATCATAAGGAACATGATGAAGAGAAAAGAAAAACTGAAGATAACATAAAAAAATACCACTCTCACACCACTTAATAACACAAATTGGCAATATAGAAAATTCACCTACCATCCATGGGCTTTTAGAAAATTTGAACAAATCTTCAAAAGACTAAACTTAAAACTAGCACCCCAAAACAAATTCGGTCTGAGGAACCTGCTGAATAAACCACTGAAAAATACAATCCCCAACAATTTGAAATCAGATATTTATCAGATTAATTTTGAAACCTGTGAAAAAAGCTACATAGGAAAAATTAAGAGAAATTGTTAACCAGGCAAAAAGAACACCAGAGGAACATTAAGTTGAAACAAACAGAAAAATCTGCAGTTTCACACCATTTTTGGACAGAAAACCACAACATTGGCCACAACATTAAACTGTTAAAATCTTTAAGTACACCCATAGAATTGGATATTTGGGAAAAAATTTTCATAAACAAAAACCGTGATAAAGTTATAAATTTTGAAATCCCGGCATTAAATGAAGTATTAAAACTTAGTGCCCCTAACACCAGATGGCAGAGTGATCGGAGCTCCGTAGTAGTGGAAGAAGAGGACGGTTCATTTAGTCACCAAACAGCTGAGGATGAGATCGAATGATCTTGAAAATGTTTCAGTTATACAACAAGTAAGTGAAGTTTGAGTGTAAACATAGTGACTCATAAATCAAACTCAAATAAGATTTTATTGTCGTTAAGCTAAGTATAGCAATAGACAATGTCAAAAAATATTTACAGTAATATATAGAATGAAAGGAATAAAATAAAATAATAAACATGGTATTTACAATGAGATACAGCATTCACGAACTTAAACTGATTATGGTAATAAAAGACACATACATAGCATCTAAAAATCAGTACAATTCATGAACCATTACAGATTGGAATTGAATTATGGCAAACATTTCCTACAGCTTTTAAGATATATTTTCAAAGTATTCATCTACAGAATAATAGGGATTGGCTAGCAATTTGTCTCTGAGTCTATGTTTAAAAGCTGTGTATGGTAAATGAATTAAGTCAGCTGGTAATGTGTTGAACAGTCTGATTCCTAACACTTCAAAACTGTTGTGCGATTTCGACAATCTATGATATGGTGTATTGATTCGGTTGTTATTCCTTGTATTATAATTGTGAATATCTTGCCTAAATTGGTAGTCAGCTAAATTATTCTTTAGATGTAATATGACAGTATAAATCTACAAGTTTACAATGTTCATTTTTCTTAATTAAATAAAGAGAGGCTAACAGTGTGGTAATTTGTCTGAATGTGTTATTATACGCACAATCTTTTTCTGCAATAAGAGGACTTTGTTGATATGGCTATTGTTACCCCACAGTAAGATACCATATGCAATAATACTGTGAAAGAAAGCGAAATATACTGTTCTGATATATGTGTCCGGTACACAATTTTTTAAGTTTCTTATAAGATATATTACTCTTGAAAGCTTGGCAGTAATGTAATTAATATGAGGCTCCCATTACAGCTTACTGTCCACCACTACACCCAGAAATTTTACTTCATTTGCAACATTTGATTCTGGGATTTCTCTTAAACTAAACCAAAGATGCTGTGTTTTGTTTTCATTCAACAAGAAACCATTAGCTTTAAACCAGGGTATCTTCTACTAAAGTTTTGAGGTCTTGATAGTCAGAGCTAGTACTGAGAAAAGTGGTGTCGTCTGCATCTAGTATTGTGTGTGTATTTACAAAGGAAGGCAAATCATTAATCATCAATGCAAATAATAAAGGCCCGAGAATGGAACCCTGGGGAACCCCGCATTTTAGTTCAGTCATTCTAGATCACTCACCTCCACTACAGACAATTTGTTGTCGATTCGTTAAGTACGATTGAAAAAGCTTGAGTGCAGTGTCGCCTAAACCATAAAATTTAAGTTTGGTTAAAAGATGTGCATCTTGTTTAAAATACTGTCATTCAAAAACTAAACAAGCTGTTAACCTTAACTATGGATACAAGCTAGTCTAGAGTTAAACTATATGATGCTATCCGTCAAACTGGCTGAGCGGCACCATCTCTATGTGAGGCCCGGGACTTATCAGTCGAACCTTGTAAAAACCCAAGCTTAAAGTATTTATACCAGTGCTAAACATACATATACTGCACTACTCTAAACATGTTTTTGTGTTCAAGATCAAAGGTTTCCCTTGTAAGAGGATGATATCCGAGATTCAATACCATGTGAATCGCTGTTTCCTTGCAGTATTCAACACAGAACGAGGAGTCCACTTGATTTCTCCATGGAAAAGCAGTGAATGAAAACTTGGTATTGATTGGTATTGGAAATTGGTTGAATAGTTAGTAAAATTGACTACTTCAACACTAAACTTAGTAAAAATGGTAGTTGGAGAAAAGAGAAGAGAAAAGTTTTAGCAAAACGAAGACTAGCTTTAAAAGCTATTAATGTATGCAAGCACAAAATACCAGGAATGCACATACAATAGTTGGAGAGAATATATTTGACAGTAGTAGAACCTAAAAGGTTTGGGGTAGAAGAACGGAGCAATGTCGAGAATGGCTAAATGTAGATTTGAGTCATAGGAATTTCTGTTAACAGATTTTGGGGTTAAAAAAAGGCTCATCTAAAGGGTTGCACAAAATGAACAAGGCAAGAGTGGGAAGTACAGACTAAAAAAATCTAAAATATTGGTTTAGGGCGAAGAATCTAGAAGACAATAGCATTTTGGGTACCCATTGGCAGTATCACTATACCATGCAAGGGAACATAATGTTGCCAGTGAAATGGCGCAAGAGGCGTACTAAAATAGTGACTTCAAATAGAGGCAGGATATCTTTCATTAATAAATTTGAAGCTTCAGGTTTGGTGTTTGGATAAGAAACATTCTAAATCATTTTTAACAAAAAATAAACCAGATAAATCAGTGCCAGTTTAGAATAATCATATTGAAAATCATAAACAAACTAGCTCAACAAACTAATGCGATTAAGTCAATATTGAGCTTCAAAAACCCCTTGCTGGTGATACACAGCAAGATGTTGCAATAGCATAGGTTTTTCCGAAGCTCGTTATTGCAGATGTTCATGTTAATTTGTTGAGCTAGCTATTACCATGAATTATGAGGTACTATATGTACAAGGGCCACCTAATAAATAAGTTTCCCTATTTTACAAAACATACAAGCAGGTCATTTACACTTAAGAAATATTTTGTTTTCATTCTACAACTCATACACTGCTTCTCCACATAGCCAAAATTTCTATTGAAACAAATTTGGTATCTTCGCAGCAGTTTTTTGATACCTTTGTAATATCAGGTCGGATTCTATCTCCATAACCAGAGGTTTACCTCCGCTTCCACCTCTTCATCAGTTGCAAACCGCTTGCCTCCAAAGTGTGACTTGAGTTATGGAAAAATGTGGAAATCAGTTGCAGCAAGTTCTGGAGAATAAAGTGGATGGAGAAAAAGCTCTCATTTGAAGTTTTGCAGAAAATCTTGGGTCATATAAGCTGAATGGGGGACGTATCTTGAACCGACTTTTCAATACTCCAAGACATCTGACAGGATCGTCACAGTAGAAGAGCATCCAATTTCCATACTGTGTAGCAGTCTATTCATTATCTCATCAGTGCTGATGGGTCTATCTTCGTCCACTACATTCCAAACTCCAACAGTGGCTGCATTGCCTGTAGTGGTAATGGGACTGCTGCTGCACTCTTCATCATGCAAACTTTAATCGCAAAATCTATTTATAGTTGGTTTATTGATACTCGTCATTTTTTTATATTAATGAGAGACTAGTTTCAGAGGCAATCGCCTCCATTTTCAATCTCTTTCCAATTGGCATCTGTTAGTGTCTGCCTCACGTTCAAGAGATCCCGAGTTAAAATCTCAGTCAGGGTGAGTTACCTGGATAAGGTTTTTTCCGGGGTTTTCCCTTATCCTGAAAGATGAATATCGGGTAATTCTAAGCTCTATGGACCTTGGGATCATTTGAGCTTCATTTCACCCATTCCATTCATCATCTGATATGACAACGTTGGAGGACGTAAAATTACAAAAAACAACTGGCATCTGTTGTTGTCTGCTCTCTCTCTGGTGGTGGAACTATGAACTTTTTTGTCAAATTATCTACTGGTGGGATTTCAAAGTTCATTACACGATCCTTTTTTTTCCATATGAATATGTTCTCCCATGTTGCCAATTTATTTTAGTTTACCACTCCTTTTAATAATTTTGGGTTTGGCTCAATGTCATGTATTAAAAGGAGTGGTAAACCAAAATAAATTGGCAACATGGGAGAACATATTCATATGGAAAAATAAGGATTGTGTAATGAACTTTGAAATCCCACCAGTAGATAATTTGACAAAAAAGTTTATAGTTCCACCACCAGAGAGAGAGCAGACAACAACAGATGCCAGTTGGAAAGAGATTGAAAATGGAGGCAATTGCCTCTGAAACTAGTCTCTCATTAAGATAAAAAAGTAAGTGACGAGTATCAATAAACCAACTACAAATAGTTTTTGCGATTAATTTTGACGTCACTGTTACTAAATTCCTCCAAACACATATAACTAATATGCAAACTTTACCTTTCTTCCAGGAACCATGAACCCTAGTGTGGAACCACTTGGATGCTCATGCACCCTTTGCCATAAACACACACTAAATGGCAATGATATCGATAATCATTTTGTTTTGCACTGTGAAAAAGCTAATAACAGAACACAATTCACAAGCAGACACACTTTCAAGTTGGTAACTCCATGACAGCTGGTGCTGTACTTGGGAACGTAGAGAGAGCACGTGCAGCAACCATATCCCAATGAAAGCTCCTACAGTACCAATTTAATTTTCAAACATGTGTTTGCAGAGAAAAAAAAATAATGAAACTTATTTATTGGATGGCCATCATATACTGTTTAATTACACATGAGAAATTGGAGTTGGGAATAAATGGGTTAATAGAATTAATGAAACCATGGAAAAAAATCAGCTTGGGTAGGATGTGGCATGATAGAGAGGCAAGAAATTAAAAGAATTGATGACATTGAAATACAGGAAATATTGGGTAGTTTCAGCAATAAAAAGTAATTGGGAGTATTCACTGTTAAAGAAAATATAGGGTACAGAAAATTTTATGGATAAAGATGACAGGTGAAAATAGAGGAAAAGAAAAAGAGGGAGGGAGAAAGAGAGAGGAGAGTGATAGAGTACCTCATCTATCTTAAATGTATTTTCTGCTACATAATGAAGCAAATATATATATATTACACATACACGCATGAGATGTGGCAATTAAGTAACGAGACTATGCATCTCCAATTGCGCAGATGCAAGGTGGGAGGTTGGTAATGGAATGCAGTTGAACCTTAAAGACCAACCACCATTAGTTTCATGTCTCTATCTGCTTTAGTTTGCCACTGAGCTTTGGTTGTAGAGAACATTGTTTTGTAGTAGTGCCGCAAGCATGGTGAATTAAAAATCGAGCAGTGCATTAACCTCAAATTTATTGTGAAATTAAAAAAGTTGCCAAAGGAATGTTTTCATATGTTGAAGAAAGTGCTTGGTCATAATGCTTTGTCATGTGTGTGAGTATTTGAATGGTGCACATGGTTTTCAGAGGATCAGGAAGAGGTTGAAGATGAACAATGTGCCAATCAAAAGTGAAGGCAATGCTTATACTTTTTTTTCGATATCAGGGGTGTCTGGGTGTCTGAGTATCAATCAGAAATCCTATAAAGAAGTCCTAATCATGCTGAGGAAAAGACTGGATGTGTGGAAGAATGACGCATGGATTCTGCATCAGGACAACGTGCTAGCCTACAATGCAATACCTGTGAAGCAGTTTTTATCAGACAAGCGCATTCCTGTGCTCGAACGTCCTCCTTATTCACCAGATCCCTGTGAGTTTTTTGTTTCCAAAAGTGAAAAGTGTATTGAAGGGATAATATTTTCAGTGCTTTGAAGAGTTAAAAGCAAAAACAGTAAAGTTGTTTAAGAAGGTGACAACAGATGACCTACAGTATTATTTTGAACAATGGAAGACACATATGCAGCAGTGTACAGATAGGGGAGGGGAATATGTTGAAGGGGATAAAAGTTGGTTGTAGTTTATTTGCAATAAATCATATTTTCAATGCCAGTCTCGTTATTTAATTGCCACACACAATACCACCTTTCAATGTAGCTAAAAAATTGCGGTACCTTTGCTCCTGTCATTAGTAGCTTTCTTTCTCTGCTTAATTTTATTGTTTCGAACCAACAAACTTGGTCTCTTTTTTGGTGGCCTTAAATTTTTATAATTTCCAACTGGAACTTTGTTTTCATCTTTTTCATCAATATCTTCACATAGTGCTGCAATGATAAAAAAGGGAAATGTTTTTTTAGTTTATTATACCTCATGCTGATTTGTATCCTTTTGCTTTCTTTGTTATTCTTTTGTAACTCATAACTCATTTTATTCATCCTCTAATTACATCCACTAAATATATACGTACCGCCTAAGCAACTGGCACAGACCTGGTAGAAAATGCAGAATGATTCAGTTAAGTCAGTGTGGGTGGACCTTGTAGAAAATGTGACTACTTAATTGGATGTTAAATCTAACATCAGGCACACTGAACATCCAACTAAGTAGATAGAGTCAACATGAAAAACTCAATGCCACGGCCGGGATTTGAACAACGGATCTCCTGATTTCTCAATTTGACTATCTATCAAAGATCTTAGCCTGTATACAGCTAGTGTGAAGAAATAATTTCCATCAATTAACTAAAATCCAATTAAGTAGTCATGTTTTCTATGACGTCCACCCACAACAACCTAATTGAATTGTTTGTTTTCTACCAGGTCTGTGCCAGCTACCTAGGCAGTCCGTGAGGGAGCCCAAAATAAGTGTAACTGAAAATGTTTAAGCCCCAGAGCCATGACTTTCCTCTCCAAAAAACAAAGAAAAGATTACATATTAACTTCTAACTTGCCATAGCAGTGAAAGGCTACAATATGTTTAACTGAAAGTAGATGAAGTGGTAAGATCGTCTGAGAGTAAAACAATATAAAATGGAAAAGAATATTGTACCTGATCTATGTGATGTCACCTCCGGACACACACGCCATCTGTAACATACAACAGTCTATGTTATATCAATTAAGAAAGAATTTTAAATGTTATCAAATAGAAAACTTTCATAAAAAGATATAAGGTGGATTTAATCCTTTGTCCCAAATTGTTTTCTCCTTATGCTGTCTTTCTCTAATTAGGAACCAATTTTCATGCAGTTGTCTGCAACACCTTCAAGCTACTGACTTGAATAGCCAAAATTGTTATGGCGACACACAGTGGACTGGCCATCCAATCAAAGCTGGAGTTGTGAGTTCGATTCTCGACAACTGCAATCAAATGTGCTTGTGGTAAAGGACGGAAAGGGCCCACGTAAAATAAATGGTGTGATAGCATGTGTGGATGCTGCAACGGATATCATTTAACTGTAGTTGATTGCATTTTGCCTTTTTGTATATATATATACACTGTAGCCACAATGGAAATCTTTTTACATGGTAATAAAAACAACAAACCTGACTTAACATGATCTTATTTTGAATTTCTCCATACAATTAGTACTTAGTCATACTTCCTTTAACTTGTATCCCCTTCGTGACTCCTGGGCATTAAATCTGCAAGATTTTCAAAATGTTTTTTGTCCATTTCCACCCATAACTTCAACACCTCCTGCAACTCCTTAATATTTGATGGTCGCAGATCTTCTAATTTTATTTTTCATTTGATTCCAAGCATTTTCTTTTGGATTTAGGTCAGGAGAGTTACCAGGCCAGTCAAGGACATGTTTATTGTCTTTTAGAAACTTCTGAACTATCTTTGTTCTGTGAGCAGGGGCACTATCATGCATAAAGAACTGACACAGATGAATTGTCCAAAATGTGACCAACACTTCTAAATAGTTACTTCCCTTCATTGTTACATTTTTAGGGAGAAAGTACAAGCCACTTCTACCACAATTACCAGTAAAGGTGCACCATACCATCACTAAAGGCACCCCATACCATCACATTTTCTGGATGTTTAATAGCTTTGACTGTAAACTTTTGGATCACACAGTGACACATTTTTTGAACTTCTCACTTTTTTGCACTTTCCTCTGACCAATTTGAAGGTGCTTTCATCAGAAAACATTACTTTAGGCCAGTTGTCTGATGTCCAGTGCTGATGCGTTTTGCAGAAATGTACTCTTTTCTTCATCATAGCTTCAGTTAGAAGAGGCTTCCTGGCAGCACACTGAATTGGTAAACCTAAGTCCAATGGTCCAGATTGCAACACTTTTGAGCAGTTCTGGATGATTATTTTTTAACCCTGCTGCTGTAATCCATGGATTAGCCATCACTTCACATTTTAGAAGACATTAAACCTTTGGAGAAGTCTTTCTTTACCACATGAGTCTGTCTTTCGAGTTGGTGTGGTGCCATGTGCAAAAGTGCTGCTCCATTTTTTAGGTCGTAAATAGCTTGTCCTGAAACCTTTAGATGAGCAGCTATACAAATTACAGAGGTAACTTGCTGTACAGCAAATACCAGAGGGATACGGAGACCTGGGGTGTGAAAGAAAGAAGCTGCTGCTGTGCACTGAAGAATCATGTGATTTGCAGCTCCACCCAACCTTTTATGTACTGGTGGAAGAAGGACAAACTGAGCACATTCTCTATGTAAAGATTTTCCGTGCATTTAAAATGTAAAGATTTCCATTGTACTGACTGTATATATATATAAACATTACAATATAATTGCAAAAATAATATATTTACAATTCAGAACATCTCAAATGCATCTACTTAATTGGTTAAGGACAGTATAACAAAAATATAGAAGAAAAACAATTAAAATCATTAAAAATAGGAAAAAACTGTGTATGTCCATTATAATGGATGCTGCGACTGAAAGGTTTAATAGTAGTAGCCAGGTGTCTATTTAATCTAAAAGGTAAAAGATAGTTAACACTGAATTGGCTTTTACGGAATAACTTTAGAGAAACTATTAGCCAAGCAAAATGAGAAGTATATTTTACACTACATTCCAAAGATCCTACACTTTGACAACAAGATTAAAACATATTTACACAATATTTAACAATAATATTTACAGAATTAAGAGCACTAATTATGTTAGGAGTTATTTAAAAACTCATTAATGGTACATAATGAATGTTCATAAAGATGCTGCTTCAGCTTCATTTTAAATTAAATTTAAAGGGAGTCGATTAACGACACTAAACAACACATAAATCAGGAAAACTGGGAACAAATCTTCATTTCAAAAAATAGGAACAAAGTCTTCAATTTCGACATCCCCCAGAAAGATTTGTTCAGCAAGTTCCTCGAACCGCCACCAGAGGAGATCTATGATAAAATATTGCCAGCTATACACTACTGAGAACCAGTCGATGTCCGGTTGACGACGGAGGCAAAGACTCTGAAACATGTTTTTAAAAGTAAGTGTTGTTTAGTGTCATTAATTGACTCTCTTTAAATTTAATTTATTACAAAACTGTTTTCAACACTTCCAAGAAAGAAATTGTTCATCTTAAATGTTTGATTACAGTTCTTCAAATTGTGAAATAACATATTAAATATTTTATACACTGATAATGCACACCTTTTTGAATATTTAAGGTTAGCTGATTATACAATGGTTGGATAAAAATAAATCAGAACTATTTTTTTCCTCTGAAATGCCTCTATTGACAGGGGTACTTATAGTTCCACAGCTTCGCACCCATTATTTATGATCTTTTGCCAAATGTTCAGAAGGCGTCGTATAGCATCTGTGCATCTATTTCTGTTGACGTCCCATAGTGATCGCCCTATAGTCTGGATCCTTTGCAGTGGTTCTTTCATTTTAGCAATGAGATCATAATCACAGAGACTCATATTGGGTGAGAATGGTGGATGTTCTAGAATCTCCCATTGCCAACGTCACAAGAGGTCCTGGACGGCAGCAATGGCATGGCATCTTGCATTGTCATGAAGAATGATGGGGTGCTGTTCCATGAAATGTGATCACTTTCGCCTGAACGCTGAATGAATGTGGTGTTGCAGGAACGTGCAGTAGCATGCAGCATCTAACGTCACCTTTGGTGGTACAGCGTGATACAATTTTATCCCGTCATCATGAGCCACGATGAACGTAACTTTCACAGCACTTTGAACAGTGTGCACTTTCTTAGGACAAGCAGAACCGGGATGCCTCTACTCATTGGACTGGCAATTCAATTGTGCTTTTTAGAAGTGAGTTCAGATTTCATCTATAGTGATGATTTGTCAAAGAAAGATATTACTTTCCATTTGGTACTGGCCCAACAAGTCTTGTGCAACTGTAAAGTAGTTGCATCTCGCAAAGTTCATTGGGTATGTAACCTGCTGCAATTTTGCAGTAACCCAGAATGTGGAGCACAGTTTTGTGTTTTGCTGCCCACTCATGCGCAGTCCATAGACAACAGCCAACAAGGAAGCAAGGAGTTGAACTGTATTGTGACCCTGGCGGTAGACTCGCGATGCCGATCAATAAATGATGGCCAGTGGAGAGAGGGGAGACAGGAGGGGTAGCTGAGTCTTCGTTTACCCCTCCTCCCGCCACTGTAACGCGGACGCTATGTCCCGAAGACCCTGTCCAGAAGAGTGCGGCCAATGCACAAGAGGGGAGGAGAAGGAGCATGCCGCAGCAGTTCGAGTAGTCACGGCAGCGCCTGCGGATGGCTGGGATAGCACAGGCCTGAGGAGGGAGCAGCTGGCGGACGCAGACTTGGGGCCACTCTTGAGGGAAGTGGAGGCAGGGACGAGACCAACCTGGGCGGACATCGCACTGAGGAGCGCAACCTACAAGTCTTATTGGGCCCAATGGGACTCGTTGAAGACCAGAGAGGGCATGCTGTTCCGGGTATGGGAATCACCCGATGGGAAGACGCAGAGAGAACAGTTGGTACTTCCCCGGAGTAAGGTCCCGGAAGTCTTGGAAGAAGTACACACCGATACTTCAGGGGGACATCTGGGAGCGAACCGGACGATTGACAAACTATGGCAGCGCTACTACTGGCTGAGGCTCCGAGCAGACGCTGAGAGATGGTGCCATCAGTGTCACGTGTGCGCGGCGAGTCGCGGCCCCCAGACTAGGAGCCGGGGTCGCATGCAACAGTACAACGTTGGAACGCCATTCGAACGGGTCGCCATTGACATTGCTGGACCATTCCCAATATCTGACCGAGGCAACAAGTACGTGATGGTGGTCGTGGACTACTTCACTAAGTGGCCGGAGGTGTATGCCATTCCGAACCAAGAGGCAAGGACAATCACAGACTGCCTCGTGGAGCAAGTGTTTTGCCGATTTGGGGTACCATTAGAGCTGCACAGTGACCAAGGCACCAATTTTGAGTCCAACCTGATGAGGGAGGCACTAGAGAGACTTCGGGTTAACAAGACCCGCACAACACCTCTACATCCCCAGTCGGATGGCATGGTCGAGAGGTACATCAAGACCTTAGAGGAACACTTGAGAATGGTCGTGGCCAGCCATCAGCGAGACTGGGACGTCAAGGTGCCATTGTTCTTGCTGGCCTACCGCTCGTCAACACACGACACCACGGGGATCATGCCAGCCAGCTTAATGTTCGGCCGAGAGTTACGCCTCCCCTGTGACCTGGCTTTTGGTAGCCCTTCGGGGGTGAAACAGCCAGTGACCGAGTATGTGGAGAACCTGGTGGACCACCTCCACGACATGCACGAGATGGGTCGCCAGAACATCCAGAAAGCGAGCGACCGCATGAAAACCCGATACGACAGGCAAGCCAACAGCCAAGGGTTCCAGTAAGGTGACCTGGTCTGGTTGTACCGCCCTACCCGGACCAAGGGAAGCTGCCCGAAGCTTCAGCAGCCATGGCAAGGACCGTACTGTGTGGTGAAGAGGATTAACGACGTGGTCTACCACATCCAGAAGGTGCCCCGAGGAAGGATGTTGGTGGTACACCTGGATCGCCTGGCCCGCTACGATGGCGCTGTTCGGGATGACCAGCCTTGAGGAGGGAGCAGTGTTACCCTGGCGGCAGACTCGCGATGCCGATCAATAAATGATGGCCGGTGGAGAGATGGGAGACAGGAGGGGTAGCTGAGTCTTTGTCTGTTCGGGACGACCAGCCTTGAGGAGGGAGCAGTGTTACCCTGGCGGCAGACTTGCGATGCCGATCAATAAATGATGGCCGGTGGAGAGAGGGGAGACAGGAGGGATAACTGAGTCTTCGTTTACCCCTCCTCCCGCCACTCAAAGTTGCACGAAGCTTCGAGAATGTTTTCCCCCTCCATAAAAGGAGAATCGAGAAACTTCGGGGCCGATCGATACCGGAAGCGACAGTCAGTTGAAAGTAGTGTTGTTGTGGCGTGCGTTGTGTAAGTATGGCCGAGCGTTCGTGTAAAGACGTACTGGCAAAAAATGTAATTGTGAACAGTGTATTGCTACGAAAATAAAGTGCAATTTTTGGTGTTTGTAACCTCGACTTTTTATTTCACGAACCCACAAAGTCACATGTGGGCCATAATAATCCACTGGTGGGACTAAGAAGTTCATAGTTCCACCACCAGAGAGAAGAGAGCAGATGACAACAGATGCTAGTTGGAGAGAGGTTGAAAACGGAGGCAAAGGCTTCCGAAAATAGTCCCTTGATAATATAAAAACGCAAGTGACGAAGTGTCAATAAACTGACTACAAATAGTTTTTCCGACTACATAACATTATCATTAGGGCTTACGGTGTAGGTCATGTCATGTATTTATTGACTGCAGACATTCCACAGGTCGTGTGGCCTGGTTCTTCTCGGGCTATTTGCGAAAAACCCAGCTGTGCATCTTAATTTGTTCTCTCTTCACCCATTTATATTTTGAGCCTTGGCAACCCTGAATGTTGTAGGTGCCATCTGATGTTTTGAATGGAAAGTTTGATATTGCTGACCATAATCTACTTCAGAAATTGTCAATAGAGCATCATTTGTTTTGTTTACATTAACTTGAAAATTGTGTCTCAACAAAAACATGGAATTAACTCATGAAAATGTTTGTGCAATGATTTCTTACGACTTCTGACGTGGATTATCAAGACAAGACTGCATCGGTCAACTAACTTCCACATTTGGCGATAAAGTGCCATTCTTTGCCACTGTGAAATACTGGTATAACGCATTTAATTGTGGCTGCCATTCGCTCAATGATGAAGTTCGTCAAGGTCGTCCAAAATCAGTTGTTGTGCCAGAAAACATTGATGCTGTAAAAAAAACTAATAATGCAAGATTATCATGCAACATATTGTGAGACTGAGGGAACCATAGACATTAGTTCCACCAGCAATATATAAAATATTGCATGATTATTTGGCTGTGAAAAAGGTTTGCTCTCGTTGGATCCCACATAATATGATGGAATCTCAAAAAGCTGCTTGCATTGATTGGTGTACAAAAGTGCTCAAGAAATACAATGGCCGTGTCTCAAAAGACATATATAAGAATGTAACAGCTGACGAATCGTGAATCATTGGGTATGAGCTGGAACTAAACAGCAGTTGATTGTATGGGTGTTTCATGCTGAAGCAAATCTAACAGAAGTTGTTTGCATTTGAAACACTTCAAAGCAAATGGTCACCTGCTTTTTTGCAAAACTGGCCATGAGGCCAGTTAGGACATAAAACGCTTTATGTCGAATGGTATACAACCAGAATTCTTTGGTGAAGTAAGGAAAACCAACAAGAACCGTAGGTTTTAGTTAATTGATGGAAATTAATCATTTCTTCACACTAGCTGTATATAGGCTAAGATTTTTCATGTTGACTCTATCAAGAATTGTAGCTTTGTTCATCAAGAAAACGCGAGCGAGCGCACATGCACGCATGCACGCACACACACAATCTTGTCTAATAGAGAATATTAAAGTCTCAAAAAATAGAATTGATGGCTCATTTGCCATACAATCCTGATTTGACACACAATGACTACGTTTTGTTACCAGACATCAAGAATAAATTGCACTGACAATGATTTTCATCAGCAGAAGAAGCCATTGGTGTATTAAAAAACCATGTTTTGGAGATGCCTCAAATTTTCAATCAGTAATTACTATAAATATAAAGGGAGTCAATTAATGAAACTACACAACACCTACTTTTAAATTTTCCCGGAACAAGTTTCAGAGGTTATTCCCTCCATTGTCAATTGGATGTCGACTCTCTTTGTTGTTGATTTCCATTGCCTTGTTTGACTATTTTCCGGACAAATCGTAAACACAGTTTTATGAATTTTATATTTGCAAAATATATGAGAATGGAGGGAATAGCCTCTGAAACATGAACCGGGAGAATTTAAAAGTAAGTGTTGTTTAGTGTCATTAACTGACTCCCTATAAATTTAATTTATTTCAACAACACTGTTTTCAACACTTCCATGAAAGGAATTATAGTAATTACTTTGTTTTAATTATTAGGCTAAAAATATAAATAGTGCCCCTCAAAGCCGAATTTTTCTAGTTGATTAAGTCTAAAACTTTGAATATGTTATTAATATTAATATATTAATATTAATAATTATTTCGCTTCACTGTGGTGTTCCAATACAGTTAAATCTCGATATATTTGAATATGTTCTTTTCTTCTAGTGGCCACAGATCTCCCCATTTGTCCAATGTAGGATTTACCGCAGTCAGTTTATTTATACATTTTGGGATTCAGGAGTACATCACTCTTGTCCTTTACATTTGGCAGTAAATCTTGTTTTTTTTTTTTTTTTTGTGCCACTGTACCTGGTGACAATACTTTGTTTCCATAGAACACCTTAATATATACGGGAGACATGCCTACTTTTTGTCCTCCTTGTAAACATTTCTTTCAATTGAAGTAATGAGTTGGTATTCAAACACAACATCACTTAAAATATCCTTACTTGAACAATTGTTTCGGAGACCGGCTCGTCCCCATCATCAGCAACTATCCAACTGGTTGGATCCGTGGTTTCTTGAAGTGAGCTGGTTGTTTGAGGTGACATCTGTTGATTGTGAGATGAACTTCCAAAGAGAGTTTTCAGGCGGTAATTCGAAATTTAACGTATACTGTTTGTTTTTTATAATTAGCAACTTCTCCCAAACATCGAGCTCAGCTGCATTATTGGCTGGCTTTAATAGTTTTATATTTGGTACAATTTCATGATTGGTAGACCAAAAATGGTGGGCTATTGCTGATTTTTCCATTTGTTTGTATTTCACACATCTCATATGTTCCTGTAATCTAATTTGTAAACTTCTTTTGGTTTTTCCTATGTAGAACTTATTACAGTCTGAGCAGTTTATTTTGTATATACCTGATTTCTTGTTTTCAGGTACTGGGTCTTTCAGGTTGTTGCATAATAAGTTTTTTAAACTGAATTTATTTATTGGGGCTAGGGTGATGTTATACTTCTGCTCAGACTGTAATAAGTTCTACATAGGAAAAACCAAAAGAAGTTTACAAATTAGATTACAGGAACATATGAGATGTGTGAAATACAAACAAATGGAAAAATCAGCAATAGCCCACCATTTTTGGTCTACCAATCATGAAATTGTACCAAATATAAAACTATTAAAGCCAGCCAATAATGCAGCTGAGCTCGATGTTTGGGAGAAGTTGCTAATTATAAAAAACAAACAGTATACGTTAAATTTCGAATTACCGCCTGAAAACTCTCTTTGGAAGTTCATCTCACAATCAACAGATGTCACCTCAAACAACCAGCTCACTTCAAGAAACCACGGATCCAACCAGTTGGATAGTTGCTGATGATGGGGACGAGCCGGTCTCCGAAACAATTGTTCAAGTAAGGATATTTTAAGTGATGTTGTGTTTGAATACCAACTCATTACTTCAGTTGTTATATACATCACTGTTTCTAACCTTTTGCTTCAAATAATATTTCTTTCAATATAATTTTGAGTCGAACTAATGCTCAATGCTCCACTTATTGCTAGTATTTACCTAGAATGCATTTCTTTAGGATCTTCCTAACATCATCAGCTGTTGTCGACTAATGGACATTGGTTTGGTGAACTCCTTGGAGGCGACAGGTGCGTCTCTGTCCGTATCTTGATGAACTTGAAGTTTGGGTTTTCATCAAAAGTAGTGTCGAAATTAAACAATTTTCTTTCTTTCATATTTCTTTATGGTTAATGCAGCTGGACCTTGGACACTTTCTAATAAGTAGATTTCTTGTTCTATATCATGATTCTCCTTCCAATAATGGTATGATACTGTCGATTTATCTATTTCTTTGTTCCTGATGTTCCTAAAATGCTCTTTAAGCCTAATGTTCAAGTTCATTTTTGTTCTGTTGTTTAAGGACTATGATACAATGAAGCACAAAATTAATACAATTTTGAGTCGAACTAATACTCAATGCTCCATTTATTGCTAGTATTTACCTAGAACGCGTTTCGTTAGGATCTTCCTAACATCATCAGCTGTTGTCGACTAATGGATGCCGGTTCAGTGAACTCCTCGGAGGTGATAGGTGCGTCACTGTCGGTATCTTGATGAACTTGAAATTTGGATTTTCTTCAAAGGTAGTATCGAAATTAAACAATTTACTTTCATTATATAGAATAAAAAGAAGTATTTCAGAAAGTGGAGTGCCATTGTTACTAAAATTAGGCAAGTGAGTCAACCTTGTATATACTTTTCTCCACTTACCCTTACTACCACTGAGCTGACGATAGGGGAGAAGTCCCCAGAAACTAGTCTTCATAAAAAACTTGTAAGTGGAGAAAAGTATATACAAGGTTGACTCACTTGCCTAATTTTAGTAATTTACTTTCATATTTCTTTATAAAGATTTTTTCCCACGTGGTTAATGCAGCTGGACCTTGGACACTTTTTAGTAAGTGAATTTCTTGTACCATTTTTGGAAGGAAAATCATGACATAGAACGAGAAATTCACTTACTAAAAAGTGTCCAAGGTCCAGCTGCATTAACCACGTGGGAAAAAATCTTTATAAAGAAATATGAAAGTAAATTGATTAATTTCGATACTACCTTTGAAGAAAATCCAAATTTCAAGTTCATTAAGATACCGACAGAGATGCACCTATCACCTCCGAGGAGTTCACTGAACCGGCATCCATTAGTCGACAACAGCTGATGATGTTAGGAAGATCCTAACGAAACACGTTCTAGGTAAATACTAGCAATAAATGGAGCATTGAGTATTAGTTCGACTCAAAATTGTATTCCTTTTTGTTTTTGCAGTGTAAAAGTTGTCACAGCCTTTGCAGTTTATTCGGTACACACCTGATTTTTTGTCTGTGGGTTTCTCCTTTGTATTATGTGATTTCAAAAGGTGTTGTACACTAAATTTGTTCTGTGGGACCAAAGTAATATTGTGCTCTTTGAAGATTTTTTTTGGAAAAGGTGTGTAGCTCTGGTATGATATGTAAATTTTCTGTATGAAGTTTCATTGCTGATTGGGGAAAGAGTAATTACTTGTTTGCATCTTTGTTGTCTTTTGAATTTATCAATTTTCTTTTTGACCAATTCAGCAATAAATCCATTGTATTCTGCAATGTGAATGATATTATTGTACTCTTTGATATATTCCATCTAGTTTAAAGGTACACTAACAAGCCTGTAAGTTAAACTGTTGATAACAGCATGCTTGTGTTGTCTTGGGTTATGTCCATCTGCTTTTATGAAATTTTCTGTGTGTTTCCTTCCTATGTATGCCAAATTCAAGTTTATTATTGACATTTCTTTTGTTTCTTCTCACGAATAATAAAGTTGTGAATGTCCTTGGATAAATAACCATTTGCTCTCAACACATTAGTTTTGAGATTTTTCATGTAGTAAGAGATCTGAGTTGTTTATCTGTGAGGCACAATGGAATAAAGTGTCGGCAGCCAATAAATATACGACATGACCTACACCAGAAGACCTAATGAAAAAAATGAACACTGGCCTGAAACCTTCACAAAACTGTGTAACTTACTTATTTAATAAGGGAAAAACATGTTTGAGGAGCTATTTGCTTCCAGACTTAATTTCTGGTTGACATCTATATCATTTACAGATCTCTGTAAGTATATAATTTGGCAAAATTTCAAAATTGAAAACCTCCCCCAAATGTAAATGTTTTTTAAATTGTGATTTCTGTCTTTCCCAAAATATCTTTTAATATAATTGGATTTGGATAGAGTCAGACTGAAAAATTCTATGCCACAGCTGGGATTTGAACCATAGATCTCCTGGTCTCCATCCAGTTGCCCGATGGCATAGATCCGTGGTTCAAACCCCGTCTATGGCATTGAATTATTCAGTCTGACTGTTGAGGTGGTACTTGCCCGTTAAGTACCTCGTTGAGCCCTCCTGGCGCTCAGCACATCATATAACTGAACATGTGACGGGTGAGGGGCTACAGATGGGAGGTTTACAACAGGTCAGGGTTTTTCTCAGGGTAGGTCTGTATGGATTCTCTCTTTTCGGTTTCAGGGAGTGAGTGCGTCCTGACATTGTAGGGGTATTATCACATAGAAGACACCACGACCGTTGAATGGCAAGTTTATTTATACAAGTTGCCCTTTCCACTCATCACTGTAGTGTAGGTGTAACTCGCACATTAGGCGCAAGATTTAGGATTTGCCCTTTGCTGTGCACATGACATGATGGCTAGTTTGAATCACAGTCGCAAGTGAACTTGTAAATTACTAGGACGCACCGAGTGCTGTATGTAGCCGTGTACGTGTTGTCATTTCTGACTGTCGCGAGAGCATTACTTCGCGCACTAGAGTATTTCTGAAGGATTATACAACAACAGAGGTTGGTAAAATCTTAATGATGTAATGTGTGCTGTTCCTCTCACTCGTGAACACAGACTTTGATGAACTTTTAGTACGTGTTGCTCCTTTCACTTGCCAAAACAGAGTGTGTTTGATAACCAACTAATATGTGTTGTTCCGTCCATTCGGGAACACAGACTTTTAGTACATGTTGCTCCTTTCAATCGCCAGAACAGAGTTTTTGATAATCACCTAATGTGTGTTGCCCTGTCCATTCACGAACACGGACTTTGGCAAACTTGTAGTATGTGTTGCGCCTCTTACTCGCCTAAACAGAGTGTTTTTTCTAGCAAAAATCAGAAGTCGCCACTGCACAAATTTCCCCTTCCTTTCGCCAAATTTTGGACACTTTAGAGGTCATGTAACCCATTATTCATTCCTTACAGGTTATGTTTCATCCCTACTCTTACATTTCATATCAATTTCGAGTTTCTGAGGCATGTATTCCACACAACTTTCTCTTCCCCGTGGTCTAGGTAATTAAAGTAGAAGCATGTTTGCAAAAGTGTAGCTTAAATCCCCAGTGTCTATTCTCTCATCACGTATCATGTGCAGACCAATGCATCGGCAGGCGACTCGTCGGCGACTCTCGAACAATGCCCCTTTGTCAGCTCAACACAAGGAAAATTCCTGTGAGGGTAAGTGTTCATTTTCCTGGCTCTCTTTACACGTTGGGTTCATGTGCTTGCAATAAAGTATATGTCATGGGATTGCCTGTTTAGTTTCTGCACCCGTATATTAAATCATTATCCTCTATATTTGTTATAATTTAGCTTAATTCATATCGTGGTATCTATCCGCCCTTAATTATGCATTTAATATGACTTTCGCTGTTATTATGCCAATGTTATGCCTAAAAGGGACGGTATCGCTGTACCTATCCAAACCTTAGCCTACACATGGCTAGTGTAGAAGAACAATTTTCATAAATTCTAAATAAATATGCGGAACTAGTACTTCACTTCAGTTCCTGTATTTTTGCCACAATTTGGATCTCTCTGGTGCACCATTTATTGATTTGCATGATAAATAAAAGTAACAAGAATCACCTTACTTACTGCAGGACTTTTTCTTCAAAAGACGGCTGCATAGGGAGCTGTAATTCATCTGGGCGACCGGGATTGATTGGAGAACATGAGAAATTCAATGCTTCAGATACTCTTATGCCTGCAATTGGGGTACTTGACACAATTTGGTTGCCTCCAGATGCTTTAATTTGCTGAAAAGCATTAAATAGAATAAGAATATGCTTTTCCACCTAAATTTATAACTTATGCAATTAGCAGTAATGTAGCTTCAGAGAAGACCTTAAGAATTAGTCTATAACAATAAATAATAAAATAAGGATAGCACTCAGCATGATAACATACATCCTGTATTTTGTAAAAAACTGAAGCTACTAACAGTGAAGCAACAACACTTGCTAAAGTTGCACTGCTTGAACGGTTACCCTGGCTTTATCTTTGTTAATAGAAACCTCTCAGATAATGCACTGATTATTCTTGTTAGAGAGAAGGGGTACTGACTCCTCTTCTGTTCATGTGCTAAGCACCAATGAACGCATCACTTCAGTCAATGGAATTCGCAGGGATCACAAATGACAGATGTTTACTCCATGTTGAGTAATCAGTGCGTTATCTGAGAGGTATCTATTACACTGGACCTTGGGCTACTCCATGAGTTACTACTTTCTAATTCGGAGTTTATTTTTCATAAGCAATTTCACTGCTTCGGTGGTGGTGGTGGTGGTGGTGGTGGTGGTGGTGGTGGTGGTGGTGGTGGTAGTAGTAGTGTTTATTCATGCTTTTGATCATAGTACATGATATAGGACACGTCAAGTACTTATAAGTAAAAATTATACAATAAAAATATACACAACTCAAGTTTAGAAATGAAAATTCAGAAACTGTATGTACAATATAATAATAATTTATCTGTAGTTGACATATTCAAAAAATTCACCTATACTATAAAAACAATGTTCTAACAGGAACTTTTTCACACATGATTTAAATTTAGGAAGTGCAGATATGCTCTTTAGGTGTTCAGGTAGGCCGTTATAAAGGCAAAGTCCAGTATATATAAAGCTTTTACCAAACAAACTGGTGTTATGGGGGATTCTACTTATTTGCTCTTTTCTTCAAGTATCATGATTATGTATTTGTGTATTAGTGGAGTATAAATGAATATTTAATTTAACAAAGGCTACTATTTCTTGGATATACAAGCAAGGTAGAGGCAATATTTTTAATTCTTGAAAAAGTGTTCTGAAACTAGTTCTTTTGTTTACCTTTAGTATGGTACGTATAGCTCTCTTTTGTAATCTAAAGTGCTTCTTTATTCATTACCTTAGATAGTATGAACAGGGGAAAACACAATTTGCTAAGCTTTTTAGAAATTTCGTTAATGTGAATATTCCACTTCAAGTCTTTATCTACCCAATCGGCGAACTTGCGCTCAGCTATGCGAGGGGATGGCCGGTGGAGGGGGGGCGTGTGGCATCGGTACTGCACCCTCGCCGGTCAGCTGGCGCCTGCGGAGGCGTTGCAGAGTGGAGAGAGGGGAAACCACGGGTGTGGCTGACCCTTCGTTTCCCCCCTCCTGCCGCCTGAAAGAACGCGAAATCTCCGAAATATTTTTTCCCTCCATGGTAAAGAATTTTCTAGAAACATTTAGCCACCTATAAATAGAGGGACGATGCGACCGAGAGTTCAGTTCAGTTCTTGGCGAGCAGCCGTGAGGAGCACCCAGTGAGGGGACGAACTGCGTACATGCATCGGAGGAGTGTACGTAATTGCGAGTGTGAGTGGAACTGTAACGGACGAACTGGTGAATTGTAATTGTGTGCGCTACGTAATCTTATGTAATCGGCAAGTGTTCCAACTGTAATTCGGTGGAAATAAAGAACATTTTAAATTTGTGCAATTGGACTTTTAATTTCACGAACCCACAAGGTTACAATATTGACCAAGGAGATTTGTGCTTCCAGAGTAACCAATATATTTTTCATTTAGTATTATACTAGAGCCACTACTTTGGATACCATGTATATTTTGAAAAGAAATAGCCATTGTCTTTGCTGCATTTATTACTAATCTGTTTGCTTCAAACCACTTGATTAGTTGCTTTGTTACCAGTTTTATATTATCATCTAAAGGTTAGAAAAATACTAGTATCATCAGCAAAAGAAGTTAAATTACAGTTAGAAAAATACTAGTATCATCAGCAAAATAAGTTAAATTACAGTTCTTGATAAAACACTCTAGATCATTTATGTATATCAGAAAAAGTACTGGTCCGAGAATTGATCCTTGCGGAACACCTTATGTTATATATCTTTTGAGGGACTGTGATGTATGAAAATCATTTGTTTTTTCATCTACTTTTGTAATTTCTACAACCTGTTGACGGTAGGATTTGAACCATTCATAGGCTACACCTCTTATTCCTACTGAACTTAACTTTCTTAACAGTATATGGTGATCTACTGTATCGAATGCTTTTGAAAGATCCAAAAATAAACTAACATTTTTCTCCTTCTTATCTACAGATTTATATACACGTTTTACAAAATTTGTTAGTGCTGTTACTGTGGATTTTCTTTTCAAAAAGCCATGCATGATATAAACTAACTTAAATGTTCATTTTTTAGCCCATTGAATTCCAATTTTGCTATAAGAATGTCATGATTAACACAATTAAAAGACTTTACTAGATCACAGAAAACTACACCTACATATATTTTTTTCATTTAAGGCAGACAACAAAGACCATGAGGCTGGCCCCGAAGCTCAGTCAGTAGAGCACCTGCCTGCCATGCTAGGGGTCCCGGGTTCGATTACCAGGGCAGGGGTGGGGATTTTTTTCTCCGACG